>LPNX010466342.1:35220-119773 GCA_001517045.1 Pseudotsuga menziesii | reverse complement strand
ATCAACTAACCCCTTACCCTTAAATCCCTTAACCCTATTAAAGCACCTACCATGTAATCCCTAAGTATATGATTTTAAAACCATTAACACCTAAAGAAAGACATAAAGACCCTAACCCCTTCATTAAAAACTATTTGACACCTAATCCCTATAAGTGATTCATCCATATTTCATAAATGCCTAAAATATAAACCCCATAACCCCTTAACTACCAATTTTGTGTCATCCAATTGACATGTCGTATTTTAGTTGTACAACATTTTGATGTATTTTCCAAGTAGGTATGCATGTGAAAAAATTATCTTATATAATGTTTCCAAGTGATTACAGTTATTTTGCAATGATGAATTTTGTAATTAATGAATTATTCATTTTTAAATGCGTATATTTAGATTGAAAATTTTTAAAATAATAATATTTTATCACCATATATGTCTTATTTCATGCAGATGCGTCTGCACAATGGGGCTCTTCGCTCCGTCGCAAGCATAGTTCAGGTGCATCTGCGGTGAACCCTCGTAGTGGGAGTCATCAGAGGACTAGTAAGTATACCACCATGCATGACGTACTCTTTGTTGTCAGTTACATAAAATTAAATTATTTCACATGTGTATATTTAATCATTAACTTGTATACATTTATATTTTCACTGTAGGTGCTCTGCCTAGGCGCCCTGCGACGCCACACACCCCTGCTGGGGAGCCCAGTGTCAGCCACTCTGACAGCCTTTCATTGGACGATATCGATGATGACGTTACTGCTACTATCGGTGGGGAGGATCCCCCCGAAGGTATATTAAATGCACTTTTTTTTTTCAGTTGTCAGTACCTTTAATTTTTATTGATTTCAAATTTAGCTACAGTTAATATATGTATTTTGACTGACATTTATGTTTTCATCCAATTTTCAGGCCACGTAGATGCTGACCAGGGCATTGACCCTCCCCGGGAAGCAACCTGGGATGATGAGGTCTCCCGCATCACATTGCGGGACATTGAGGCGCATCATGAGTGCTTTCATTCTAGCATCCGTTCCGTTACACCTAGCTCTCCCGCATATTCTTTGATAAGGATCATGTTAGAAGCAGTAAACGATCTACTGAAGATCTACAAAGCCATCGGACCATTGGGTTCCCTTTGGGCAGTGGCATGCCAGACTATAAGGGATAAGGTGATGGGGCCTATTAAATGGCCTGTAGTGAGAGATGCCACTATAGGCCATGATGTGAAGGGAACACTCTTTGATATCCCTCCTGACCGCGCTGCTGGTCAACCGCTTAGACTCAGGGATTTTAAGCTAGAGGGTGTAGCGCCTTTTGTTTATGGCAGATTCATTGGAGTGTGGGGCATGTTTCTCCACCATCACCATGTCCCACTGTACTTTGCAAAACATGTATATGCAGAGTTTGTCCTGGACATGCACCCAGATTACACCAGCACACCCTCGAACTTCTATGGTGCTGGTGGGGGACGTAGTGCGACGCGTCCTGGGGCTAGGAGAGACCCTGCAGCTCAGCAGGAGCCAGAGATTTTGGTAGGCATCCCTAGCAGGACCTTTATTAGGATATAGGATGTTGATGATCAGTCCCAGTTGGTGACTGAGGAGCGGAGTTCACTGGCACAGACCACACGCATGGAAATTCATGGTACCTTGATGGCTATCCAGGCAGAGAGAGCCAGACCACCCACCACACCTACAGATCCTAAGCCAAAGTGGGTGGATGATGATGTTATCCTCCTTCTCGATCCCCAAACACTGGCAGAGTATGCAATCACAGCCCGTGATGCATATTTTCAACTGCATCATAGATGCAGGCCTCGACCGATGGGACAGGTATATCTTTATACAATTACGTATTCATTTGAATGTTTTAATATCAAATTGTATGTCATCATTTGATTGTCTTGATTGTAATGTATCCTCAAATGAATCATATTTTGAACTAATACGTTGCGTTGTGTTATATCTCCATGCAGGAGCCCACTTTCATGGAGGTCTTTTTTTCCAGTGACGCATCTGTTGGAGGTCCTACCCACGTTCCGACAGGGAACGTTGATGAGGTATGTGTTAACATTCATCCTTAATTTGAATTTCATAATCAGTTAATTGTTGTATGCATAATACTAAATGGTTTGTTCTAACTTTCGTCATTTATCTTGTTCAGATTATATAGGATAAAGGCAAGGGTCCCACACAGGATTGCACACAGTCTCGCCTATCTCCTACACAGCACACCAGTCGACGAGGTAAGTTATTTATGTTCGAATTGTTTGCACATTTATCATCACATTATAATTTACATGGTCAAATTGTAATTCTCAACTTCAAATTGTAATTAATTAATATAACTAAATTTTCATGTCATGGAAACAAACACAGATACATACAGCTGCAGATGAGATACATACAGCTGCAGAAGAGGGTGTTGGATCTACCCTGATGTTTACACATGAGTGGGTTTCCACTCACCAGCCGGTTGTTGGTGAAGGTCCATCTAGGCAGGAGGGTGACAGCATCCCAGATCTGACACTCAACTCCACCGAGGTGAGTTCATAGATTTATGTTTCATATATATATTTAATTTTGTCACCTTGTACATGTAATTTAAATATGTGGGATGTAACTGACTTGCAGAGTTCACGCTTTTAACTTCTGCAGTTTCCAGACCTGGACTTTCTTCTTCGTCGGGCGGATGAGGAAGGCCAAGGGCATACTGCAGTCAACCGTAGTGATCGTGATGATCTATCTTTGGATGATTGGCCTGGGGGTTTCCCTTAGACTTTGTTATTTGTGGACTTTATTATTTTGGACTATATGATTATCGATATATATATGTTGTTATCTATGGACTGTTTTTTGAACATGATGGATTGTTAAATGTTTAAATAATTATTTGCAATTATAGTTTAAAGTTTAAAATTTATAGTTAGAAAATGTTAGAAAATTACAACTCTACAATTATAGTTTAAACGTACAATTTTTAACATAATTTACAATTAAAATGTTAGAAAATTTACAACTCTATAATTTATAGTTACAATGTAAAATCCAATTTAGTTTACAAAAAACATTTACAACTACAATTTTAAATTTGATTAAACATGTGTAAAAAAAAATTACAATTTTTTTAAGGTTTACAATTTTAATGTTAATAATAGCATGATAAAACATTGAAAAATCCTCATAATACCGGTAGCCCTTGTGAGAGATTGGAATTAATGACACAAGATAGCACAACTGGCTGAATTACCAAATAATGTTAATGGCTCAAAAGACCAAGAAAATAATAAATCAGTGTAATGGCATATTGTCACTCCAAGCAACGTCAGAATTTGTTTTTAATTGTAATTTTCGAACTTGATTTTCTTGGGACGTTTTGGGTATATATGGCCTCTTCAAAAAAGTTTTAATCCCAACTATGCCATCATTGATAAGAGAATTTACCTTTTCATAATAACTTTTTATGCAATAATCTATATTTGAATGATGAACTTGTTAAAAAATTTAAAGTTAATGATCTATATTTGAATAATGAACTTGTTAAAAAATTTAAAACATTAGATGTATATAAAAAGTAAAAGTATGTAGCTTAGCTTCAAATTAAATCTCCATTCTTGAAAAAAATTAGAGAGATGTGGGTAGAAAGCACAATGAGGGTATAGCATCCAGGAGATTGGGGTCAGTACTTGAATATAAAAATAAATTGGTAATGTGAGAATTATCAACCACTTGAAAAACCTTCTAATTTTTTCATATGAACACCTATCAATTTCGAAAATTTGGAGGAAGTTGCTATTTTTATGCCAAACTATTTCTATTTTTATGCCATGTTTTCTATGTTGAGTTGTTTGTGGTTGGCTCCTTGAGGCACATCAATGATCATAGAAAAAGAAATTGGAATGGTTGTAACCTCTTGTAGGCTTAAATTCTGTTGAGAGTTTCTTGAGAATTTCTGTTGTCTTTAGAGCTTCGCTCACTTTAATTATATTAATACCGGCTAAGACTTAATGATTATCTAGAAAAAATAGTGAACACCAAAAATAACTTATGTTGAAGAGTCCACCAAGAGTCTTACTATGTAGATATATATAGTTACAACCGAACAATTTGATTAGAACTAGCACCAACCATTTTACTAAGATTAATATGTTTGAAATACTTCTAGAGGTATATATTTGACATATTGATAATGTTTTTTAACTAAAGAATGTGTCCATTACTTTATCTAATAGTTAAGCTAATATAATAACAACTTAATTTATGGTTGTTAAGCTCATAGTGGTATCATCATTGGAGTTAAGCTAATAGGTGCATCTGATAGTTAATTTAAAATTTAATATAAAGCTTAGACTATGCCTTATGCACATTAACTTCACTCCCAAGTGCCATATGGAGTTTAATTGTCACATAATTTGCACATTACCTAAGTAATTTTTCTTGGTGCATGGTTTCACTGCAATCATGGAACTTCTCATGCTAAGAGATGGAGTTCATCTAAATTTATTTAAATAGTTGTATCACTATTGGAACAATTTAATAGTTATCTAATATAAGTGCGATTAGAGTTGAAGTTAAGCTAATAGTTGTAGAATCATTGGAGTTAATCTAATATTTACGCAATATAATAGTGATTAGAGTTGAAGTTAAACTAGTAATTGTAAAATCCTTGGAGTTAAGTTAATAGTTGTATCTAATAGTTAATATAATTGTATCTAATAATGGAATAGTTGAAGCTTGTTGTACTTATTAACTAAGCTATAGATTAAAAAGCATAGATGGTAGTCCACCCAAAAATTCTAACATATATACACCTTCGACGTAACAAATTCAAATTATATTTTTGAAAAACAAATTATATTTTTGGAAAATATAAAACTTATTATAACTCATGGGTTGAATGGCTTGAGGATTGTGAAAACTGACCAATGAGATTTTGTCATTGCCCATGTTGTAAGAAATTAGAGGTTGGTTTCTCTTTTTGTTGCCTTGGGTTTGGGTATCGTTATCACAAAGTAGAGAATAAAATTTTTGATCTTCCAAACCTTGAGAATAGATTATGCATACACAAGGTCATGTAATAACGAGTAGACTTTGTGTATTGAGTTAGGTGTAATAATGAGTACATTTATTAGATTGGGTATTAAGCGTTATTTTTAATTAAACTCGATTTTTAATTAAATGGGTATATGTCACAAACTTTTTATTATTTATTTATCAACTAAAAGTTATTTATCAACTATTATTTATCCATGCATCATGCATAAGCTCCACATATTTTTGATATATATATATAATTGTTAATTTTGAATTTAGACTGAATAACTGCCATAAAATCATTTATGGTAGTACACTTGTCTGATACAATAAAATCAAACATAAAATGGTTGCATCAAATCTAAAAAAGTGTCATGGAAAATGAGTAATTCATTTTAAACTAAAGTGAAGCATTATTGGCAACTACTATTGCTAAGGGAGAGCAAACATTGAGCAAGACAATAAAGTAACCTGATGGAAGCAAGTGCATGAGTGTTATTAGACAAAACAACTAGAATGTCCATATACTAGTATCACAAATATCATTTATATCGTGTGGTGTTAGAGTGGTGATATTAACACCACTTATATGTGGAGTAAAAATGGTGACATTAACACTATTTATATTATGTAGTGTTAAAGTAGAGCTATGGGTGCCACTTATATAATATAGGATAAGAATAATAATCTATATTAACTTGGTAAGTATAATAAAATGATAAAAATTTGAACCATAAACACAACAAATTCACCAATAATTATTTCTAAATAATTGAATTCAATAGTTTACCTTTTATATTATTCAAGCAATTCAAAAATCAATATTTATCTATAAGGATTTGCACTATAAAGAACATATTCATAAAACATTTATTTTATAAATAGTAGAATTCCACCTTTTATTTTTCACATTATCAAATATTTAATACATAATCATGCAAAATTATGTAAATATTTCATTTGTAAGTATCTCAAACAATTATTTATTATTTATAATTGCTTCAAACAAATAAATAAATGCCTATTATAAATAAAGTATTGAAAAAACATTATTCACCCATACCTTGAAGAAGAAACATGTAAAAACATTACTACTTTTGCTTCCTCTAAATTTTATGTGTAGATCTGTAGATATGGGTCAAGGAGTAATAGGAGTCATAGATTTGATCAATCATATCTATAACTCCTAATAATCCAAGACCCATTTCTACAAATACTCCAAGACCCATTTGATCAATCATATCTAATACTCCTAATACTCCAAGACCCATTTTTATAACTCTTAAGGCTGCTCTCTTTCCATTGAATATTACATGACTAGGACCTCGACTGAGCTAATACCTCGGTTGAGGTCTTAAGAAAACCTCGACCGAGGTTTTGTTAAACCCTCAGTTGAGGGATTTACAAACCCTCGGTCGAGGTTTTCTTAAGACCTCGACCGAGGTATTTAAATACCTCGGTCGAGGTTCATACCTCGGTCGAGGGCTTAAGAAAATAGACTTAGCCCACATTCAAACAAATGAAAAATTTTATGTGCCTTGTAGAGGTGTAAACCCTGCCATTCCTAGCACATAAATGAGCGAAGTTGATACCGATAAATTCACCAACGAATCTTCTATCCATTGAGGTATCATACACGCATTTTGGCATTCATATGAAATTTATTTTCTAATTACTTCTAAAACTTATACTTAGAAAACCACACTGCAACTTCGAAGCAGCTCAAATAAAAATCCACAGAGTTAAAAATACATAGCCAAAACATTCTTAAAAATGCACACATCACATATCGACGTGTACTCTTCAAAAGAGTATCTTTGGTTTTTCAATTTTTGAAAAAATAGAAAAAATTGCTTTACATGGACAAATATGTGTTTAAAACGATGCTGAAATCGAATGTGGTCACTTTCAAAAAATAATAAATAATTGTATGATGCGAAAAAAATTAACAAAAAAATATGCACATCACACTGCATTTTATGTAGATCATGCTCATATATCTATATTTTTTTAAATATTAATGCAAGATTAAATTACTCTACGTGGACAAGAGCCACTTATTAGCTTCTTGAAATTTTTAAGGTCACACAGTTCATTAAATGCAAAAATTCACACATCAAATGACATCGGAATATTTTAAAAAAAATATCACTATGAAGCCAACATAATATTCTACAATTTGTTTTTTTACTGCAAGTCAAAATTCACATGGCATATATGCGTTTTGAGGGATTCTATCTAGCACATGAGTAAAAAATCAGGTTTTCATCGCCAAATTTGGCCAAAAAGTGTTACCCATCTTCATGGAATCACCCAATTCCTTGTTCTTGAAGAATTCAAGGATGTGTTTCCCAAGGAAATCCATAGATTACCTGTGAAACACGACCTAGACATTTCCATTGAACTGACCCTAGGATCAATTCTGACCTCCAAATCCCCTTACTGCATGAGTGCACCATAATTGTTGGAACTCAAACTGCAGTTGTAGGAGTTAATAGATAAAGGGTATATATGGCCTACTGTGTCCCCTTGGGGAGCACCGATTTTGTTTGTAAAGAAGAAGTATGGTACGATGCAAATGTGCATTGGTTAGTGTTAGTTGAACAAAATGACTATAAAGAACCATTACCCACTCCCTAGGATTGATGATTTGTTCGACCAGGTGGGAGGAGCCAAAATATTTTTGAATATTGACTTGCGATCTAGGTACCATCAGGTATGGATCCGAGACAAAGATATTCCCAAGACCTCCTTTCATATGAGGTACGGGCAGTACGAGTTTATAGGGATGCTGTTCAAGTTGACCAATGCACCCGTAAACTTTATGTGTATGATGAAAAACATATTCAGTAAATATCTAGATAAGTTTGTACTAGTATTTACTGATGACATCCTGGTTTTTCCAAGAATAAAAAGGAACACGAAGAACACCTTTGCATAGTACTTCGAGTGTTGAGAGAACACCATCTCTACACTAAGTTTACTAAATGTGATTTGTACAAACAACAAATATAGTACCTAGGTCACATCATATTCAAGGTAGGAATATCTGTGGACCCAGAAAAGATTCGAGCCATAAAGGATTGGCCTACCCTGACTAGTGTCACTGAATTTAGTTCCTTTTTGGGTTTAGCTGGGTATTATTGAAAGTTCATTGATAACTTCTTGAAAATCGCTTGCCCCATGATGGCTTTGCAGAAGAAAGCAAACAAGTTCTTATGGACTGACAAGTGTGAAGAAAATTTTCAAAAGATTAAGGAGATTTTGATAACCACATCAGTGTTGTGAATGGCGGATCCTGATGGGGATTTCATTGTTTGCACAGATGCAAGAAAAGAAGGACTTGGAGGAGTCCTCTTGCAGAATGATCATGAGATTTGTTATGAATCACAGAAGTTGATCGAGAATGAGCAAAATTATCCCACGCACGATCTTGAGCTAATGACCATTATCCACACTCTAAATATGTGGAGGCACTACCTCATGGGGAGGAAGTTCCTTATAAAGACTCACAATATGAGTCTAAAATATTTATTCAATCAACCCGATCGAAATGCGAGGCAAGCCAGATGGTTCGCTTTCCTAAGTGAGTATCACTTTCAACAAAACTATATTAAGAGAAAAGAGAACAAAGTTGGCGATGATTTGAGTCGATGAACTCATATGATATATGAGGTGACCTTGAGTCAAACTGATGTATATTTGCATGAGATGATTAGAAGGGCCAACAAGGTTGACCTGGTCTATGTGGAAATCCTCAATAAAGTCAAAGAGGACCGGTTGTTTCAATAATAGAAGGAATACAAGGTGGATGACTATGGAATACTATGGTCCAAGGATAGATTATATGTTCGAGATGGAGGGGACATTTGGTCTAGAATCCTCACAGAATTTCATAGGGAACCCTACTCGGGGCACCTTGAATATCAAAAGATGATATCTTCCATCATAGACACTTTTCTGGCCTAAGTTAAAGGCCTACATTGCAATGTTTATTGCAAAATGTTAGGAATCCCAACAAGTTAAAGATAAGCACTAGAATCCTTTAGGATTTCTACAACCATTTCCCATTCTGGAATAGAAGTTGGATTTTATCAGTATGGACTTTATTACTAGCTTGCCGAAAAGAAAGAAGCAAAATGATTCCATCTTCGTAGTCATTAACAAGTTGTCCAAGGAAGCACACTTCACCCCCATGAAATTGAACTACAAGGCCGTGAACATTGTTGATATCTTCCTAAAAGAGATATTTAGATTGCATGGGGTACCCAAAGCAATTATCTTAGATTGAGATGTTATGTTTATAGGAAACTTTTGGATATATTTAATCTCTGGATTAGAGACGCAACTAAACTTTAGCACTGCTTATCACTTGCAGACGGACGGGAATACTGAAAGAGTAAACCAAATTGTGGAAGACATCCTTCAAATGTATCTCATGAACAACCCCACCAAGTGGGAGGACTATCTACACCTTGCAAAGTTTGCATAGGATAGTCCCGTGGATCAGATCATGTTAGGGCCTGACCTATTATTGGACTTGGAATAGTTAGTAACCAAGGTCCAGGGAAACCTTAAAGAGACACAAGACCATTAGAAAAGTTATGCAGATAAGAAAAAAAAAGATAAAGACTATCAAGTAGGTGAGCATGTCTACTTGAAAGTGAAATCCAAATGAAGCTCGTTGAGCTTCGGTAGGTGTGGTAAGTTAGCACCTATATTTTGTGGACCTTTTAAATTTTGGCCAAGAAAGGACCAGCGGCTTATGATCTAGCATTACCTGTGCAATTAAGAGTTCATAATGTTTTCCATGCATCTTTATTAAATAAATATGTTTATGACACTAAGCATGTCATTGATTAGTCATTATTATAAGTGCAACCTGAGGGGGAATTCTCCCTTGATCCTTTGCATATATTGGACAACAAGGAAGTGCAGCTTTGGAAGCACACTATAGTCCAATTGAAAGTGCAATGGAAGCACTTTGAGGTAGATGAGGCTATGTGAGAGAATGAGGCCACCATGGGAAAGGCCTACCCCACATTGTTTCATGATATCATTCAAAGTCCCTAGAAAACTAGGAACGATGTTGTAGTAAGCAGGGAGGGATGTAATATCTTGAATTTTGGACCTACCAGTTATAGGAATGATATTAATGATCATGAAGATTATAATGATATTTTATTTCTATATTGGGTCAAAGACCCAACTGCATATGAACATGATGATTTGTTTTTATATATTGCGGATAAGCCAATTATTGATGGTATATATATATGCTTGTTTATGTTTGGCATGGATCCTAAAGCACATGATTGACAAGATGTTTTGTGTTGAGCGAGGAGCTTTGCATTAGAGGAATTTTGGGGTCTAAAATGGGCTTCCTAAGGAAAATAATAAAATAATAGTTAAAATAATAAAATAATATTGATTAATTTTGGAGGACGAAAGAAAAAAACTACTTTTTTTGTTCGTATTTTCGACATATCGCCCTGTGTTTTTACTCAAATTTCGATCAGGAGAGCTCGTTGGATGTGAAATTTTATTTCGCATCCAACGAGTGCCCACACTGCATACTTTTGACTGACCCCGCTACCCCAAAAACAAGAAATACCTGAAAAAACATGATGATGACATCGTCATCACATTTTTTCAGGTATTTCTTGTTTTTGGGGTAGCGGGGACTGTCAAAAGTATGCAGTGTGGGTACTCGTTGGATGCGGAATAAAATTTCACATCCAACGAGCTCTCCCGATCACAATTTGAGTAAAAACACCGGGAGATATGTCGAAAATACGAACACAAAAAGTAGTTTTTTTTAATGCAAATATGTCAATTCAACCATTATGGTTGACTTATTTTATTGAAATTCTATTGGTTCTTGAATTCCAACTCACAAAAACTTATTTTGGCACGTTTTCTTATAAGGCCCATTTTAGACCCCAAATTTCCTCTAATGGGAACACTTGAGTTATTGATGAATTATGTTGAGTAGGAAGCTCTAGAACACATGAAAAGATAATTGGATGTGTTGGGCATAAGATTTGGAGCATTCCATGTTGATGTTGAGCATAACCTCTAGAGCATCGAATTCTTAGCCATTATATCCCTAGGTGTATCATACAAGTACATCCTAGCATTCAGTGTTAAACGAAAGCTCTGGAATTGCACCATGTTTGTAACTCCCTACTATAGGCATTGAGTATGGGATTTGGTAAGCACTAGGGGTTACTGAAAATAATTTAATAGCTTCCGAGTGAAAATGGCTCAAGAAAAATATTGATCATCATCATTCTTATTTATAAGTGATTAAATGAAATTTCAAATTTCTATATTCTCATCAAAGTACTGAAGAGCTACCACGTTATATGAGGGAAATCCAACATGCAAGGATGTTTAGAGTTTCCTAGCCTAGTGGACCTGAGCCATCTATCTACTTGACCTTAATAAAAAAGTGTTGTTAAGTCTAGGGATCATGACAGATGATGCCCAAAGGCAAATGTTAACAAGTATTTCAATACTATGTATTTTATACATAGTATGTATGAAGAATTAATTATGATTAATTATATAATTGAATAAAGAAAGAAGAGAATCTCAACCAATTATTATTTATTATTAAAGGATTAATAAATAGTGAAATATCTATGAAAGACTAACTAGGAACTAGTTAAAAGTTCCTAGGTTAACAATTAAAAATTACCCTATTAAATTGAAGAGGGTGAAATCAACAAATCAAGGATTTCTTGATCTAACTACCCCTTTGACTGAAAAGCCTGTCTATAAAGACTCAAGCAAAGCAAAGGCTTGGGGTTCTAATTTTTATGTAGGAGAATTATTATTCTGCCTATTTTTATCTCAAGTGTTTTTTTTGGAGAACTTCTCTTGCAAGGAAAGGAGGATCGATTCAAAACTAATTACCAAATAGGAAACCCTACCTTAGGAGCTCTAAGCTACTTGCATATTGGAGTCCAACTTGGGGGGATCCAAATTTAAACCAAAAGCAGTTTTGGGTCATGGTTGGGTGGAACGTGGTAGTTTCCAAGTGATTTGGTCATCAAACAGAGGTGAGATCTGCATTGAATTGTCAATGCTGGTTATTTAAGTATGCAGGTACAACCATTAACAAAGCTTCAAATTCAGGTATGAAACCCTGGAAAGCCTATTCCATTTTATTTCCTAAAGATTCATTACTGTTTATGTTAAGTAATGACTACAATGTAAATTCTAACCCTATGGGTTAAGTTTTATGGTTAACAATCTACTAGGGTTTGTAATTACAATTTACTGATATTTTGTTGGAGAAGTTTTATTATATACAGTTTATGTTTAGGTTGGTATCCTTCATGAATGTTATTGTATTAATTAGATTTTGATCTTAGTATTATGTGTATATTGTTCTATGTATTTAATACTCTGCTGACATATTTCATTTGTCAGCAGAGGCTTTCCCTAGAACTTTAAATAAGTTAGTTCAGTAATACTTAATTAAAATATTATTTATGCAAACTTTACCATTTTATATTTTAAAATATGTCTACTAAGAACCGAGTTCATATAATAAACAAGCTAAATGAGTTATTAAATACCTTCCAAGGTCTGCTTCATATAATCATTTAAAACCAAAATAATTTATATGACTCGATCCAACATTAAATTTAATCAGAGTGATATCGTTACCATCCATCTGGTCCTTATCAAGAGTCTGCCATACAAACTAAACTCTTAACATCTATAATAAAATACCATAAATCACATGCATTATATCTTTAAACGTCCCATATAATATCCATCATAAAAACCCACCTAAATTTTTACCAAGTAACATTTCTTATAGCTCTGTATTAATAAACGAAGGTCATATTAATAAACAGAGGTCATGGTATCGAGCCTCATGGGTTGCAAATTCAATTCATAAACAAAATTAAACTCCACAATAAGAACCTTAACATAAATCATCACCATAATCAAAACACATAACAACAAGATACATAGAGTACATAGCTAATATCATTTCTATTATTTCTTATAAATATTTCATAGTTTGAAATCACTGAGGCCCAAATCAATGAAGGTCATAAGATCCTAGCTATAGCACATCCTTGGTCAAATAAAGTTTTAATACATAGTCTAATTTTACATAAGAACCAAATACCATAATCAATTAATATATAAGCTATCACAGCACTATGGTAAAGGCTCATGCCATTTACGATATGGTCTTTACCCATAGTGTCAAAATTATAGTGTCTAAGTAAATCAATGATAGTACACAAAAAGCATCCGATTAGGCAAATTCCTCTACCTCTAAAAACCCCAACTCCATTTAAATACAATGCCCAATAAAAAAGCAGAATGAAATCGCATACACCATATATCAAGTTAACCATTACATTTTATAAAACCAATACTTATACCTATTTACTCGGAGATCACAATGTCTATACACAGTCACCGATAAAGGCCAAGGACAAGGTTTTACACAGGCATGCAAATGGGCTATGTCACTATTGCAAGCAATGGTGTATCCCATGGCTATAGAATCCCAAAACCAAAACTTTAATGATTTACATAACTGAAACAAAATTACATAGAGCCTAATGGACTAAGAAACAATTCATGGCATAATGCGTCAACATTAAAAATAACCAAGTCTGTATTCATAAGCCTGAAGGTGAAATCGAATTCGCTACAACATCAAACCCCAACCAAACAACCAATCACAATGTATCTCTTCTCATAGGGTTGAAGGGTGATAAGCATAAGATTGATTAGCAGGCTTATCGTGGCCACAAATGCAATGTTTGGAGCCAAGAGTGTTGTAGCCACGCTGCTCCTCTATTCCTTTTAGTACCTGCAACAAAAAACAAATATGGGGATGAGGAGTATGCCATGCTATCAAACTATTAACCAAACATTGTGCAGGCGTATAGACTCAACACAAGCTTACCTCATAGTCTTGGAGGTCGCTTCCATGGCCATCCCTCTGCACAGTGCCAAAATGAAGAAACCCCAAATGACAAATAAATTGCACAACTATCGTGAGCCAAGCCTAAGTGAAGGATTTCACGTTTTACAAAGAGCATTAAGTTCACTAGGCCTGAGTCCATTAACATTTTATCAAACCCACTCCCATAGTCAAGCCTTGTTACAAGGTATCGTTTAATACCACCC
Source organism: Pseudotsuga menziesii (assembly GCA_001517045.1). Classification (NCBI taxonomy): domain Eukaryota; kingdom Viridiplantae; phylum Streptophyta; class Pinopsida; order Pinales; family Pinaceae; genus Pseudotsuga; species Pseudotsuga menziesii. The sequence continues at coordinate 105,565 of LPNX010466342.1, read as the reverse complement.
TCCATTCCAACACTTAAACCCTCAAAACGTATGGCTCATACCATATATCATGTCACCCCAAAATCTAAATATCAAACATTAACACATTACAAATTTTGCCTTAGGATAGAATTTCGATGGTACCTAGTCCATAGGATGTGCTAGTCCAAAGTTAAGAACCCATGCTTAAATCTTTTCGATATTGTTCACACCATAGGTTTAAAGATTAGGGTTTTAATACCTTGGTAACAAATTATTTATGCTTAAGAACCATGGCATACAAAGTATGCCATGGTAACATCTATGACTATAAAAATCCAAAGGTATGTGCTTCAAAGCAACATAATAACCTGCCAATAAAAGAACATCAGAGATGTTAAAAAGTATAGTAAAAATATACATAGCATGAAAAATATATTAATTACGTATAGAATGACCAATTTAAAACCATAATGAAGAATAATTAATGTACAAGAAATTTAGCTGTAATAGCTAAATAGACTATAACAACACTTACCAAGTTATAAAACCAAGTTGATCAGCAATGTAACAACTAGTAGCAGGTTATCGATGATCAAGCATGTCAACACACTTTACACCAGATCCCGTCGCAAAGCTGAACTACATTTAAATAAAAGAGGTGCCTTAGTTCGAGTGAACTAAGTAAGCCTACGTAACAAAGTAACGCTTACCTTTCAGTCCGTCATGGGAGAATGAGTACTACAACTCCGCCCACTTTGTTTCCATGAACAAAATTAAGATAGGATTCCATAATTACCAATTGTGACAATACAGAAAGGCGAAAGCATATAAATCTAGTGTCGACACACAAGCGACAGAAGTGTAAACACGATAATGAGTAGTAAACATCAGTATAACATCTTAAGTAAGATACATTAAAAATAATGACTGAAAGTAAAGGATAGAACATAAGAAAAAATTATGAATAAATAAAGGTACATGAATTGTATGCTAGAGTTCCGCAAGTGAATAATGTTCTGTTTAGGTAGTTTTTACTAGCCTATAAAAAAAAATTATTTTCAATTTTTTGGGACATTACAAAAAGTAGCAACAAAACTTAGGACATTGTAGGTAGAATACAGTAATATTCACAATTGAAAGTAAGATGATAGAACCCAAGAACAACTTACGACTAAACAGTGGTACAACTAGTGTACGTTATAATGTGCAAGTTGAATAATGCTCTATTTAGGTAGTTTTTACTAGCCTAATAATGTTTTTCCCAATTTTTGGGGACATTACAGTTTGCATCTCTAAGGATTCCATCCATTATATTTAAACATTATGAATATTGCAAATACTTTACCACATAACTTATAACCTTAAACACATCTTCCACATATAACAAATAGTTAGACAATATATATTCCTATACCCACACAACTTTTACCATCTTAAAAGAATATAAATATATATGTTTACATTTGGTTTTAAAATTTTAATTAGAGTAGACATTGTGTTTGTGTTTTTTTTTTTGAGATTGAGTGTGAATATAATTGCACATCCCCCATATTAGAGTGTACAAATAGCTTTTAGATTCATTGATTTTAAGATTAAGCCTTCCATTTGCCACTTCATTTTTATTCATTTCATTATAGAGTCATGGGCTAGCAAAGTCAAATTTAGAATGAGGGATCCTTTTACTAGAGCATATGTCACTCAAAAACAATTTCTTATGTTATTTTTTCATTATAATTAATATTATAATAATCAAATTATCTTGCGTGATCACAAGGAATAGTTATTGTTCACCTCACTTACGTATGGTTTTCACTAGTGACTGATTTACATTATTTTTCAATTATAATACCAAATACGATATCGCTTTTATAGTAAAAAAATTAATTTTATAACAAACATTAAAGAGTATACAAAACAAATTTCACATATTTTAAAATATTATTTATTTTAATACTTAATTTTCACAAATTTTGGAATATGTAATCATACAAAGAAGTTTATCTAAATACAAAGTAAATGTTTTATTTTTTCAATGTAGTTCACCTATTCCCAAAGGGCTTGTTATGTCCACTTGAGCTAGCCCACTAGACTAAAAATAAATGTTCTATTATAACATAAGTTATATAATTAATTCATTATCAAACTTATTTGTTGTCTTTCCTGTTTGTTCATATTTTCAAGTCTTTTTTTCCTCTTTTTTGCATGTATTTTTTCACTAGTTTTACTTCAAAAAACACCGAAAAGTGCATTTAAAAAAGAATGATTTCGTACTTAGATTAATTTCAATATTTTTGTACCTACATTAGTTTTGTTTGTTAACAGTAATGGGTGCATGATTTTTTGTCTTTCTTGTGCAGGTATCGAAGAACTGAACCAAGAAAACAAGACTTGAGGAAATTGAAGAAAACACTCAAAAAACGAAGAAGACAAGCATAAACGAAAAATACATGATTTGTAAAAGCTATTAAATATAGTTTCAATATTCTAGTTTTTCAAATTATTTTCAAAAGGGTTAAATTACCAAAGTTGTAATTTATTAATAAAAGGGACTAGTGGGGTCAAGCCTCCCACGTTTTTTTTACTTCCCCTATTTGGGGGAAGTGTGTCCTGTGCAATTTTTTATCTTTGCTTAGCTTGGATTGTTTTAGACTTATTTTTATTTTCACTAGTTTCTATTTAAATTGCATAGCATGCATGTCATTTGTTTCCTTATATTTCTTTCTCTTTGATTAATCATGTCTTAAAAGGAATCCAAATCCTCTTGAACTTGTGATAAGATAACTCAAGACCACTCTCTATAGGAGAGAATTAATGCATTGCACCTACATCCTAGATTAGATAAGACTCTTGAATCTTGCCATAGGTGGATCAAGAGAACTCTTTGTCGAAGAAATTTGTGTGCTCATAAAATTTGCAACTCACCATTCCCATAAAATTTGAATTTACGTACTTTTACAGTGTGTATGCTCTATTCGACCGGGATACCCAGAAGCACTATAGTTATTTAATTCATAGATATATTTACAATTGTCATCATAATGAAATTTAACACCCTACATTTGGCACAATAATCTAAGTGGCCAATCTCTTAGTGGGTATGTTGGGTAGCTCTCCTTGTTTTGTAGTAGCTGCAAAGCTATCGAATGTGTGATTGCAAACCGGATTATCCAACATTTGCTTCAACAAAGCCACTTAGAGTATTTTTTATTATATTTCCAAGTGGAATTCCCCCTCACCTAATTAACAAGATAATTCATAAAGAATACATTAAAATTTGACCAAGTCTATTTGCAAAACAGTCTCACAAACATCCGAGACATAGATTTTCAACATCCTGACTCCATTTTTAGGAACTGGTCTGCTTATTTTTGCATCATCCGTTTTTTACCGTTAGTCCATTTTTTTAAGTTATTTTATGTGGGGATTGCTTAATATGTGTCTCATTATTTATATCATGTTTTTCAAATAGCAACATGGATTACGTAATTGATCTTTTTTATGTATATCAAAACTCCTAAACAACACTAATTTTCATCTTACATCTAAAAACAATTTAAAACAAAAATCCTTAGACAACCATTTTTTTAGGGACTACCCCCCTTGGCTTCATTATGAGTTATCCTAAACGGAGGAGATGGGATATGGTGACAGCACCTCGCTCTTTTCTTTTCCCCAAGGTCACACCTTTCCCTCTTAGGGAAACAATAGTCCAAAATATTTCCACTGACAGTGTGCATCCGGTGGATAACATCTCTAGCACTATTTCTGGGTCAAATATTTTACTTCTTGGATGAATTTAACCTTAGTTGTTTCTTATTTTTTTACCATTCTTGATAGAGTTTTATTCAAATCACCTCTCTAAAATTAGACTTGAATCCATTTGGTGACTCCACTGTTAAATAACTTGCCAAGGTATTCAAATAGAAGAAACTCTGAAGTCTTAGATAATTTCATCCCTAAGCCTGAACATGATTATAGGAGGAGATTGAACAAGTTAGTTTCTTGTAGGATCCTTGAGAATCTTGGATTTGAGTCTGTTTTAGACATCTGCACTTTATTTGAAGAAAGTAATAACCAAAATTATTTTTCTGGCATTATGAATGAGTATTTTACTCAACTCGACTATTCCCAGATAGCAAGTCAACCCCATCGTCTTGCAAACAAATCTTTAGAGAATCTCCCTATGGTCACTAGCCGTGATGCCACCACTTCCACCGTGAATATTAGAAATTTCTCTAGGTGTGTCAATGCTTTCCTCAGTGATCCTCCACATCAACATGATTATGTTTACATTAAAATATTTTATCTTTCCTTAGATGGAAGTGATGGTAAATGGTACAACAATTTACCAGACAACTCCTTTTCTACACTCTCAACTTTCAAAATTGTTTTCACTAACATATTTGGTGAAAATAAGGAACATAGGAATCAACTGGCTGCATTGAAAAACATAAAGAAGAAGGAAAATCAGCATATGGATGATTTTAACCAAATATTCATAAAACTATCAAACGCCATTCCTACCACTTATAAACCACCTACACCATCCATCTTGATTTATTACATTGAAGAACTCAGTGGGAAGATGCAATATCAGATCAGGGATAAGGAACCCACTACTCTTCTAAATGCTCAAGAATTGGAAGTCAAGATAGATAAAAATATGTATCCTTCAGGTGAGTCTAACCTTCCTAGCTATTCAAGGTCCTCAACCACTTCAAAATAAAATGAGCAAAAGGAAGAGCATTCTTATGAAAAGAAGATGATGGTTCAAATGAAGGAAAGACTTGAAAGAATGGTAGATAAGCATCTATCCCAAATGAAAGAAATGAAAAACAAGGTGATCAATATGGAAAGAGAGTCAATCACAACCTCTCCTAAGAACATTTCCTCCAAAAGTAAATTAGCAAAGAAAAGCATCGAACCATGAATAGAGGCCTCCTCATCAGCTAGATTCTACTAACATGCTTGAAACTTACACACCATTTTACAGGGCATGTAAAGACTTTCATTAGGAATCATCTTTCCATCATGCATGCTATGTTTAGGAGCATGATTTTTGAGAGGGTTGTGGTACTAAAGAATCATCAAGCAATCTTGATTATATAAATCATGTAGGTGACATACATAATATTTGAAGAGAAAGTAGGAGATATGAAAAACAATATTCAAGGGATCCTAAGTACATTAACACAGTTGGGCAACTCCATCCTATAATCACAAAAACTTGGGGTCAAGCCGAAGATTATAGTCAACAATTGGATAATCTCACCAAAAACATTGGTACTAATCCTTCAAATGAACATAATGATGATAGTTTGGAAGATTTACTACCTTCTAACAATTTTTTTGATGAATATGATTATGATCATTAGGAGGGATATAGCCATGGATGTGATAAAAGAGAGGAAGAGTCCCTTACATTTGACATGGATGATGACTATGAGACTTTACTTGAAGTTTTGTGTGATGACAATTCTCCATGCTCTCCACCTCATGACGAATATATGGAGTGTTGGTACCATTATGATATATTTGAGACCTATGTTTTTTAAGAGGATTGTTACAATCATAAGGATGATGAAGATAGCCAGGGACTTGGTACCAGTGATGAACACTCTCTCATACCATACATAAATCAGGATGATCTTTTCGAGAATCCAATTTATGAAATGTCTAGCAAGGGGAGTGTTTATTCAAAAGTTTACGGAATTTCAATCCATGATACATCCAACAAGGGAAGTTTTTATTGTGAGACCTATGAAATTTGTAAAGAAGAGCAGTCATAGTTTTCCTATGATCAGTCAAAGTTGTATTTGAGTATCTATAATGAGGATTTGAAGAAGCAGTGGAGAATCAAATGGGGTGTAATGAGTTGAAGTTTTCTCTCAATCATAATATTCACACATAGATGTTCCTTATGATTTGGAGTATTTTAGGGCTTATATAGAGATTTATCAGTAGATGAGCCCTTTTGACGAGTATGATGAGCTACCTCATCATACAAATTTGGACATCAGTCCTATCCAATATTGGATAGAGGCATCTTGCATGAGAACCTACCAGTTTCGGAACAAGTTTGATGACATTATTTATAATTTTCCACCCACCCTGCTTTTTCAGAATCATCACACAGGTTTGCATTTTTTGAATAAAATATTATTTCTTTGGCTCGTAACCAAAGACAAGAAAAAAACCTTTTACATTAATAAAATGCTTAGGTGGTTACATTGGATTTTTTATTACACTTAACCTTTTTATATCATGCTTAGAGTAGGAAAATAGGCTCCTAAAAGTGATCATTTAGATCTATCATTTTCTTTCTCTACTTAGGAATAAATAAATTTTTAGTTAATTTTTTCCCTTGAATAAAGAAACTTTTTGATCATTGGATCTTTTTCATAAAGCATGTGCTATTGAGGTTTTATTGTCAAGTTGAGATGTTTTTACAGGATATAGAAACCAGAGATTCTGGTGTTCTTGTATTCTCTCCTTGCATAAGAGATTAGATCGAGCACACGTCCAGTAGTTGGAGCCAAATGTTACCAACTATTTTGTACCATAGTTGAACCCCCTATTGAGCCGGCATTTAATGAACATGGTCAATGTTAATATTCAGTACACCGAAAGTTGAGCATGTTTTTCCTAGACAAATTTGGCTAGTAAATTTTATTTTTATGCCGAAATGACCATACCCCATGGGTATTTTGTAATAAAGTGTGTTAGTAGTGGTTTTGAGTGGATCGGTCCTTTAAGACGTATATTTCAAGTAAGGTATTCCATGGATTTTTTTCACTTATCGATTATGCTTTGCCTATATTCAAGTATAATGGATGAGTTTTTCTCCCCCTTCCTACAAAGTTGGAATGACTGATTTTGAAATTTGGGCCTTGAAGCATTATTAGAGTCCAACTAGTAAATATGAACCTAATAGACACTACTGGTATGTTTGGGGATGTAAACCTAAATGGTTTTCCTACGAAAGTAAAATTGAACATCCTACCCTTAGGATTGTACGATATACTTATCAACATGGACTGGTTGGAACAGACCATGTCATGCTTGACTTCTTACACAAGTCAATATTTTGTATTGATACCAAAGGGAACCAAGTGAAGGTTGAGGGAATTCCAAATAAAGTTTCTGTAAGGAAAATATCTTTCTTACAAGCAATGAAATGGCTTAGAAAAGGCTGCAAGTTGTTTGCAGTAAACATCTGAGACTTAGATTCTAAAAGAGAACAATGCATAGAAGACTTTACCATTCTTGAAGAATTCAAGGATTTGATTCCTGAGGAAATCCCAATATTACCTCTGAAACAAGACCTAGAATTTTCCATCAAACTAACATCGGGATCAGTTTCGTCTTCCAAAGCCACTTACCACATGAGTGCACAAGAATTGGTGGAACTCAAACTGTAGTTGCAAGAGTTGATAGAGAAAGAGTATATAAGACCTAGTGTGTCTCCCTGGGGAGCACAAATACTCTTCTTAAAGAATAAGGATGTACCATGCAGATGTCAATCGGTTACCGTCAGTTGAACAAAATGACTATCAAGAACTGTTATCCACTCCCTAGGATCGATGACTTGTTCGATCAGGTGGGAGGAGGCAACATATTTTCAAATATTGACCTGTGATCTACGTAACAGCAGGTATGGATTCCCGATGACAATATTAAAAAAAAATCCTTTGGTACAAGGTACGGGCACTACGAGTTTCTAGTGATGCCATTCAGGTTGACCAACACACCCGCAAACTTTATGTGTATGATGAAAAACAAACTTAGTAATATATAGATACATTTGTTTTGGTATTTATAGATGACATTCTAGTTTATCCCAAGAATAAAGAAGAACACGAAGAACACCTTCGCATAGTACTACGAGTGTGGAGGAAACACCAACTTTATGCTAAGTTTAGTAAATGTGATTTTTACATACCAAAAGTATAGTACTTAGGTCACATTATCTCTAAGACACGGAAAGATGTGGACCCATAAAATATTAGAGCCATAAAGGATTGGCCTACCCCTACTAATGTTAGTGAAATTAGGTACTTTTAGGGATTAGTCAAATATTATCGTAAGTTTATTGAGAATTTATCAAGAATTGATTGCCTCATAACCGCTTTGCAAAAGAAAGAAAATAATCTCTTTTGGACTACTAAGTGCGAAGAAAGTTTTCAAAATATTAAATAGCTTATGATGAGCGCATCAATACTTTGAATTGTGAATCTCGATGGGGATTTTGTTGTTTGAAAGGATGCAAGAAAGGAAGGACTTGGAGGGCTCCTCTCATAGAATGATCACGTGATCTATTATGAATTGTGGAATTTAAAAGATCATGAGCATAACTACACCACGCATGATCTTGAGTTAGCGGCCATCATCCATGCTTTGAAGATGTGGAGGCACTACCTCATGTGAAGGAATTTCCTTCTAAAGACAAATGATATGAGTTTGAAGTATTTATTCTATTAACCGGATTTTAATGTCAATCAAGCAAGGTGGTTTCCTTTCCTTGGTGAGTACCATTTTGAGCTAAATCACATTAAGGGAAAAAATAACAAGGTTGCTGATTCTTTAACCTGATGAACTCATATTATGTATGAGGTGACTTTGAGTCAAACCAATGCAGATTTGCATGAGAGGAATAGAATGGCCAACAGAGTTTACCCTTTCTATGTAGAAATCCTTAAGAAATTCCAAGAGGATAGGTTGTTTTGACAACAAAAAGAATATAAGGTAGATGAATCTAGACTGCTATGGTCCAAGGATAGATTGTACATACAACATGGAAGGGACATTCAGTCTAGCATCCCCATGAACTTTCATCGGGCACCCTACTCGGGGAACCTGGGATATCAAAAGATGATATCCATTGTCAAGAGACACTTTTCTAGCCTAAGTTAAAGGCCAACATTGCGATGTTTATCGTGAAATGTCAAGAATGTCAGCTAGTCGAAGTTGAGCATCGGGATCCTTTAGGATTGTTGCATCTGTTACCCCTTTCAGAATGGAAGTGGGAGGTCATTAGTATGGATTTAGTCACCCATCTACCGAAAAGTAAGAAGAAAAACGATTTTATTTTTGTAGTAATAGACAAGTTGTCAAAAGTACCACACTTCATTCCTGTGAATTCAACTTACAAAGCAGTGAACATTGCCTTGAAGGAGATATTTAGATTGCACAGGAAACCCAAGGAAATCATCTCGGATCAAGCTGTTAAGTTTACAGGAATAATTTTGAGATCTTAATTCTCCAAATTAGAGATGCAATTGTACTTTATCACTCCTTATCACTTGGATAAAGATAGGAAGACAGAAAGAGTAAACCAAATTGTTGAGTACATACTTAGGATGTATATCATGAACAACCCCACTAATTGGGATGACTACATGCATCTTGCAGAGTTTGCATATAACAACGGTTATCATAATTCCACCAATATGAGTCCCTTTTAGGTACTCTAAGGATGGAAGTGTAGAAAACTGGTTACTTGGGATAGCCCAATGGAGTGAATCATGTTAGGGCCTAATTTATTAATAGACATTGAACAATTGGATACCAAGGTCCACATGAACCTTAAAGAAGCACAAGTCCACCAGAAACATTACGTGGATCGAAAAAGAAAATATAAATACTTTCAAATAGGTGATCATGTCTACTTGAAAGTAAAATCAAAACGAAGCTCGTTGAGCTTGGGTAGGTGTGGTATGTTAGCACCTAGATTTTGTGGACCTTTGGAAATACTGGACAAGAAAGGGTCAGTGGCATATGAGCTAGCGTTACCCATGCATGTAAGAGTGCATAATGCTTTCGAGGAATCCTTATTAAATAAATATGTTTATGATAATAAACATGTATTTTATTGTTCTTTATTATAGGTGGAACCTAAAGGGAAGTTTTTCCCTAAGCCTATTCATATATTGGACAAACGAGAGGTGCATCTCAGTAAATGCACCATAGTCCAGGTTAAAGTGCAATGGAATCACTTTCAAACTACTTGGGATAATGAAGCCACCATGAGGAAGGCTTGCCCCACCTTGTTTCATGATGTTATTCTGAGTCCCTAGAACACTAGGGACAATGTTTCTCTAAGTGGGGAAGGATGTAATATCCTGAATTTTGGGCCCAACACTTATAGGAATGAGCGTATTGATTATTATTTTATATTTATATTTTATTTTGATATATTGGGTCTAAGACCCCACTTCATATGAAAATCATGATTTGTTTTATATATTGGGCGTAAGCCAATTATTGATGATATATATATGCTGTATTGTGTTGGGAAGGGACCTTGAAGCACATTATGGTTAAGATGTTTTTTGTTAAGAGAGGATCTCTGGAGCACATGTGTAATTAATGTTTTATGTTGAGTGAGGAGCACTGTAGCACATGTGTAATTAATGTTTTGTGTTGAGAAAGGAGCTTTGGAGAACATGGGTAATTAATATTTTTTGTTGAGAAAGAATATCTAGAGCACACGAGTACTTACATTTGTGTTGAGCGAGAAGCTTTGGATCACATGGAAATATAACAGGAAGTGTTGGCATAAGACATGGATCCTCCCATGTTGATGTTGAGCATAAGCTCTGGAGCATCAGATCCTTGGCCATTGTATCCCTAGGTGTATCGTATAAGTACATCCTAGAATTGGTGTTGAGCAAAGATCTCTGGAATTTCACTAAGTTTGTAACTCCCTATTAAGCATTGAGTATGGGATCTCGTAAGCACTAGGGGCTACTGAAAAGAGTTTAATAACTTCCTAGTGAAAACGACTCAAGAAAAATATTGATCTCATCAGACTTGCTTGTAAGTAAGTAAATGAAATTTTGAATTTATGTATTCTCATCAAGCACTAAAGAACCACCATGTTATACGAGGGAATCAAACATGCAAGGATGCTTAGAGTTTCCTATCCTAGTAGATCTAACCATCTACCTATTTAACCTTAATGAAGAAGTTTTATTAAGTCTAGGGATCACAGTATATGATTCCCAAAGAGAAACGTTAATAAATGTTATATTATTTCATATTTTATACATGGTATGTATAAAGAATAAATATAATAATAATAATATTAATGATGAAAGAAAGAAAGGAAAGATCCATCCATTATTATTTATTATTAAAAGATAATAAATAGTACATTACTTACAAAAAGTCTAATTATAAACAAGTTGAAAGTTCCTAAGTTAAAGTATTAAAAATTACCAAAATTAATTAAAAAGGGTTAAATCAAGAAATCAAGGTTTCTTCATTTAACTATCCTGTTTGACTGAAAAGTCTGTCTATAAAGTCTAGGCGAAGGAAAGGCTTGGGGTTTTGATCTATCTTGTGGGAGTCATTATTCTTTCTAGTTTTTCTCTAAAGAGAATGCTTGACGAAAAATTTCCTGGAAGGAAAAGGAGAACTCAGCCAAACCTAATATACTTGATAGGAAACCGTACCTTAGGATATCTAATCTACTTGCATGTTGGATTCCATCTTGCGGGGATCCAGATTGAATCTAGGAATAGTTCCAGTCTTGGTTGGGTGGGACATGCTTGTTCACAAGTGATTTGGTCATCTAATATTGAGATCAAATCTACCTATGAATTGTTAATGCTTATTATTTGAGTATGCAGGTTCAACCATTAAAGAAGCTTCAGATTATAGGTATGAGATCCTAGGATTCCTATTCTATTTTTGTAGAATAAATATTGGATGATTTAGGTAAAGACTCAAATTAGATTTTATAAACCTATAGGTTTGATTTCTGTTCAAATCTTCGAGGCTTTATATTTTAAATTATAACCCTAAGCTATACTTTACTTCTTATGTTAGATTTATCCATGGTTTATTTCTTTAGATTACTTCTGCAATTTAATTCTTGTATAAATGTTTATCAAGGGTTTGCGCCGTAGTTTTCATTCTTGTATTATATTTACTATTCAAACTGTGTTAAATACAAACTAGGTTTTATTTCAGATCTTTTACCTATATATTCTTTTGGCCTTTAGAACTCTATTGACATTATCCTTTTACCAGCAGAGGCATGTTTTAGATTTACATAGATTTACCAACACAATAATACATATACAGTAATCATTTAAGACAACCCAAGCCCTTGTAACCATATTAAAATAAGAACCATGTAAGTGCAATGAGGTCAGAGGATCAAATCCTGTGGACCCTCTATTTTCCCACTTTCGCAAACATTATATCAATCAAAACCCATTAAAAACCATGACCCATGATCAAATTCTGAAGGGTCTTATTTCTTCTACATTGGACACATCCCTCATAATTAAATACAAAGTCATGAAAATCATTACACAGAGGTCGTAATACCTCTACTAATATCTACGTTTCATTTACATAGACACGACTTATAAATAAACTACATAGTAAATATAAATAACTATCTTGTACTGTCAACGAATCCACTACAGCAGCGATATTCATCTAGGGTTTTGCACCCACGAATTCTTTTGCTTTCCACATTGTACTTTATAAAAAGCAAAAGTTAATATCTAAACAGTCTACAACTTCGCAACTTCCATGGCAAGTGCCCATGCCATCCATGACATGGCCCTAAGCCATACGCTGGAAACTCTTCTATTTACCATAACTAACATAATAATTGAAAATATTTCACACATTCCAACCACAAAGGAAAATGCCACACAAAACCCAAGTATAAATAAAAAACATAGTAGTATAGATTGCATACCCAAATTGTTAAGTCTTAGGTCAAGTCTAAAAAGTCATCCCATGGTTGTTGCAGCATTGCAAGCAATGGTGCTGCCACTGTGTACATTATAAATCAAAAAACCCCAATCACCATTTACACCGAGATCTTGTTAAAAGTCTCAAATTTCTCCTTACGACAAAAGATCCCTCTTTACATTACATTCCATTTCATATAAAATATAGACTCGAAGGCCAACGAAACTCCATAACTCAAACCCCAACCTCAACAAGATAAAAACCAAGCTTAAGACCAAATATGTGGTGAGTATGACTTGAATAGAAGGCTTACCGTATTGGTAATGTTGGACCGTGTCTCAGAGTCACACTATGAGCCATACACCTCTTCACCAAACCTGTCACCTGCAGCCACAACAAAAAAACGAGTACGAGGAGTATGGTTATGCATAATAAGAAACAAACCAATGATTGTGTAGTGAAGTCGAACGTATTCATACCTTCGATTCCCTAGAGGTCGCCTTCACCCACTGCGCAGAGCTGAGACCCAACAAAAAACAAACAGACCAAATGACAAAAAGTCCATCGTGATCCAAGCCCTAAGCATGGACCTCCACGAAATCCAATGTGCATTAATGGAACCAGCTTGGTGTCCATTATCCGTGCTAAAACCCACATCGCTATAGTTTATAAATGACACAATATAGTTTCCACCTTTTCCACTTGCATAATGTTAAGACCCCAATGTGGACGTTTAGACCATGGTATATATTCATTAACCCATAGTTTAATGTAGTGTATATGTATTATTTGCATGGTGTATATTAGGCGCCAAGCGTTTAAACCTTGGCTCATCTTCCTCCTTAGAAAATAAGCTTAGAACAATGGCATATGAATTATTCCATGGTAACCATTGTTTTCATAAAACCAAGAATTGGTCTTTAAACAAAGGTTGGTAAACCTTCCAAGGGAAATAATGAGATATGTCAATACCCTTAATAAAATAAATATGAAATACATCTAGGTTAAAATATGAACAATTGATTAGTAACTCATAATGAATAATAAGCGTCACTTAGATAAGTAGTCTAGGCTTTATAGAGAATAAGCGGGGTAATTACCTTGTCACTAAACCAAGTATGTATGAGGAAATAATAAAAATTAGTAGGTGTCACTAGCCGTGTAAGTACACCTACACGTAAACAAGTTAAGAGTGCTTTATTTAAAACTGAACTAAGTAGTCCCATTAGACAAGTATAAAATTTACCTTTCAGTCAGTCACGTGGGAGAACTAGTCCCACCACTCCACCCACTTTAAATTCCAGAAACAAAGTCAAGTTAGAAACCATGTAAATAACAAGTAAGATCATGCAGAAATTAATGAAATATATAATCAAGAAATTACACACACAACAATGTAAACACATGACAGTAGCTCAGTATTTAGATTTACGACATTAGAATGTAAAATACAGTAACAACCATAACTGAAAGAAGGAAGTAAAACGTAAGAACATCTTACACTAAATAAGTAGTACATTTAGCGTATGTTATATTCCACAAGTCCAATAATGTCCATGCCTATGTAGTTTATACGAGCCTAATGATTTTCATTTTTTCATTTTTTGGGAACATTACATCCATTTATAAACCTCCTCGTAAGAAACAACCTAGGATCGAATCCTATGGAGTCTTTTAATATAACACAGAGCTACGCTATACACAGTTTGTATGCGGGCTGTATTTTAAAACCAATATTTTAACACAGAGGTCCTAAGACCCTTATAATTTTTACATGCTATAATTTATGGCCTCAACCTTCTTTATTAAAAGAATTAACATCTCTAAAATATTATAAACCCAGTCACAAACTAACTAATAGTCTCCATTTCCAATGCAGGGTTTATGCCCACAATCCATAATACTTATTCATTTACATATTATAAACACCAACTATAAGTCTAAATCTATTCATTATCGCAGCCACAATGGTGGGTTCCAATGCCAAAATATCGTTTTTATAGTAAAAAAATTAATATTATAACAAATATTAAATAGTACAAAACAAATTTCACATTTTTAAAAATATTATTTATTTTAATACTTAATTTTCACAAATTTTGGAATATGTAATCATACAAAGGAGTTTAGCTAAATACAAAGTAAATGTTTTATTTTCTTAAATGTAGTTAACCTATTCCCAAAGGGCTTGTTATGGCCACTTGAGCTAGACGACTAGACTAAACATAAATTTTTTATTATAAAATTAGTTATATAATTAATTCATCATCAACCATTTAAATAATATTATTATATTTTAATATTCAATATCAATCACCACAATGATTTTATACACTTTAAATATAAGTGACCCCAATGTAATTGACCAAAATGGCTTTGAACACAGGGTCTTCGTCGACGAAAAATACCCATATCACGTTCGTTCATATTGGGGGTTAATTAATTGAACTAAGGAACCTATTCTAGTTACATGCAATTCAGACTTGCGATGAAAACCTGTTTTGAAGAGTATGGAAAGCCTCAATCTTGAAGAACTTACTATTGGTTTACTTTTGTTTCTTTACTGGCTCGGAATCATGATAGGTATAGCTACAATTCACATCATTTTAGCTATCACTGCTAAAGTTCTTGTTCAATAATTATGCTTCCTTAGGGTCTTATAACTCTTCATTTTACATCATGGTATTAATTACTTTTAATATTAGTTTATTAAAAATATTAATCATATCTTATGTTTTTATATTTGCAGGTTATTAACTCGAACTAGATTGATATTATGATCCTCTTACAAGGGAAAATTGCAAAACATGGCATATTGCATATGCCATGTTGACTAAGCCTAAGCCTAGGGATTATTTGTATTTGTATTAGGTTAAGGTTTTTACCTAATATTTCATATATTAAAAGTTCTTAAACCTTTGGTAAATACCTTTATATTATTTCCTAAGCCTTGGGGTTGACTTAAGGCTAGCGCAGACCATATATGAACTCTACACTTTAAATTTTATCATTGTAATATATTAATATTGCTTAGAGTGTATACATTGTAATCTTTATGGTGATATGAAAAAGGGTGGTGATATAACATAAGGTGGAAAATCATATGTTAGTAGGTTTTAATCGTATGCAAGGGGGGTTGTATTAAACGATACCTTCCAACAAAGCTTGACTATGGAAAGTGGGTTTAATAATTCATTGATGGACTCCAACTAGTGCATTCAATGATCTTGGAAAAATGTGACAGCCCCAAGCTTAGGGCTTGGGCACACACTGGTTTTTCCATTTGCAAATTTTGGGTTTGGGTTTGATATAGCTCTGCACACGGGAAATGGAGGCAACTGCCATTGTCATGTAGGTAAGCTTTTGGTTGGTTTATCAGCATTATTATGGTTTGCACTATTGCATTTCAGCATGGTATTGATTCTCATCGTTTTCTTGGATGGTTGCAGGTGACAGGGTAGCAAAAATGGGGTGGCTCCATAATTTGTTGTCAAATCCAAGTGTTTGAAACATGGCCACGATAATCTTGTGAGAAATCCTATACTTTCCACCTCTCAACCATCTTGGGTAGACTACGTTTGTATTTTTTGCTTGGTTAGGGTTTTATGATGTGGGTTTTGATTTCACCTTCAGGCTTAATATTACAAACTTGGGTTTTAATTAAATGTTGTAATGGATTTGGCCGTGAGTAAAATCATGTTTCCCTTGGCTCTACGTAAAAATTTTGGGTTGTAATATAAATGGTTTGGGCCTTTGAGGCATGGGCTGCACCATTGCTTGCAATGGTTCGATATCCCATTGGCATGCCTATCTGGAAACACTACGATTTACCATACTGTGTATGATGTATATACTCTGTGTTTATTCATAATGATCATTATTATTTTTCTTACTGTGTTGTGTAATGAAAATTCTATGTTTAAAGGTTTAAGGAAACAGCTCTTAGGAACAGGCACACGCCTTTGTGCAAGTTTATGTATTGAATATTTTTAATGGGATGAATTAGTGAACAACATGGGTTCGACGACCAATCCATGGATGGATTGAGTCTTCACCTTTGTGGTTATCTTAGCTCTATGGTATCATTACTATAGATAATTTAATGGATAGCTTTAAGGATAATTCATTAACAAAGTAGTTGGTTATATAAGTCATACTATGTAATTTGATTTTGGCATTGTCATAAATTAGGTAAATGTTGTTTGTAGCATATCTGGGTTATTTAATGTTATGATTCTGTTGTTTTTATAGAAGCTAGGGTCATAATCCCATGATGGCATTTGTTGTTATGTTTAGACTGTAAAAGGACTCTGTGTATTTAAAATGTTGGTTGAGGCCGTGCTGTAGCGAAATCATAGTTTGTCTTAACAACATGTTAGTGGTTTATAAATTGTTTCCCACATACAGGTTATGTATAGCGTGGTCGTAGCATGTATGTAAATGAAACCCCATAGGTTTGGACTCTTTTTGGTTATTAAAGTGATGAGTTGTATTTTAATAAATAAAAGGAGGCTGGGCTTGTATGCCCACAAGATTCGATTCTTGTTCATGTTTGTCATACAAGGGTTTTAAAATATGATTTCGATGTTATTTACTAGGTTATGTGTAGTGAATGTGTTGATGAGTTATCAAATTTTGTTTAAGATGGATTAAATAGAATTGTGGGTGTTTATATAATAAAAAAGATATTTGGTATTAGACCATGTCGATGTTGACAATGCCTTCTATGTTTGGTTAATTATGATTATGTGTATTTAATGGAATGTAATGATATTTAATTTATACTTTGTTGATACAGACCTTGAAGGTGTTTAATGGTTTTCTATCTTGGATTTAGTTTTGTCTACTTTTTTTTTGGACTAGGGGAATCGAAAACTGGGGCTGGTCTAGTATTCGTGTGACATGGGGTCCAGGGATCCATTCCCACTACCACTATAACCCCAGGTTCCCCACACCTGTCACAAGACATGGGACACATCTAAACCCGGGTGGGATTGATCTTGTGACCTCCAATTTACAACAAGGGGCTTCATAACAATGGAAACGCCAATGAGCCACACCCGTGCGAGATTAGTTTCATATATTCTTATTCGATTTAGTTTAGAATATTTAATTTAGTAATTTAGTTTATAAGTAGTATAATTTGTAGAGTAATTATAAAACTATTTTAATATTTTTGTACTTATATATTTCTGTATATCTAACCTATACATCTAGACAAATTCTGAATTTAAAACAAGCCTATGCTTACAAACGAAATATGTCAGCAGAGTAATGCAACCTATAGAACAATTATATGCTAACTGGTAACAAAACCTAGCTATAGTAAGCATGAACTAAGGATGGGAATAATACATAAATAAATTTAAAAGTACAAACCCTGATAATGTAAAAACTTACAGCCTAAGATTAGTATTTAAAAAAAATACAAACCCTAGCAGATTCTAACCAGAGAATCCAAGACATAGGGTTAGGAAATGTATTGAAATCATTTACGTAATGTTTCTACAACTTAATCTAGAAAACACAATATAGTCTAGGGTTAGGATTTAACCAATGTAACCCTATGAAATAGGGACATAATCATCATTTCTAGGGTTAGAAATGTACAAATAACATTTACATAAAGCAACGAGCATTTACCCTAGAAATGAGCCTAACATGCTAAGAACTCATTCCTATAATTTTTCTGAAGCTCGTTGAATGGTTGCAGCTGCACAGTTTTTAAATAACAAGCATTAACAATTAAAGACAGATCTAAACTCTAATTTTGATGAACAAATCACTTGGTATCTAACACATTCCTCCCAACCATGACCTAGAACCATTCCTAGTTTCAATCTGGATCCGCCCGAGCTGGACTCCAACATGCAAGTAGCTTAGAGATTCTAAGGTAAGGTTTCCTATCTTCTATATCAAATATGGATCAGTTCCCCTTTTCATTCCAGGAAATTTTTCTTCAATAATTTACTTGAGAGAAAACAGGAAGAAAAATGACTCCTCTAATGATGGATCAAAACGCCAAGCCTTTGCTTGGCTTGAGTCTTTATACACCGAATTCTTCAGTCAAAGGGACAGTTAAATCAAGAAACCTTGGTTTCTTGATTTAACCTTTTTCAATTACTTTGGGTAATTATTAATATTTTAACTTAGGAACTTTCTACTAGTTCCTAGTTGACTTTATTAGACATTAAACTATTTATTAATATTTAATAATAAATAATAATTGATGGAGCTTCTCTTCTTTCTTTCATTTATTTATATTATTAATATACTTAATACTTTGTACATACCATGTATAAATTACATAATAATATAACACTTTGTTAACATTTGTCCTTGGGTATCATATAGCATGATCCCTAGACTTAATGACACTTCTTCATTAAGGTCAAGTAGGTAGATGGTTTAGGTCTACTAGGCTAGGAAAATCTAAACATCCTTGCATGTTGGATTTTCCCCATATAACGTATGTTGTAGCTCTTCACTACTTTGATGAGAATACAAAATTTCATAATTTCATTTAGTCACTTATAAATAAGTATGATGAGATCAATATTTTTCTTGATTCGTTTTCACTTAGAAGTTTATTAAATTCTTTTCAGTAACCCCTAGCGCTTACCAAAGCCCGTACTCAACACCTATAGCAGGGAGTTACAAACATAGTGCAATTTCAGAGCTTTCTCTCAACACTAAATTCTAGGATGTACTTGTACAATACACTTAGCAATACAATGGCCAAGGATCCGATGCTCAAGAGATTATGGTCAACATCAACATGAAAGGCTCTAGGGATTATGCCCAACACTTCCAAATATTATCTTTTCATGTTTTCTAGATCTCCTTACTCAACAAAAATCATTACACCAATCATGTGATTCACGATCCACGCCCAACACAAAACATCTCATCAATCATGTGCTCCAGGGTCCACTCCCAACACAAAAACAAACAACATATATATATCATCAATAATTGGCTTATGCCCAATATATAAAACAAATAATCATGTTCATATGCAATGGGATCTTCAACCCAATATAAAAATAGAACATCAAGATAATCATCATAATCAATAGGCACATGAAGATAAGTGCTAGGTCCAACATTTGGGATATTACAATTCAACACCAACAACAGATCCACTGGAGGAAAGCTTAGGGAGTTAAGGAAAGGAAAATCGCTTGGTGGATAGTCAGAACATTCATTTTTATTACCTTTCTTCAACCTACTAGATTCATTGAAGTGCCACAAGAAGATATAAAGGAACAACCCATGTTGGAAGGAAGGAGAGCATATACACTACTTCCTTAGAGAAATCCTCTCTTTCCCATACACGATAAAGCAATGAAGTGAATGACCATTGTATCAAACTATAGTTACTACATTTGCGGGTATGTGACTCAATGATCTTTCGTATTCCATGTAATAAGTGGGAACTTGGGTGCAACTTTTTCGTTTCTTGTAGGTTACTCCTCGATATATGGTTAAGATCCTCCATTTCCAGGCTATTTTACATCACCACAATCTTCGTTTGTCTCTTGATGATGATCCTAGAGTAAGGATCGAAACATCGAGAGTTTCAAATTGCTAACGCAGCTTCCTTGAATAATCATTCTAAATTATGTAGTTATAAATCTCGCATTTCTCTCGGATGAAGCAAAGAAATAAGGGTGAGCGGTGAAAAAATTATTAGTAACAAACACAAAGGTCATATAATAGCAATCACCAATCCCACAGCATCAAATTCATAGGATCAAATCTAGCCGCATAGGAGAGTCTAGGTGATCTTATTTTTACCCAGAAGAACCACCGAGAGAAAATGAAAAGGAAAGGGTGGGAAGAGCATCACCCATAGAGATAGAGGAAACTAATTGAGTGAAAGCAATAGTAAAACAATCCACTGATAACCCCCTAAAATAAGGAATGGAAAAGGATTTTATCCCATTCATTGAGTGTGTTTAAGGGCTTAAGGTTTTAGATTATGTCTCCTAGAATCATTGAATTCCAATGTCACAATATTCGTATCATATGCATTTTATAGTTTGGAAACATGCCTTTCATTTTATCTAATAATTCTATACTTCTAAGTCATCATCATTCATATTATATATCACTACAGACTGATATTATTTCATCACTTTAATTTTTTTAGATATTACACTTGGAGGAATCTCTGCACAACTGAAAGTTATCCATGTTGTTGGAACGAAAGGAAACGTAATCTTGTTTATCATTAGTTGTTTCCACTCTTCAGATGTAAAGAACAAAGAACATAACTATATGTTACCAAATATTTTGTACCGTAGTTGAACCTCCTATTGAGCCTCCATTTGTTGAACATCGTTAGTGCTCATATTTAGTGCAGCGGAAGTTCAAAAAAAATTTCCTAGATAATTTTTGCTAGTCATCTTTATTTTTATGCTAAAAAGACCTTGGCCCATGGGGTTTTTGTAATAAAGTGTGATAGTAGGGGTTTTGAATGTTTCCATCCCCTAAGATTTATATTTAAAATAAGGTATTCTCGGGATTTTTTTCCCTTGTTGAATATGCTTTGCCTATAGTCGAGTATACTCGATGAGTTTTTCTCCCGCTTCCTCCAAAGTTGGAACACCCGATTTTGAAATTTGGGCCTTGGGAGGTTATTAGAGTTCAACTAGTAAATATGAACCTACTAGACACTGTTGATATGTTCTATGGTCATTTCCTAAGATTCTACATACATTAAAACAATATCCAAAAAAAATTCCGGGACGCGTCGTGATTGTTTAATTTTTATTTTTTGACTATAGGGAAATACTTAAAATTTCCAATTATTTAAACCATTTTGACCATGGTTTAATTGAAAAAAATCAATTTGTAACAATTAAGTGGTCTAGGCGATGTTTTTGACAAATAATAACTTTGTTTCTAAGCCAAAACACTCATTTAACCCCTACACACACTTATCCTAATTTTTGGACTATTATTTGGCCTTATAATTAAGATTTTCTCAAAAAACTCAAAAAATGAGAAATATTAATTAAAATAATAAAAAATAATAAATTGGGGAAAAACAAAATATCTCCAAAAAATGACGAATTGAGTAAAATAAAGATATAATTATCTCAGAACGGAGCATTTATGATGATTCCAATCTACATTGGTTAGTTTCAGATCAAGTATTGGAGTGTAGCAGTTAAGCTATCCATCAGAAATTTTCCCTCTTTGGCTCAATTCATTTTTGGTTGAAGTGTGGGTTATTCATTGTTCAGGTGATCATTATGAGGGAATGTGAGCCACCTCACCCCCCTCATTACTCGAGCACTGAGTTATAACTCCGTTGAAGCTCAGTTCAACTCCAAATCATCATGTCGAGCTCAATCAATTACTATGGCATTACTCTTATTCTAGTTTTAGGGATTTCAACCCTATTTTCTTTCCTTTTTGTATAAATAAGAGGTTGTTCTTCCTATTTTCATATGGATCTTTTTCCTATCCTTCATAAACTTAAAATTTAAAACTTCCTTTGATTACAAGATCCATATTTCTTTTTATTTCCACTGAGTAGTTTTACCTCTTTATTTTGTCCTTGTGTTGATATTATTCCTCACTACTTGATCTCTCTTTTGTCCCTCTATTTTTTTCATTGTTCTACCTCATTTTATACCTTCATTTCTCTTGATTTTTTGCCCATTTTCTTCACTCTTTTGTGCTCTCTTTTTCTCTATTTTTGCAGCCACCTCTTTCACTTGTTTCCTTCCCTCTTTGGAATTTTTATTTAAATCCATTATTATCTTTGTTTGGATATCCTATTCCTCACTATTTTGTAGCCAACTTATCTCCGAGTTGGATGCCGTCTTTCACCTTAATTTTCAGCCCTTTTGGGCATCTTTTGTGGCCACTTTTTGACACTCTTTTTGAGCTTAATTTCCTTCCTTTTGTAGCCATATTTCACTTCTTGTTTGGTGGTAAATTACCTCATTTTTGTAGCCATATAAATTATTTGTTACCTTCCCCATTTCTTCATCCTTTCAAGTCTTTTTTCCCTCTTTTTTGCATGTATTTCTTCACTAGTTTTACTTCAAAAAAGACCGACACGTGCATTTAAAAAAGAGTGATTTCATACTTACATTAATTTCAATATGTTTTCACCTGCATTAGTTTTGTTTCTTAACAATAATGTATTCATGAGTGTTTGCATTTATTGTGCAAGTACCGAATAAGTGATCCAAGAAAACAAGATTTGAGGAAATGGAATAAAAAGCTCAAAAAACCAAGAATACAAGCATAAATGAAAAGTACATCATTTGTAAAAGCTATTAAAGATAGTTTCAATCTTATAGTTTTTCAAGTTCTTTTCAAAAAGGTTAAATTCCCAAAGTTTTAATTTATTAATAAAAAAGACTAGTGGGGTCAAGCCTCTCACGTTTTTCTTACTTCCCCTATTTGGGGGATGTGTGTCTTGTGTGATTTTTTGTCTTTTCATAGCTTGGATTGTTTTAGACTTAGTTTTATTTTCACTAATTTCTAGTTTAATTTCATTGCATGCATGTCATTTATTTCCTTATATTTCTTTCTCTTTGATTAATAAACTCTTAAAAGGAACCCAAAGCCTCTTGAACTTGTCATAAGACAAGTCAAGAGCACTCTCTATCGAAGATCATTAATGCATTGCACCTGCAACCTAGATTAGATAAGACTCTTGAATCTCACCATAAGGTGGATCAAGATCACTCTTTTTAGGAGAGCATTGTGTGTTCATGAAATTTGCAACTCACCATTACTATAAAATTGGAATTTACATATTTTTACGGTGTGTATGATCTATCCGACTAAGATACCGAGAAGCACTATGGCCATTTAATTCACAAATATAATTCCAACTATCATCATAATGAGATTTACCACCCTTCATTTAGTGCAATATTCTGAGTGGCCAATCTCTTAGTGGGTATGCTGGGTAGCTCTTCTTGTTTCTTAGTAGTTGGAAAGTTATCAAACACCTGAATACAAACCAGATTGTCCAACATGTGCTTGAATAGAGCCACTTACAGCATTTTTGGTTATATTTCCAAGTAGAAATCCTCCTTTACTAATTAACAAGATCATTCATTAAACATACATTAAAATTTGACCAAGTATATTTGCAAAATGATCTTGCAAACATCCGAGACTTAGATTTTGAACATACTAACTCCATTTTTAGGCACTGCTCTGTTTATTTTTGCATCATCTGGTTTGGACCATTAGTCCATTTGTTTAAGTTATTTTATGCGTGGATTCATTAATATCTGTCTCTCCATTTATATCATGTTTTTCAAATAGCAATGTGGATTGCGTAATTGATCTTTTTTATGTATATCAAAACTCCTAAACAACACTATTTCTCATCTTAAATCTAAGAACACTTTAAAACAAAAATCCTTAGACAAACATATTTTTAGGGATTACCCCCCTTGTCTTCATTAGGATTTATCCTAAATGGAGGAGATGGGATCAGGTGACAGCACCTCACTCTTTGCTTTCCCCCAACGAAACACCTTTCATGCTTAGGGAAACAACAGTCCAAAATATTCTTGTTGATGGTGTGCATTTGGAAGACAACATCTTGGGCGCCATTGTCGGGGACAAATCCTTTTGTTCCTGGACGAATTTAACCTTAGTCTTTTCTTAGTTTTTTACGTTTATTTATAGATTTTTAGTCAAATCATCTCTTTGAAATTAGACTTGAATCCATCTGGAAAATCTACTATCAAACAACTTACCAAGGTATTCAACTAGAAGAAACTCTCAAGACTTACTCAATTTCATCCCTCACCCGAAACATGTTTATAGGAGGAGATTGAAAAAGTTAGTTTCTCATAGGATCCTTGAGAATCTTGGATCTAAGTCTATTTTATACACTTTCACTTTATTTGGAAAATAATAACCAATTTTCTTTTTTTACATAATGGGTGAGTATTTTACTCAAATCGACTTCTCTCAGATAGCAGTTCAAACCCATCATCTTCTAGAAAAAGCTGTAGAGAAGCTCCCTATGTTCACTGGAACTGATGCCACCACTTCCACCATGCATATTAGAAGTTTCTCCAGATGTGTCAATTCTTTCATTAGTGATCCTGCACATCAACATGATGATTCTTACATGAAACGCTTTTATCTTTCCTTGGACATAAGATATGGTGAATGGTACAACAATTTACCAGACAACTCCTTTTCTACACTCGCAACTTTCAAAACTATTTTCACTAATAGGTTTGGTGAAAAAAAGGAGCCTAGGCATCAACTCGCTGCATTAACAGACATAAATAAGAAGGAAAAAAAGACTATGGATGAGTTTAACCAAATATTCAAAGAAATATGAAATACCATTCTCGCCACTTATAAACCACCTACACATCCATCTTGATTTATTACATTGAAGCACTCAGTGGGAAGATGAATTATCAGATCAGGGATAAGGAAACCACTACTCTTCTAAATTCTTAGGGATTGGCAGTCAATATAGGTAGAACTATGCACTCTTCAGGTGAGTCTAGCCTTCCTAGTTATTAAAGGTCCTCAACCCATTTAAAATCAAATGAGAAAAAGGGAGAGGATTCTTATAAAAACAAGATGATGCCAAATGAAGGAAATACTTGAAAGAATGGAAGATAAGCATCTATCCCAAATTAAATAAATGTATAACAAGGTCATCAATATGGAAAGAGTGAAGACACAAAATCTACCAAGAACATTTCCTCCAAAAATAAATTGGCAAATAAAAGCACCTAACCATGAATAGAGGCCTCCTCATCAGCTAGAGTCTGCTAACATGGTTGAAACTTAAACACCATTTTGTAGGGCATGTAAGTACTTTCATGAGGAATTGTCTTGCGATCATGCATGCTATGTTCAGAAGCATGGTTTTCCAGAGGGTTGTGGTCCTAAAGGATCATAAAGTGAGCCCAATTATATTAACCATATAGGTGACATGCATAATATTTCCAGAGAAAGTTGGAGAGAGGAAAAACAATATTAAAGAATGTTGGAGACATTTACCACCATAGACACTCTTTTTGGTCAAATTGGCCTAGTTAAACAACTATATTGACATTAATTGACATCAGTGGAGCATTAAATGTCATCATCCAGTCACTCCCATGCCTACCTTCAGTCAAGGAGGCTAACTTAGCCTTCTCCTACATTCAGGGAGGATAATTGGAGCACTCTGGGCATGATATGAGTGAGATTAATGTACCTAATTGTTAACTGGTGGTTACAATTAGTTAAACATGTTAGTGAAGGCACCTCCTTTCATTTAATTGATTATTTAATGATTAATTAATGAACTGGAGTCAAGAGGGGTGCCTCCACCAACTTTTGATGTTTATTTCAACTTCAGTTAACCTCATTGGGGTTCATTGAAGTCGTTGAATCCCTAGAACTTGATGGTTGGCTTGCTATGACAAGTGTCTGATCTCTTTTAGTTGAGACTCAGTCATTTATTGCACTTCGGCTTCAGTTAGGGTTCAGTTGAGTCCATTAGGGTTTTGATCAATGGTTAACTGAGTGTCGACAATGGCTTACAGCCAGTTAAGCTAGACTCACTAATTCAATTTGAATGACCTCCTTGAGGATTCAAATTGCTCATTCATTCATGCCTATATCATGACATTTTAATTGTAATCATTCATTCTTTATGTGAATACAAGTGGCTACTATTCTTGTAGATCGATTACACCATTTCATGAATTATTTTTTGATTAATATTTAATGAGATTGATGCTTTGTTCCTAGATCAATATACAATATTAATATGGTATCAGAGCTTACGGCGGGATGAAGCTCTATCTCTCAAAAACAAGCCTTTTGACAGATTTCTGCATGAAATTCTAGCAATAGCTCAAATGTCCAGCACTGCATCAAAATCCAAGGCTTACGACTTAATACCCAAAGTAAAGAACTTGTTGATCAAGATTGCTTGATTGACTACGCTCGGTGTGATGAAATCCTAAAATGTGCAGGCTGTTTGACATTACATTTCCCTTTCTATTTTGATTTTCAGGTTTCTACAGGTGAAGAATTCGCTCCAACAAATCCAGATGGCCTCATTAGTAGATCTCTTGATTCCATACAATTTCAACTCATGGAAAGGTGATATGGAGATTCATCTATGCTCTAGAGGACTCCTTAGAGTCACCATGGACACTAAAGATGAGCCCGATTTAGCCATAGAAAAATCAAGATTCTTGAACAAGAAGGATGAAGCATTTGGTTTCTTGTGCCTCTCTATTTCTCGAGATCTTATTTTCCATATTGTTGTATTGAATACTACAAAATAAATATGGGACAAATTAGAAACTCTATATGGAAAGCATGATGACTTGAGGGTTTACCAGCTCAAAAATGAACTCATGTCTCTCCAGCCCTCCAATTTCGATACTTTGAATGATTTCTTCACAAAGTTCAAGAATAATGTTTTACTATTGAAGTAATGCAAAGTGAAGAAGGAGGATGATCAGCTCATCCTCACCATAATCTCCAAACTTGGGGCTGGTTATTCAGTTTTTGTTTCCACATTCTGTGTGGGGAAGCTCACAACCCCTAGATGGAATATGCCTACACTCAATGCCATCATTGAGTCCCTAACATGTGAACATGAAAATCTTGTCTAGATGGGGATCATCAGATCCTCTCATGATCAAGCCCTTCATGTATCAAGGCCCAAAGCTCTAAAGGCTAAAGGAAAAAAGTAAAAGAACCCACAAACTAAATTTGATGCTCCTAAACCTAGAGTTGAAAATCAACAACATGATGAGTCTTCCAGCTCAAGGAAGAACAAAGGAAAAGGGCACCATGGCAAGGAAAAAATCAAGTGTTCTTATTGCAAGAAGGGATTCTACCCTAAACATGCCTACATGAAGAAGAAGCTTGATGAAGCAGCCTCTCTCCTTAAGAGAAATCACATCAATCTTCCGGAAAGCTTTCGGAGGAGAGATCAGTAAGATTAGGAACCATAGCATGAAAAAGGTCATGCCCTTATGGCCTGCACTTCAAATTCCAAAGTAGTGTTGATTGATTATGGAGATTTGAACCACATGATGGATGAAAAAGACTTTTTTTCATCCTTGGAGACTGGAAAATCCATTCCCATCCACATGGTATATGACTCCACCATCATTTCAGAAGGACAAGGTACTGTTCATCTTGAAAATGGATTTTTTTTCAAATGTTTTGTATGTATTGTATTTGGCATCAGATCTCCTTAGTGTCTATAATATAACACATATAAGAGTGCCTAAGAAATTTTCTTTCATCCCAAATGATGTTGAGTTAACAGAAATTGCATCCGAGAAACTCATTGCTAAAGGCCTTGCAAACCATCATGCAAAATCCTATGAGTTATCTGATTTTGTTGCGGATGCAAAGCCCACTGCTCTACTAACTCATGGAAATGAGGTTAGTAGGTTGTGGCATGAGAGGTTTGGCCATATTAATTTCAAGTATTTGTAGCAATTACAGAAAAAATCCATGTTTGAAGGCCTCCCAGTCATCAAGGCAACCACAGGAATTTCCAAGAGCTGTGTGATTGGAAAACACCCTCACCACAAGTTCGATCGATGGAAGGAAAACTAAGCTACATGCATATTGGGGCTGATACATTTTGATATAAATGGTCTGATGCCTATCACATCCATGAATGGATCAAGGTATCTTCTTACCTTTATTGATGATTTTTCAAGGTACACATGGGTTTTCTTTCTCAAAATGAAATCAGAAGTATGTGAAAAATTTTCTTAATTGAAGGCCTTGATCGAAAATTTTCTTAATTGAAGGAATTGATCAAAAATTCCTCAGTAATGAGTTTCTGTACATATGCTCCCAAAGTGGTATTTAGGTCCAACATTCAATCCCATACACTCCCCAACAGAATGGAGTACCGGAAAGGAAGAATCGGTCTCTCAAGGAGATGACCACCTACATGTTGGAATCCAAGAAGATTGCTACAAATTTGTGGGCTGAGGCCATGCATGATATAGAATACATTTAGAACAGGTTTACACACTCATCCATGAAAGGGAATACCCCTTTCAAAACATACTTTGGACACAAGCTGGATGTGTCGAACCTACGGGTGTTTGGGTCCACTGCATGGGCATGGATTCCGCTTGATAAAAGAAGGGCTTTGCAACCAGAAAGCATAGAATGTATGTTTATTGGGTATCATAATGAATCTAAAGGGTTCAAGATTTTGGATATCAATACCAAACATATCATCATCGAGAGAAGTGTCAAGTTCGATGAGCCTTTTCAGGAGGTGGAACTAGTGAAGGAGAAAACTGCTGAATTTCCTTCCTATTCTACTGAATATTTGGATGATGAAATTGGGGGTGATGACCCTAATTTGGATCCCATGACTTATGATATCAGTGTGCAAAAATAATTAGATTCTGAATCAGAACCTGAAGTGCAAAATCATCTTCCTACATGGGCCCGAGAGGCACTCTCCTCCGCAAGAGACAATACTGGAAAACTGGATGATCCAACAAGACCCTAGTCTGATTTCTAAAGAGCCGGTATTGTGCTCTATTGTTCTAATAATTTTCTATCTAAAACTTTATATTTGATGATTAGTTTAGAAAAAAATTCCTACTATCATGCTTGGAAGGATCTGAGATGGAAATTTTCCATGGATGAAGCGATGAATTCTCTTCAGAAAAACACTACTTGGGAGCTAGTTTCTCTTCCTCCCGGAAGGAATTTGGTTCAATGAAAGGGGGTGTCTCAAACCAAGGTTTCTGCTGATGGAAGCACCTGAAAATATAAGGCAATTCTGGTGGAAAAATGTTTCTCTCAAGTCCAAGGAGTGGACTACCATGAGACCTTTGCACCAGTTGCAAAAATGGACTCCATCCACCTTGTTTTGGCAATTTCAGCATCCAAGCACTAGGAAGTGCATCACATGGATGTTAAGTCAACATTTTTACATGGAGATATTCATGAGGAGATATACATGAAGGATCCTAAGGGCCACATCACTGATCCATCTTTGGTTTGCAAGCTAAAGAAGTCACTATACAGGTTAAAACAAACCCTAAGAGAGTGGTATTCCAAGATGGATGCCTTCCTTCTCTCGTAAAACTTTCAAAAATGTAGATCAGATCCAAATGTATATTTACAGTAGTATGATGATAATATAATTATCATTGTTTTATATGTTGATGACTTACTGATCATAGGTAGCATAGTTGCCTCCATTTCAGCCATCAAAACTGCTCTCCATAATGCCTTTGAAATGAATGATTTGGGGCTTCTAAAACAATTTTGGGGGCTTGAATTTGAGCAAAATTATGATGAGATTATGGTAACTCAGTACAAATACATTTCATACCGGTTATTCAAGATTAACATGGCTGATTGTAGGCCTGGACCATTCCCTTTCCTTTTAGGGATCAGCCTTGAAGAAGGAAAAAACACACCTCCCATGGACTGCACTATCTATCGACAGCTGATTGGTAGTGTTACCACCTAAGTTGTACTTAGTGGTTTTTTATCAAGTGATCATGGTGAATTGGACAAGGATAAATTGTTTGGACTTCATAAGACCTTTGGAAGTACTTCTGGGAAGTGCTTGTTGTACTATATCACATGTTCATACCCCATGGGGGAATTGTAATAAATGTTCTATCATGATAGTGTCTGTAAAAGACTCGGTCTCTTAGAATTTATTTGTCAATCTGATCAGCCCAGGGTGTTTTTTCCCTAGGTTATTATAGGTTGTTAAATAAACGACTGATAATTTCTGAGTTTTTCACTCCATACCTCCAAAGTTGGGGTGGTCGGCTTAGCATTTAGGCCTATTGAGGTTATTAGAGTCTATGTGTCAATGTATAAACATGCTAGGCATCATGGTCGAATCATATGAACATGTCTAAGTCCCCCTAGTTTTTTTTTGTTTTTTTTAAGATGTGTTTTTTATTAAAATTTAATTTTTCCAAAACTTAGGCTATTTTTTAATAGTTTAATTGGAAAACTTGATTTTGTAATAAAAGTGGGCCAAATAATCAGTTTCAGACATGTAGGTGCTCATTTTCAAGTTAAGAGAACCATGTAAACTGATGGGCCCACTATTTCCTATTTTTGAGTGATTTTCCATCACGCAGGTCAGAAAGCTCCAAAAAATCAATTATTGATTATTTTAATTAATAAATTAATGAATAATGGAGAAAATCATAAATCCTAGATCAGTGGATTTTGAGCCGATTTGATTGAAATCAGTCAGATCTAAACCAAATTGACTGGATCTGACAAATCCTTGACTGAAGGACGTGATCTGGATAGATCCAGAGTTGATCTTCAGCATCCTTTATGGGGAATTGCACCCCCTCTCTCTTCTCCACATGTGTGGGCTCTCCTGGAAGCTCTATGGATGATGTGTCAGTCTGTGGGTTGATGTGTCAGCTCAATCAGTCCCCCGATTGACAGTTGCACTCAGTGAGACTCAGATCTGGCTCAACTAGACATAGGTCAGGCATTGATGGACTCTCCTTCAACTACAGTGGTCTATCCCCTTGGCATTTGCGCCCCCCTTGGGTTGGATCTCTTGTTTTTTGTACAAATAAAGCACAGGTTGCATCTTCCAAGATAGTTAGAACTGGGATTGAGGTGTTTTTGTTCTTGTACTGTGTTATTGTTTATTATTTTGGAATAAATAAACTTTGGGGGCAAGATCTATGTTGTAATGCTCTTCATGTGTGTAATGGTTTTTCTAGTTACTTGTTGGCCTTGAAGGAGAGAGATCCCTCCTATTAGGGTAAGAGTGTATTGTAGTTTTATTTATTCTCTTACTACTGCTTGTTTTCAAATCTATTGGATTCATATGTATTTTAAGTTTAATTGCATGCTTTCCAATGATCTCTTCTAGCAACACCTATGTTTTAACCATCTGTTTGTGCAAGGATTTCTAAGTTGCAGGTGATCTCGCTTGTAGAAGAGGTTGAGATAGTTTGCATATTCCTCATGTTCAAAGATATTTTGAATGGCATAGTACCTCAGTGTTCCACCAAAGAATACTCCAAAACCCAACATTCCCAGGAGTCCAACACTCTTTCTCTCTCTTTCTCCTTCAAAAAATCAATTTTCTTACTTGGTTACTGTGTTCGAAAGCTTTGTTATCATTTTGATCTATTATATCAAAGTAAAATTTACATAGATATGATATTTAAAATTTCATATTCTAGATCTCAATTCTAAAGAGTATCATTAAGCATTCTAGATCTAGCATAAGGAAATTATCTGTTTTCCATGGCAAGTTAAAGAAAATCAGTAGGTTGCATGCTCTAGATTTCCTTTTTATGTTTTAAAAAATATTAAATCAAGTATTCTGTGCATATTTCATTCACTCCACAAATAGAAATCCAATATCCGAAGGAAAGCTTGCTTTCCTTAGTTCATTTTTCACATGTTTAGCTAGTTTTAACTTAATCTTTTTTGAGTTAAGGTAGTCTGATCCAAAGGTACTCTTAAAGTGATTTTGGGCATATGTTATTCTAACATTATTGCTGGTTTTTAGTAGGTTTATTAGAAAATAAAAGAATATACTATTCAAAAGTGGCCTTGGGAGCATTCAAATCCCCCTAGGGGTCTCCCCTTTCACTAAAATTTAAAAATTTTGCATAGTTGTAAGATATTGGTTTCATCTCGTATAAGGACCAATACGTTTATGATATTTAAAATTGCTTATATTGCAACCAATAATAATAAAAAGAAAAATTATTTTCAAATAGGCTCTTTCGAGCCTATTCACCATGCCCCCTGGGGGGATTTGCGTCTGTGTCATTTTTTTATTTTTTGTTCATCTTTTTTCAATCTAGCATAGTTCTAATATTTAGGGTAGTATACTTTGATTTATAATAATTTATATTTTCCATATCTAGTGGTTTCAAAGTAATTTTAATACTTACCCCACGACTTCCCGATTGACCCGCAAGAGGAAAGAGATGCGTGGTAGGACTAATTAGAAAAGTAGAATTGTGTATATTTGATTCCTTTTTAATCAACTATTTTTTCAGCTATAATAAAATTAACCCCTCCTTTATTCCCCGATTGATATCCACTTGGATCGAAAGAGGTTCCTGGAGGGTTTTCTTTTTAACAAGAACACCTATCTTAAAATTTACTAAAATTGACAACACTCTAGTGTGCATTCTCTGCACTTGGCTACAGTTAGTCTGAACAGTCAAGCCACATCAAAATCACTTGAGTGACTAGATTAATTATTCCTCACCTCCCAAATTGACAAACCATCAGGCCAAAATCCAACGCCTCAAATGAACTATAAGCAGTGGCAAAATACCTAAAGGAGTGGGAACAACTAGAAAGTGACCTCAAGGCACCGATCTCTGTCACACCCTAATGGGTGCATTATGAACAATAGTCTCCAAGACTCCGTTCCAGCCCACAAACACCTTGCAGGTAGTCGTGAAAGTTCACTTTTGGACATACTCCAAGTACCCCTCGAGTATATCTGGAGTCCCCTTTTCACCTAATTTAACTCATTCATATTCCACACTAATCTAAAATCTACCAAGAGACATTTGAAAAACATTCATTGAAGCACATGCAAGCATAGTTTTTTATCTGTTGACTCCATTTAAGGCACTAGTGATTTGTTTCTTTCTTTTCTATATATATCGAGTGTCATTACTGTGCTTATCTGCTTAAAATCTTGCATCTTGTTATCTTTTGTTTCCACTAGTTAATTTCAAAACTCCTAAGCAACTTATTCATTTTAAGACCATCACACTAAGTAATTATCCTTAGTAACTTAATATGGTCTAGCCCCCTTGGCTTCATTAGGAGTTGACCCTAAATGGAGGAGTCAAGAACAAGGTGACATCCTTGACTCGAGACTTGCCCCCAAGGACACACCGAGTGGCTTGAAGATTTCTGCCATGTTACGCAGGTCTGTGAAAGGTGGCAACAGGTAGCTTGTTGTACTTGACACATTATCGGCCTGATATGTGTTATGCCATGAATGCTGTATCAAGATACATGCAACAACCTCTTGATCTTCATTGGAAGGCAGCCAAGAGGATCCTGTAGTATATTCAGGGAACCGAGACATATGGAATTCACTATGTTGCAGAATCTGAGCTAGAGCTGGTTGGATACACAGATTTCGATTGGGTGGGTCATTCTATTGATGAAAAGTCTACTTCCAGATATGTATTCATGTTTGGTGGTGGCCCCATTTGCTGGTCAAGCAAAAAGCAGGCTACCATAGAACTATCTTCAGAAGAGGCTGAGTATGGAGGAGCAGTGAATGCTTGCATCCAAGCAGTTTGGTTGCAAGTGATAGGTAATAACTCTCGATTCGTATCTATTCTATTGACATATCATACATTTATACATTTCATGTGGCGGTTGAGAACCATCCTTTTCACCTTCCTATGCAACTATTCAAATTCCTACATAACAATTTATTTATTTATTTACAATATATAATCCCGGCATATTATATTCTAACAATCCCCCTCTTAATCCAAAGGGGTGTTCATAAGTCCGAGCATGTTTCTGAATCTTTCAAATTTTTCTCATCCAAGCACTTTGGTGAAGATGTCTGCAACTTGATCATTTGTGGAACAATGTCGAATATGGACTGTCTTGGCCTCTACATCATGTCGAATCAAATGATACTTTGTGTTGATGTGTTTGGTTCGATCATCGAATCTAGGATTCTTAGCCAGCTTGATTGCAGAAGTATTGTCGACCAACAATGGAGTGGAGTTCTCTTGTTTTTCTCGCAAATCTTCAAGTATCTTCCTGAGCCATACTATTTCTTTCGTCGCTTCAGCTGCAGCCACATATTCTGCTTCTGTTGTTGAATCTGTCGGAACTGACTATTTGCATGATCTCCATGAGACAGCTGCTGATCCAAGACTCATAGTGTATTCAGAAGTTGATACTCATGTCTCCTTATTGCCATCAAAATCTAAGTCTGAGTACCCAATAAGTTTGAAGTCATCCACTTTAGAGTACTTGAGTCCAACGTCTTGAGTCCCCTTCAAGTATCTTAGAACTCTTTTTGCAGCTGACCAGTGTCCTTCACAAGGTTTATGCATGAACCTTGAAAGTATGCCAACAACATAAGAAATATCTGGTCTAGTTGTTGTGAGGTAGATAAAGCTTCCTACAAGTTGTCGATACTTGGTCGCATCCTCAAATTCTTTTCCTTCGCTTGATGTGAGCTTCATTTTCTGTTCCATTGGAGTAGAGATAGGGTTGCATTCTATCATGCAAAATTTGTTTAGTAGTTCTCCAACATATTTTTTCTGAGATAGGAATATGTACTTAGGATGTTGAGTGACTTCAATTCCTAAGTAATAGTGGAGATGTCCCATATCTGTCATTTCAAAGATGTTTTTCAAATATTTCTTTGTGGATGCTATATAGCTTTCATTGTTCCCTGTCATCAAAAGATCATCTACGTACACCACAAGATACACAACAGATCTTCCAACTTTCTTTATAAATAGTGTTGCATCATCAAGATCAAAATGTTCAAAATTTAACTTCAAAATCTTCCTGGTTAACTTTTCATACCATGCGCAAGGCGCTTGTTTTAGGCCATACAAGGATTTGACAAGCTTGCATACCTTTTGTTCTTTTCCTTTCACAACAAATCCTTTTGGCTGAGACATGAAGACATTCTCTTTCAAGTCTCCATTCAATAAAGTAGTCTTCACATCCATTTGATAAACTTTCCACCCTTTTTGAGCAGCTAAAGAGAGTAAGGTACGGATGGTAGCCCATTTTGCTGTAGGAGAAAATGTTTCTTCATAGTCAATTCCTTATTTCTGTGCATAGCCTTTTGCTACAAGCCTCGCTTTGTGCTTGTCAAGTGAGCCATCTAATCTTTATTTTTTCTTGTACACCCACTTGCAACCAATTGGTTTGGTTCCAACTGGAGGGTCAACCAGCTTCGAAGTTTTATTCTTCATGAGTGCATCATACTCATTCTGCATAGCTTCTTTCCACTCAGCTCGAGTAGAAGCTTCTTCAAAGGAAGTTGGTTCAAAGTTAGAAGATAAATTTAATTCACAATCAAATGATACATACATGTCATCACCTGAATTATCTGCTTCTCCTCCATGTCTTTTCGAACTTCTCATTCCCGTCTTTCCAACTTCATCTTGATGAACACTTTCAAGTGTCTTTGTGGCCCATTTAGGAATCTTTCGTGATGGTCCTGGTTGATTAGCTAGTGGTGCTTCATCATTGATTGAGAGTCTTCCAATTCTCTCAATCACATCATCCAGTTGAATCTCTTGATCAGGTGAAGTAGTAGGAACTTCTTCATCTGGGGGAGTTGCTGCTTCATATGGAAATTCCAAAGGTTGATCCAAGATAGGAATACCCCCTTCAAGGTTTGGAATTTCATATTCATTTTCAGAATATGTCTTTGGATGAGGATAAATTTCCAAATGATCAAGCTGTCTCTCAATGGACTGGTCATTTTTATTAGTTTCAAGAAAAATGACATCTCTGGAAATAACAAATTTCTTGTTTACCTCATCATATAGACGGTATGCCTTGGATTATTCTTCGTACCCCAGGAAAATGCATTTTATGCTTCGAGCACCAAGCTTGTTTCTTTGCTCCTTTGGAATCAAGGCATAACAGGTGGAGCCAAAAACTCTGAGATGCCTGACTGAAGGGAGATGGTCAAACCACATTTCATATGGAGTCTTGTCATCAAGAGCATTTGAGGGACTTCTATTTCTCATATATGCTGCACATTTTACTGCATCACTCCAAAACATTAGTTTTACATTCTTGAAAAACATCGTTGAGTGAACCACATTCATTATGGTTCTATTCATTCTTTCTGCTACACCATTTTGTTGAGGATTGTAGGGAACTCTAGTCTGATGTGCAATTACATGTTGGCGAAGATAATCTTCAAAAGCATTTGAAGTGTATTCTTTCCCATTATCAGTACGAAGTGTACCAATTTTTTATTGTGCTTGTTTTTCTATCAATGCATGAAAGTCTTTGAATGTTTGAAATGCTTCTGATTTTTTCTTTAAACAGTAAATCCAACACATTCTTGAGTAGTCATCAACAAATGTCATAAAATACTTATTTCCATTTGCAGAAGGAGTTGGCATTGGGCCACACAAATTAGAATGCACTAACTCTAATTTCCTACTTGCTCTGAAAATAG
Organism: Pseudotsuga menziesii; assembly: GCA_001517045.1. Classification (NCBI taxonomy): domain Eukaryota; kingdom Viridiplantae; phylum Streptophyta; class Pinopsida; order Pinales; family Pinaceae; genus Pseudotsuga; species Pseudotsuga menziesii. The sequence continues at coordinate 68,694 of LPNX010466342.1, read as the reverse complement.
ATTCATGGAATGGCAGCTTACTATGTTTCCCTAATATACATGCATTGTATTTGTTCTTCTCTTTGGGAATGGTGGGAAAACCAAATACACCATTCTTTCTCAACAAACGAAGACTGTTATAATTTAGATGACCAAATATTGCATGCCACAATGAACTAGATGACATATTACCTTCTCCATGCTGAGAGAGGTAGGCATAGTTCTGAACTCTTGCAGATGACCCCTGTAGCTTCAGCAGCTTCCCATCTTCATATCCAGTCATGATGAATTGGTTGTTAGAGGACTTTCTTATTTCTACGATTCCATCAAACATGTGGATGGAATGGCTTCGCTGTCGAATCTCCACGAAGGACAGCAGGATTCTCTACAACTCTGGAAGATAAAGAACATTCTTCAACAAGAAATCAGGGAATCCAGGCATCTTCAGTCGAATGGTGCCCATTCCCTTTTGGTTTAAGACTTGACTTATCTGCAAAGTAAACTATGCCATCTATTGTTTCATTAAGTTCTTCAAAACAGTATTTTCTAAATGTCATGTGTGATGTTGCACCAGTATCAACCAGCCAACAATCTTTGTAAGATGAAAGTGAAGTCATTTCATTAATTCCAAGATTACAATGTGCAACAATACAATGAGCAGAATTAGAATATTTACTAGCATCTTGATTTTGGTTATCATCTTTCTTCTGGTTGTGCTTGCCTTTGATGGAGTCCCACGAAGCCCAACATTGATCTGATGTGTGCTCAGTCTTTCCACAACGCTTGCATTGCAGATCTGATCTTTTGCTGGAGTTGTTTCTGCCCCCTCTACCTTTGAAATTTCTTCTTCCTCTACCTCTCTATTTTCCAGAGAGAGTGACATCAACTACAGATGCTATAGATTGCATCTTTTACAATTGTTAGTGTAATTTACAATAATGAAGTTAATATGAGAAAGAGAATGAGATAATAGAAAAACAATAACCTTGCAGTTCTATAGTCTCTGCCAAGGTGATTTACAATGTTAATATCTCAAGTTCAAGTTTTAAAAATGATACAATGACAGAGAAAATATTACAACCAACAGTCAACAATTATCTCATCTCTTCATAGATTTCAAAATCCAAAACTTTATGCAGTCAACATGATGGGCAGTCTCAGCATTCTCGTTTCACGTAGAATGTGATCACAACTTCAGTCTTCAAGTGGATGTTTGCAGCAATATTTAGGTTTGGGCTCCATGCACTTCACAAGCAGTCTTGAGGGAGAGCACCAGCTCAATTACAATATTCATGTGGATATGAGTAGCTTCAGGAAAATGGAAGTAATTTACAACAAACACCAATAGTATTCTACTGTATCTATCACTCAAGCTCAAAGCACAGCTTCAAATCGAAAGGAGAAAACCCAGCACTCACATACATTCTAACTCAAAGCTTTAATAAAGCAATCATGGGCATCTTCAATACACGTCAACCATATGAAAATACCAGTCACAACTCTTACAAACTCGAACCACGAGAGGCCACTCGCATGAGAAATTTTGCAGACTATTTCACTCTTCAATCCAAAAGATTAGGGTAAAAATTAGGGTTTTTGTATTTCAATGAACAAAAAACGTTTTACCTCCATGCTCATAGCTCGTAGAAATCGCAGCATAGTGAATGACTTCAATGGTCTCATATATCATCAATACGCAGCATACATGCAGTATTCAGCATAAAAGATAGGTATTGGAGTAGTCTTCAAGTCACAACAGTCTTCAAGTCGCAACAATACCACTGATAGGTATTAGAGCAGTCTTCAAGTCACAGCAATACCACTGATAGGTATTATGCTGATAGGTATTATGCAGTCTTCAAGTCGCAGCAATGATCACAGATCCTCAACGCATATCAGGAATCTATTCCAGAAATTGCAGTCGCGATCTCTTCAATCTTCGCATATTTAGAAAATGGATTGGCTCATTTGCACAGAAGCCATACAATAATTAGGTTTAGAACTTGCATGAGCAATACATTTTAGAATAGAACGCCTCCCTGCTAACATAGGTCTAAGCTTGCTAATTTATAAAAGGCCAGTCTTCAATGGAAGAACCAGAATACAAAAGAAAAAAGGAAATTAGGACTATAGACCGTGTCACACAAAATGAAGTAATTTATTTAAAAGTAGTAATAACATTGCCAGAGCTAAGAGACGATATATGCAAGCATGGAAATACAAATAATGGATATGTAGCTGCTGCAATTAGGCTGCATTTTTCTAAATTTTGATCGTATTTTTGCAGTTGCTATCGCTAGTGGTATTGTGAGTATTGTGAGTATGCACAATAATACAAAATGCTCATGGGATTAGGGTTTCACGTATAGTGGAATACTCTCAACAAAATCGTAGCACAAGAAAAACTCAGCGTGGAGGAAATGTAACGAGAAGAGAAGAGAGCAGTATGGCAAATGAGGAAAATGAGAAGAGAATAACACATACAAATGAATGCACACCGGCTCTCAAAGAGAAACACATGCAAATGGCAGACTGACGGAGCAGGCAGTCTGGCAATGGACTAGAAAGCAAAATGCCAGGACTGAAATGCAGCAGGCAGGAGTTATGGCAAACAGCCAAGCTCTGATACCACTAATAGGTAATAAATCCCGATTCATATCTATTCTATTGACATATCATACATTTATACATTTCATGTGGCATTGAGAACTAGCCTTTGCACCTTCCTATGCAACTATTCAAATTCCTACATAACAATTTATTTATTTATTTACAATATATAATCCCGGCAGATTATATTCTAACCGCAAGGCATTCTTTCAAAGTTTGATCTTGGTAGTAATTTGTCCACTGTCCTCTTTTGTGACAATCAAAGTGCTATTAAGATATCCATGGATCCAGTTACTAGGCAGAGGACCAAGCATGTAGAGATCCACATGCACTACATCAAGAAGCTAGTGCATGACATGACCATCATTCTGCAATAATGCTCGACTGATGAGTAGATTACAGACATCTTTGATAAGAGATTTTCAGAAAAGAAGTTCACTTACCTCCATTCACTATTGGGGGTGAGTTCATCAAGGTGATTCAGACTGCTTTTAGTGTTCAGCTTAAGGGGGGGTTTCCCACTAGGTTTTCCCTCTTTTCCTCACTTAGTTTGTTTTGAGCATTGTTTCAGTTTCAACATTGTACAGGGTGACCTATGGCTTTAGTTTCTAGGGCCCTAGCATTTTTATGCATTTTTGTTTTCTAACTCCTCCTAAGTATATCTTAAGCGGGGGTGCTGGACACATTTACCGGCATACACAGTTTTATGGTCAAATTGCCCTATTCAAACCACTATCCTAAGTATTATTGACATTAATTGACATTAGTGGAGCATTAAATGTCATCATCCAATCACACCCAAACCTACCTTCAGTCAAGGAGGATAACTTATCCTTCTCCTACATTTGGGGAGGCTAACTGGAGCACTCTGGGGGTGATCCGAGTGACATTAATGCACCTAATTACTAACCGGTGCTTACAATCAGTTAAACAGGTTAGTGAAGGTGCATCCTTTCATTTAATTGATTATTTAATTATAAATCAATTAACTCGAGTCAACAGGGGCGCCTCCACCAACTTCTGATGTTCAGTTCAAATTCAGTTAACCTCATCGGGGTTCATTCAAGTCATTGAAGTGCTAACACTTGATGGTTGGCTTGCTATGACATGTGTCTAATCTCTTTTAGTTGAGACTCAATCATTTATTGCACTCTGGCTTTAGTTAGGGTTCAGTTGAGTCAATTAGGGTTTTGATCAGTGGTTAACAAAGTGTGGACAATGAATTATAGTCAATTAATCTAGACTCACTCATTCAATTCGAATGACCTCCTTGAGGATTCGAATTTCTCATTCATTCATGCCTGTAGCATAGCATTGTAACTGTAGTCATTCATTCTTTATGTGAATATAGAGTGGTTACTATTCCTGTAGACCGATTACACCATTTCATGAGTTATTTGTTGATTAATTTTTGATGAGATTGATGCTTTGTTCCTAAATCAATATACGAGATTAATATGGTATCAGAGCTTACAACGGGACAAAGATCTATCTCTCAAAAACAAGCCTTTTGACAGATTTCTGCATGAAATTCTAGCAATAGCTCAAACGTCCAGCACTGCACCAGAAGCCAAGGCTTACCACTTAATACCCCAAGTAAAGAACTTGTTGATCAAGATTCCTTGATTGACTATGCTAGGTTTGAAGAAAGCCTAAAATGTGTAGGTTGTCTGACCTTACATTGCCCTTTCTATTTTGATTTTTAGGTTTCTACAGGTGAAGTTTGCTCCAGCAGATCCAGATGGCCTTGTTAGTAGATATCTTGATTCCATACAATTTCAACTCCTGGAAAGGTGATATGGAGATTCAGCTATGCTCCAGAGGACTCTTTAGAGTCACCATGGACACTAAATATGAGCCCGGTTCAGCCATAGGAAAGTCAAGATTCTTGAACAAGAAGGATGAAGCCTTCGGTTTATTGTGACTCTCTATTTCCTGAGATCTTCTTTTCCATATTGTGGGATTGAATACTACAAGAGAAATATGGGAAAAACAGGAAACTCTATATGGAAAGCATGATGACTTGAGGGTTTACCAGCTTGAAACTAAACTCATGTCTCTCCAGCCCTCCAATTTCAAGACTTTGAATGATTTCTTCAAAAAGTTCAAGCATACTATTTTACTCTTGAAGAAATGGAAAGTGAAGAAGGAGGATGATCAGCTCATCCTCACCATACCCTCCAAACTTGGGAATGATTATTCAGTTTTTGTTTCTACATTTCGTGCGGGGAAGCTCACAACCCCTGGATATAAGATTCCTACACTGAATGCCTTCATTGAGTCTCGAACGTGTGAACATGACAAGCTTGTCCACATGGGGATCATCGGATCCTCCCATGATCAATCCCTTAATGTCTCTAGGCCCAAAGATATAGAGGGTAAAGGAAAGTAGCAGAAGAACCCACAAACTAAACTTGATGCTCCTAAACCTAAAGTTGAAAATCAGCAGCATGATGAGTCTTTCGGCTCAAGGAAGAACAAAGGAAAAGGGCACCATGGCAAGGAAAAAGTCAATTGTTCTTATTGTGGGAAGGGCTTCCACCATGAACATGCTTGCATGAAGAAGAAGCTTGATGAAGCAACCTCTCTCCTTGAGAGAAATCACATCAATCTTCCAGGAAGCTTTTGGAGGAGAGATTAGCAAGATTGGGAACCACAGCATGAAAAAGGTCATGCCCTCATGGCCTACACTTCAAATTCCAAAGCATTGTTTATTTATTATGGATTTTTGAACCAAATGATGGCTTAAAAAGACTCCTTTTCATCCTTGGAGACTGTCAAATCCATTCCCATCCACATGGGAGATGACTCCACCATCATTTCATAAGGACATAGTACTGTTGATCTTGAAAATGGATTTTTTTCAAATGTTTTGTATGTACCGTCTCTGGCATCAGATCTCCTTAGTGTCTATCAAATAACACATACAGGAGTGCCTAAGAAATTTTTTTTTAGCCCAAATGATGTTGATATAATAGAAATTGCATACGGGAAACTCATTGTTAAAGGCCTTGCAAACCATCATGCAAAAGCCTATGAGTTCTCTCACTTTGTTGCAGATGCAAAGCCCGCCGCTCTACTAACTCATGGAAATGAGGTTAGAGGCTGTGGCATGAGAGTTTTGGCCATATTAATTTCAAATATTTGTATCAATTATAGAAAAAATCCATGGTTGAAGGACTCCTAGTCATCAAGGCAACCATGGAAATTTGCAAGGGCTGTGTGATTGGAAAACACCCTGACCACAAGTTCGATTGGGGGAAGGCAAACCGAGCTACATGAGTATTGGGGCTGATACATTATAATATCAATAGTATGATTCCTATAACATACATGAATGGATCAAGGTATCTTCTTAATTTTATTGATGATTTTTCAAGGTACACATGGGTTTTCATTCTCAAAAAGAAATTAGAAGTATGTGAAAAAGTTTCTGAATTGAATGCCTTGATCAAAAATTCCTCTAGGCTTAAGATCAAGATCTTGAGATATGATAATGGAGGGGAGTATGTAATTAATTATTTGATGCACATATTCTCACAATGTGGTATTCATGTCCAACATTCAATCCCCTACACTCCCCAGTAGAACAAAGTAGTGGAAAGGAAGAATCGATCTCTCAAGGAGACGACCACCTGTATGTTGGAATCCAAGAAGCTTGCTGCAAATTTGTGGGCTGAGGCCATGCATGCTATAGAATACATTTATAATATGGTTTCACAATAATATATGAAAGGGAATACCCCTTTCAAATCATACTTCGAACACAATCCGGATGTGTTGAACCTATGGGTGTTTGGGTCAACTGCATGGGCCTGGATTCCGCTTGATAAAAGAAGGGATTTGCAACCTTAAAGCATAGAATGTCTATTTATTGGGAATATTGATGAATCTAAAGGGTTAAAGCTTTTGTATATCAAGAAAAAATATATCATCATCAAGTGAAGTGTCAAGTTCGATGAGCCTCTTCAGGAGGTGGAACTAGTGAAGGAGAAAACTGCTGAATTTCCTTCCTATTCTACTAATTATTTGGATGATGAAATTGGGGGTGATGACCTTCATTTGGATCCTTGGATTTATTATATCAATGTGCAAAAGTAATTATATGCTGAATCAGAACCTGAAGTGCAAAATTATCTTCCTACATGGGACCGAGAGACACTCTCCTCTGCAGGAGACAACACTGGAAATCTGGATGATCCAACGAGAACCCAGTCTGATTTCCAAAGAGCAGGTATTGTGCTCTCTTGTTCTGATGATTTCCTATCTGAAACTTGCTATTTGATGATTAGTTTAGACAAAAAATCCTACTATCATGCTCGGAAGGATCTGAGATGGCAGGTTGCCATGGATGAAGAGATGAATTCTCTTCAGAAAAACACTACTTGGGAGCTGGTTTCTCTTCCTCCGAGAAGGAATTTGGTTCAATGAAAGTTGGTGTCTCAGAACAAGGTTGTTGCTGATGGCAGAACCTAAAAATATGAGGCAATTTTGGTGGCAAAATATTTCTCTCAGGTATAAGGAGTGGACTACCATGAAACCTTTGCATTGATTGCAAAAATGGACTCCATCCGCCTTGTTTTGGCAATTTCAGCATCCAAGCACTAGGAAGTGCATCACATGGATGTTAAGTCAGCATTTTTGCATAGAGATATTCATTAGGAGATATAAATGAAGCATCATGAGGGCTACATCACTGATCCATCTTTGGTTTTCAAGCTAAAGAAGTCACTATACGGGTTAAAACAGGCCTTAAGAGAGTGGTATTCCAAGATGGATGCCTTCCTTCTCTCACAAAAATTTCAGAGATGTAGATCAGATCCAAATGTGTATTTAAAGCAGTATGATGGTCACCTAATTATCATTGTTTTATATTTTGATGACTTATTGATCACAGGTAGCACATCTGCCTCCATTTCAGCCATCAAAACTACTCTCCACAATGCCTTTGAAATGAGTGATTTGGGGCTTCTAAAACAAATTTGGGGGCTTGAAATTGAGCGAAATTCTATTGGGATTATGGTAACTCATTACAAATACATTTCAGACCTATTAGTCAAGTTTAACATGGTTGATTGTAGGCTTGCACTATTCCCTTTCCTTTCAGGGATCAGCCTTGAAGAAGGAAAAAGCATACCTCCCATGGACTGCACTATCTATTGACAGTTGATTGGTAGTGTTACCACCTAAGTTGTACTTAGTGGTTTCTTATCAAGTGATCTTGGTGGACCAGACAAGGATAACTTGTTCAAACTTTAGAAGACCTTTGGAAGTACTTCTGGGAAGTGCTTGTTGTACTATATCACATATTCATACCCCATGGGGGAATTGTAATAAATGTTCTAGCATGATAGTGTCTGTAAAAGACTCGCTCTCTTAGAATTTATTTGTCAATTTGATCAGCCCAGGGTGTTTTTTCCCTTGGTTATTATAGGTTGTTGAGTAAACGATTGATAATTTCCGAGCTTTTCACACCATACCTCCAAAGTTGGGGTGGCCGGCTTGCCATTTAGGCCTATTGAGGTTATTAGAGTCTATATGTCAATGTATAAACATGCTAGGAATCATGGTCGAGTCATATGAACATGTCTAAGTGCCCCTAGGTTTTTTTAAGTTTTTTTTTTTCATTGTTTTTTATTAAAATTTAATTTTTCCAAAACTTAGGCTATTTTTAATAGTTTAGTTGGAAAAATTGATTTTGTAATAAAAGTGGGCCAAATAATTAGTTTCAGTCACGTAGGTGCTCATTTTCAAGCTAAGAGAACTATGTAAACTCATGGACCCACTATTTCCTAGTTTTGAGTGATTTTCCATCACTCAGTTTAGAAAGCCCCAAAAAATCAATTATTGATTATTTTAATTAATAAATTGATGAATAATGGAGCAAATCCTAAATCCTAGATCAGTGGATTCTAAGTCGATTTGATTGAAATCAATTAGATATGAACCAGATTGACTGGATCTAACAAATCCTTGACTGAAATGAGGTCATCTGGATAGATCCAGAGTTGATCTTCAACATCCTTTATTGGGAATTGCACCCTTTCTCTCTCCTCCACACGTGTGGGCTCTCTTGGAAGCTTTGTAAATTGATGTGTCAGTCTGTGGGTTGATGTGTCAGCTCAATCAGCCCCCCGATATATAGTTGCACTCAGTGAGACTCAGATCTGGCTCAACTAGACACAGATGAGGCATTGATGGACTCTCCTTGGCATTTGCACCCCCCTTGGGCTGGATCTCTTGTTTTTTGTATAAATAAAGCACATGCTACCTCTTCCAAGCTAGTTAGAACTGGGATTGAGGTGTTTTTTTTCTTGTACTATGTTATTTTTTATTATTTTGGAATAAAGAAGCTTTGGAGGAATGATCTATGGTGTAATGCTCTTCATGTGTGGATGGTGATTGTCAAATGCTTATGAGGTATAATCTATGTTATTTATCATTACTTTTGTTGGTTAATTATTGGCCTTGAAGGAGAGAGATCCATTCTGTTAGGGTAAGATTTTATTCTAGTTTGATTTATGCTCTTACTGCTGCTTGTTTTCAGATCTATTGGAGTCGTATGTATTTTAAGTTTAATTGCATGCTTTCCAATTATCTCTTCCAACAACACCTATGTTTTAACCATCTGTTTGTGCAAGGATTTCTAAGTTGCAAGTGATCTCGCTTGTAGAAGAGGTTGAGCTGGTTTGCATATTCCTGAAAGTTCAAATATATTTTGAATCACTTAGTCCCTCGGTGTTCCACCAAAGAAGACTCCAAAGCCCAACATTCCCAGGATTCCACCACTCTTTCTCTCTCTTTCTCCTTCAAAAAATCAATTTTCTTACTTGGTTACTATGTTCAAAAGCCTTGTTATCAATTTGATCTATTATATCATAGTAAAATTTACATAGATATGATATTTCAAAGTTCATAGTCTAGATCTCAATTCTGAAGAGCATCATTAAGCGTTATAGATCTAGCATAAGGAGATCATCCGTTTTCCATGGCAACTTAAACAAAATCAGTAGGTTGCATGCTCTAGATTTACTTTTATGTTTTAAAAAATATTAAATCTAGCAATCAGTGCATATTTCATTGGCTGCACAAACAGTAAGCCAAGATCCCAAGGAAAGATTTCTTTCCTTGGTTCCTTTTTCACCTGTTTAGCTAGTTTTAACTTAATCTTTTTTGAGTTAAGGTAGGCTGATCCAAAGGTACTCTTAAAGTGATTTTGGGAATATGTTCTTCTAACATGCTTACTAGTTTATAGCAGGTGTAATAGAAAAGAAAAGAAACTACTATTCAAAAGTGGCCTCGGGAGCTATTAAGATATCCATCGATCCAGTTAACAGGCAGAGGACAAAGCATGTAGAGATCCACATGCACTGCATCATGGAGCTAGTACATGACATGACCATCATTCTATAATACTTCCCGACTGATGAGAAGATTACAAACATCTTCACCAAGAGATTTTTAGAAAATAAGTTCGCTTACCACCGTTCACTATTGAGGGTGAGTTCATCAAGGTGATTCAGACTACTTTCAGTGTTCAGCTTGAGGGGGGGGGGGTTTCCCACTGGGTTTTCCCTCTTTTCCTCACTTAGTTTATTTTGAGAATTTCTTCAATTTCAGCATTGTACAGGGTGGCCTATGGCTTTAGTTTCCATGGCCCTAACATTTTATGCATTTGTGTTTTCTAACTCGTCCTGAGTATCGCTTAAGGGGGGGTGTTGGACACATTTACCACAATACACAATTTTTTGGTCAAATTCGCCTAGTTAAACCACTATCCTAAGTATTATTGACATTAATTGACATTAGTGGATCATTAAATGTCATCATCCAGTCACACCCATGCCTACCTTTAGTCAAGGAGGCTAACTTAGCCTTCTCCTACATTCGGGGAGGCTAACTGGAGCACTCTGGGGGTGATCCGAGTGATATTAATGCACCTAATTGGTAACTGGTGGTTACAATCAGTTAAATATGTCAGTGAAGGTGCATCCTTTCATCTAATTGATTATTTAATTATAAATTAATGAACTGGAGTCAACAGGGCCACCTCCACCAACTTCTGATGTTTAGTTCAACTTCAGTTAACCTCATCGGCGTTCATTGAAGTCATTGAAGTGCTAGAACTTGATGGTTGGCTTGCTATGACATGTGTCTAATCTCTTTTAGTTGAGACTCAGTCATTTATTGCACTCTGGCTTTAGTTAGGGTTCAGTTGAGTCAAATAGGGTTTTGATCAGTGGTTAACTAAGTGTGGACAATGGATTATAGCCAGTTAAGCTAGACTCAGTCATTCAATTCGAATGACCTCCTTAAGGATTCAAATTTCTCATTCAATCATGCCTGTAGCATGAAATTGTAACTATAGTCATTCATTATTTATGTGAATACAGAGCGGCTACTATTCCTATAGACCGATTACACCATTTCATGAGTTATTTGTTGATTAATCTTTGATGATATTGATGGCTTGTTCTTAGATCAATATACAAGATTAATAAAGAGATCCTGAGTACATTAACATAGTTGGACAAATCCATCCCATAATAACAGAAAATTGGGTTCAAGCCGAATATTGTACTCAACAATTGGATAACTTCACCAAAAAACTTTGGTACTAATCCCAAAAATGAACATAATGATGATAGTTTGGAGGGTTTACTACCTTTCGACCTTTTTTTTGAAGAATATGATTATGATCATGAAGAGGGATATAGCTAGGAATGTGATACAAGTGAGGAAGAGTCCCTTACATCAAACATGGATGATAACTATGAGACTTTACTTGAATTTTTGTGTGATGACAATCCTCCATGCTCTCCACTTCATGACGAATATTTGGAGTGTTGGGACCCTTATGATATCTTTGAGACTGAGCTTTTTGAACAAGATTGTTATGATCATAAGGAGGATGAATATATCCAGGGAATTGGTACCAGTGGTGAACAGTCTCTCATATCGTACATATATGAGGATGATATTTTTCAGAATCCCCTCTATGAACTATCTAGTAAGGGGAGCGTTTATTCATAAATTTATGGAAGTTCAATCCATGATACATCCAACAAGGGGAATTTTTATTCTGAGACCAATGAAATTTGTAAAGAAGAGAAATCATATTTTTCATATGATTAGTCAAATTTTTATTTGAATATCTATAATGAGGACTTGAAGAAGCATTGTAGCGAAGAATTGGATGGGGTGCACCGAGTTGAACTTTTTTCTCAGTCATCATCTTAACACATAGATGTTCCTTATGATTTGGAGAATTTTTGGGCTTACATACAGATTTATCAATAGATAGTCCCTTTTGATGAATACAATGAGATACCTCATCATACATATTTGGACATTAGTCCTATCCAATCTTGGATAGAGACATCTTGCGCAAGAACCTACCAGTTTGGCAACAAGTTTTACAACATTATTTATAATTTCCCACCCAACCCTCCTTTTTTGGATCATCACACTCGTTTACAGTTTCTGAATAAAATATTCTTTCTTTGGATGATATCCAAAGATAAGAAAAAAAAAATTATATTAATAAAATGATTAGGTGGTTACATTGTATTTTTTATTACACCTAACCTTTTTATATCACACTTAGAGTAGGAAAATGGGCTCCTCAAAGTGATCATTTACTTCTAGCATTTTCTTTATGTACTTAGGAATAAATAAATTTTTAGTTAATTTTTTCCCTTGAATAAAGAAACTTTTCAATCATTGGCTCTATTTAATAAAACTTGTGCTACTGAGGTTTTCTTGGCAAGTTGAGATGTTTTTACAGGATATAGAAACTAGAGATTATGGTGTTCTTGTATACTCTCCTTGCATAAGAGGTTAGATCGAGCACATGTCCCATATTTGGAGTGAGATGTTACAAACTATTTCATACCATAGTTGAACATCTTTTTGAGCCCCCATTTGATAAACATGGTCAATGTTCATATTCAGTGCAACGGAAGTTGAGAATGTTTTTCCTACCCAATTTTGGCTAGTCATTTTTATTTTTATGCTGAAATGACCATGCCCCGTGGGGTTTTTGTAATAAAGTGTGCTAGCAGTGGTTTTGAGTAGCTCGGTCCCCTAAGAGGTAGATTTCAACTAAGGTGTTCCATGGATTTTTTTCCCTTGTCAATTATGCTTTTCCTACAGCTGAGTATAATCGATGATTTTTCCTCATGCTTCCAACAAAGATGGAATGCCTGATTTTGAAATTTAGGGATTTGGGGGTTATTAGAGTCAAACCAGTAAATATGAATCTACATGACACTATTGGTATGTTTGCAAGATTAAACTGAATGGTTTTCCTATCTAAAGTAATCCTGAACATCCTACCCTTAGGATCATACGATACACTTATCGGCATGTATTGGTTGGAACAACACCATGTCATGCTCGATTTCTTACACAAGTCAATATTGTGTATTGATAGCCAACATAACCAAGTGAAGGCTCATGGAATTCCAAAGAATTTTTTTGTAAGGAAAATATATGCCTTACAAGCCAAGAAATGCATTAGAAAATGTTGCAAGTTGTTTGTAGTAAACATCCAAGACTTATATTTTGAAACAGAACTACGGATAGAATAATTTCCCATTCTTGAATAATTCAAGGATGTGTTTTGTGAGGAAATCCTAGGAATAACTCAGAAACGAGACCGAGACTTTTCCATCGAACTGACACCAGGATCAGTTCTGTCTTCCAAAGCCCCTTACCACATGAGTGCACCAGAATTTGTGGAACTCAAACTGTAGTTGTATAAGTTGATAGAGAAAGGGTATAACCAATCCAGTGTGTCTCCTTAGATGTGCAATGCAGATGTGCATCAATTACCGTCAGTTGAAAAATCTAAATATCAAGAACCATTATCCACTCCCTAGGATCGATGACTTGTTCAATCAGGTGGGAGGAGCAAAAATATTTTCAAAGATTGACCTATGATCGGGGTACCACCGGGTAAGTATTTGCGATGAGTATATTCACAAAAACTCCTTTTATACGAGGTACAGGAACTACAAGTTTGTAGTGATGTCGTTTTCGTTGACCAATAGACCCGTGAAATTTATGTGTATGATTAACAACATATCAGTAAATATATGGATAAGCTTATTTTGGAATTTATAAATGAAATCCTAGTTTATTCCAAGAATAAAGAAGAACATGAAGAACACCTTCGCATAGTACTACCAGTGTTGAGGGAACAATAGATTTACGCTAAGTTTAGTAAATGTCATTTTTAAAAACCAAAAATATGGTACTTAGGTCACACTATCTCCGAGACAAGGATAGTTGTGGAATCATATTAGAGCCATAAAATGATTGGCCTACCCCTACTAGTGTCACTTAGTTTAGGTCCCTTTTGGGATTAGCCAAGTTTTATCGAAAGTTCATTGAGAACTTCTCGAGAATCACTTTCCCCATGACCGATTTGCAAAAGAAAGCAAATAATTTCTTATGGACTACCAAGTGTGAAGAAAATTTTCAAAATATTAAATAGCTTTTGATGATCACACCGATACTACAAATTATGAATCTTGATGAATATTTTGTTGTTTCCATGGATGTAAGCAAGTAATGACTTGGAGGAATCCTCTTGCAGAATGATCACATGATCTATTATGAATCATAGAAGTTAAAATAGAATGAGGAGAAATACCCCACACATGATCTTGAGTTAGGAGCCATCATCCATGCTTTGAATATGTGGAGGCACTACATCATGGGAAGGAAGTTCCTTTTGAAGAGAGATAATATGAGTCTGAATCGTTTATTTGATCAACCAGATCTGAATGCAAGGCAAACAAAGTGTTTGGATTTCCTTAGTGAGTACCATTTCGAGGTAAAGCACATTAAGGGAAAAGAGAAAAAGGTTTTTGATTCTTTGAGACAACAAAATCATATGATATATGAGGTGAGTTTGAGTCAAACCGAAGCATATTTTCATGAAGGGATTAGAATCACCAACAGAGTTGACCCTTTCTATGTAGAAATCCTCAGGAAAGTCCAAGAGGATAGGTTGTTTTGAAAATAAAAGAAATATAAGGTAGACGAATCTAGATTTCTATGGTCCAAGGATAGATTGTATGTTCCAGAAGGAGGGGACATTCGGTCTAGCATCCTCATAGAATTTCATTGGACATTCTACTTGGTGCACCCAAGATATAGAAGGATGGTATCTGTCGTCAAGGGACACTTATTATGGCACAAGTTAAAGGCGAACATTGCAATGTTTATTGCAAAATGTCATGAATGTTAGCTATTCAAAGATGAGCATCAATGTCCTTCAGGATTGTTGCAGGAGTTACTCATTCCTGAATGGAAGTGGGAGGTCATTAATATGGATTTTATCACTAGTATACCGAAAAGTAAGAAGCATAATGATTCTATTTTTGTAGTAATTGACAAGTTGTCAGAAGCAACACACATCATTCCTATGAAGTCATTTTACAAAGAAGTGAATAATGTTGATATATTATTGAAGGATATATTTAGATTGCATGAGACACCCAAGGCAATCATCTCGTATCAAGATGTTAAGTTTACTGGAAACTTTTGGAGATATTTATTCTCTTAAGTAGAGATGTAGTTGAAATTTAGCACTAATTTTCACCCACAGAGAGATGGGCATACAAAAAGAGTAAATAAGATTGTTGAGTACATGCTTTGGATGCATGTCATGAACAACCCCACTAAGTGGGAATACTGCCTGCATCTTGTAGATTTTGTGTATAACAAGGGTTGTCAGAATTCTGCCAAGATGAGTCACTTTGAGGTACTCTATGGACAAAAGTGTAGAACACCAGTTACTTGGGATAGCTCGGTGGATTGACTCATCTTAGGGCTTGATTTATTAATGAACTTGGAATAGCTAGTTACTAAGGTCCAGGTGAACCTTAAAGAAGCACAAGACCGCCAAAAACGTTATGTGGATTGAAAAATAAATGATAAATACTTTCAAATAGATGATCATGTCTACTTGAATCTAAAAGAAAAATGAATCTTGTTGAGATTGGGTATGTGTGGTAACTTAGCACCTAGATTTTGTTGAAATTTTTAAATACTGGCCAAGAAAGGGCAAGTGGCATATGAGCTAGCGTTACCCATGCATGTAACAGTGCATAGTAATTTTCATGCATCCTTGTTAAAGAAATATGTTTATGATACTAAACATGTAGTTCATTGGTCCTTATTACAGATCAAACTTGAAGGGGAGTTTTCCCCTAATCCTATTCCTATATTGGACAAAAGAGAGGTGTAGCTCAAGAAGCACACCATAGTTCAATTGAAAGTGCAATGGAATAAATTTCAGGCCAATGAGGCTACTTGGGAGAATGAAGCCACCATCATAAAGGCTTACCCCTTCTTGTTTCATGATGTCATTCCAAGTCACTAGAACACCAGATATGGTTTTGTTCTAAGTGGGGAGCGATGTAATATCCTAGATTTTAGACCTTACACTTATAGGGATGACCCTATTGATCACGATGTTATCTTGATATTTTATTCTTATATATTGGGTCGAAGACCCCACTGCAATGAAAATGATGATTTGTTTTATAAATTGGGTGTAAGCCATTTATTGATGATATATATATATGTTTCTTTGTGTTGGGTGTGGACCCTGAAGCACATGGTTGTTAAGATGTTTTGTGTTGAGTGAGGATATCTGGAGCACATGTGCAATTAATGTTTTGTGTTGAGCGAAGAACTCTGGAGAACATGTGTAATTAATGTTTTTTTTTTAGAGAGGAGCTTTGGAGCACATGGATAATTAATATTTTGTTTTGATCAAGAATCTCTAGAGCACATGAGTACTTACATTTGTGTTGAGCAAGAATCTCTGGATCACATGAAAATATAATTGGAAGTGCTAGGCATAATCCCTGGAGCCTTTCATGTTGATGTTGAGCATAAGCTCTAGAGCATCGGATCCTTGGCCATTGTATCCCTAGGTCTATTGTACAAGTACATCCTAGCATTAGTGTTGAGCGAAGAGCTCTGGAATTGCATTAAGTTTGTAACTCCCTATTAGCATTGAGTATGCGCTCTGGTAAGCGATAGAGGTTACTGAAAACAATTTAATAAATTCCAAGGGAAAATGACTCGAGAAAAATATTGATCTCATCATACTTATTTATAAGTAATTAAATGAAATTTTGAATTTCTATATTGTCATCAAGTACTAAAGAACTACCATGTTATACGAGAGAATCTGACATCCAAGGATGTTTAGAGTTTCCTACCCTAGTATAGCTAACCATGTACCTATTTGACCTTAATGAAGAAGTGTCATTAAGTCTAAGGATCAAGATATATGATGCCCAAAGACAAATGTCAACAATTGTTATATTATTATGTATTTTATACATGGTATGTATAAAGAATAAATATAGTAATAATATTAACGATGAAAGAAAGAAAGGAAAGCTCCATCCATTATTATTTATTATCAAAATATAATAAAGAGTACAATACCTACAAAATGACTAATTAGGAACTAGTTGAAAGTTATTAAGTTAAAGTATTAAATATTATCCAAATTAATTAAAAACGGTTAAATCGAGAAATCAAGGTTTCTTGATTTAACTATCCCCTTTGACTGAAAAGTATGTCTATAAAGCCTCAAGCCAAGGAAAGGATTGGGGTTCTTATCTATCTTATGGGAGTCATTATTTTGCTTGTTCTTGCTCTCAAGAGAATGCTTGAAGAATAATTTCATGGAAGGAAAAGGAGAACTGATCTAGAACTGATATATGAGATAGGAAACCCTACCTTAGGAGCTCTGAGCTACTTGCATGTTGGAGTCCACCTCGGGGGGATCTGGATTGAAACTAGGAATGGTTCCAGGTCATGGTTGGGTGGAATGTGGTACTTCCCAAGTGATTTGGTCATCTAATACAAAGGTAAGCTCTGCCTATGAATTGTTAAATTTGGTTATTTGAGTGTGCACGTTCAACCATTAAAGAAGCTTCGGATTACCGGTATGAGATCCTAGGATGCCTATTATATTTTGTAGATTAAATGTTGGATGATTTAGGTAAAGATTCACATTACATGTTCTAACCCTTATGCTAGATTTATCCATGGTTTATTTCATTAGATTGCTTTTGCAATGTAATTCCTGTATAAATGTTTATCAAGGGTTTTCACCTTAGTTTTCATTCCTGTATTATATTTACTATTGAAATTTTGTTAATTACAAACTAGGTTTTATTTCACATCTTTTACCTATATGTTCTTTTGTCCTTTATAACTCTATTGACATATTCCTTTTTTCAGCAGAGGCATGTTTTATAATTACATAGAGTAGTAAAAAGTAAGTTATATACATACACACACACACACACACACACACACACACACAAAGATATATAATTATAAGATTACAACCTAGTTAACCTATGCTATTATCTAGAGCAGAACTACCATATATATAAATATATAAATCGACATAAAATACTATTGACTCTAGTGGGAATCCAAGCCAAATTGCAGGCCTTAATACAAACCACAACAATAATACATATACAGTAATAATTTAAGATAACCCAAGCCAAGGTAACAATATTAAAATAAGAACCATGTAAGTGCAACGAGGTCACAGGATAACATTCTGTGAACCCTCTTTTTTCCCATTTTCACAAACATTATATCAGTCAAACCCCGTTACAGAACATGACCCAAGATCAAATCTTGAAGGGTCTTATTTCTTCTACATTGGCCACGACCTTATCAATTAAATACATAGTCACTAAAATCATTACATAGAGGTCATAACACCTTTACTAATATCTATGTTGCATTTACATAGCCATAGCTTATAAATAAACAACACAGTAAATATAAATGACTATCTTGCACTTTCAATGAATACACTACATCAACGATATTCATCCAAGGTCCACACTAACGACTTCTCTGCTTTACACATTTCTCTATATAAAAACCAAAAGTTAAAATCTAAATAGCCTACGATTTCGTAGCTTCCATGGAAAAATCCCATTCCATCTACTACATGGCCCCAATCCATATGCTATCAACTCTATTATTTACCATAACTAAGATAATAATGGAAAGGATTTCACAAGGTCCAACCATGAAGGCAAATGCCACACAAAACCTAAGTTTAAATAATAAAAAACACAACATAGATTGCATACCCAAATTATTAAGTCTTAACTTAAGTCTACACAGTCATCCAATGGCTTTGGAACCATTGCAAGAAATGGTGGTGCCACTATGTACATTATAAATAAAAAGCATCAAAATCACCATTTACATGGAGAACCTGTTAAAGGTCTCAAGTTTCACCTTATGGCCAAAATTCCCTCTTTACATTACATTCCATTTCATTTAAAATACAGACCAGAAGGCCAACAAAACTCCATAACCAAAACCCCAACCTCGACAAGCTAAAACCTAGGCTTAAGACCAAACAAGTGGCGAGTACAACTTAAATAGTAGGTTTACTGTATTGATAATGTTTGACCATGGCTAACAATCATGCTACGAGCCATACACCTACTCGCCAAACCTATCACCTACAACCCAACAAAACAATGAGAATGAGGAGTATGATTATCCATAATAAGAAACAAACCAACGATAGCATACTAAAGACGAACATATTCATAGATTTGATTCCTTGGATTTCACCTTCACCCACTAGACAGAGCCAAGACCCAATAAATAACAAACAAAGAAAATTACCAAAGTCCATTGTGAGCTAGGCCCTAAGCTTGGGCCTCCATGAACTCCAAGACACATTAATGGCATGAATCCGGTGTCCGTTATCCACACTAAAACCAACATCTATATAGTTCTCAAATGACACAATATTTTTTCCACCTTTTCCACTTGCATAATGTTAAAAACCAAATGTGAACGTTTCTACCATGGTATATATTCACTACCCCATAGATTAATGCAGGGTATAGGTATTATGTGGATGGTGTAGATTAGGAGCCTTTAAACCTTGGCTTATCTTCCTCCTTAGTAAATAATATTAGAACCATGGCATATGATATATGCCATGGTAACCATTGTTTTCATAAAACAAAGAATTCGTCTTTAAAGAAAGGTTGGTAAACCTGCCAAGAGAAACAACGAGATAAGTCAAAACACTTATTAAAGTAAATATCGAATACATCTAGGTTAAAATATGAATAATGATTAGTAACTCAAAATGTATAATAAGCGTCACTTGGATAAGCAGTCTAGGTTTTATACAAAATAAGCAGGGTAATTACCTTTTCACTAAACCAGGTATGTACGAGGCAATAATAATGATCAGTAGGTGTCACTAGCGGTGAGTGTAAGTACACATGTATGTGAACAAGTTAAGAGTGCCTTAGTTGAAACTGAACTAAGTAAGCGCGCTAGACAACTAGAAATTTTACCTCTCAGTTAGTCACATGTGAGAACTAGTCCTTCCACTCCACCCACTTTAAATTCCATAAACAAAGTCAAGGTAGAAACCATGTAAATAACAAGTAAGATCATGCAGAAATGAACAAAATATATAATCAAGCAATTGCACATAGATAATAGTGTAAACAAATGAGAGTATCTAAGTAATCATATTTATGAAATCATAATTTAAAATATAGTAACAAACATAACTGAAAGAAAGAAGTAAAATGGAAGAACAACTTACACTAAATAAGTGCTACATTTAATGTATGTTACATTATGCAAGTCCAATAATGTCCTTACCTAGGTAGTTTATACTAGCTTAATGAAAAGAAAAATATTTTCAATTTTTGGGGACATTACATCCATTTATAAACCACCTCATACGCAACGACCCAGGATTGAATCCTATGGAGTATTTTAATATTACACAGAGCCATGCAACACACAGTTTGTATGTCAGCCATATTTTAAAAATAATATTTTAGAACTGAGGTCATAAGACCCTTATAATCCTTACACGCTATAATCTATAGCCTTGACCTTCTTTATTAACAGAATTAACAGCTCTAAAATATTATAAACCCTGTCATAAAGTAACTAACAGTCTCCATTTCCAACACAAGGTTTACACCCACAGTCCATAATACTTATTAATTTACACTTTATAAACACAAAATGAAAGTCTAAATCTATTCATTATCATAGCCACAATGGTGGGTGCCAACGTCATTCACGGCGTGGCCCCAAAATCCATCAGCGCTGATGGTTTAAGTCATCCAAAAAACTAAAAAAACCAACATCGATGAATGCCATAGAAACACATAAATAGTAACCATAAAATGAAACAATGCAGCGTAATAAACATCAATGAAGCACAAATTTTTATATACAGTAATTTGAAAGAAAAATCAAGATACATAGCCATTCCTTTAGACATTGCACCATTGTAAGCAATGGTGCTGCCACTGTTTACATAATATAAATCAAAACCATGAATTTACCAATTAAACGTAGATCCTATCAAAGGAACCAAGTTTCTCTTCACGGCTAAAACCATTCTTTAAAATTACATTCCATTACATTTAAACTCAATCCTGAAATCCATCGAAAACTCCATAGTCAAACCTGAAAACAAAACACATCCATTGGAACTAGAACTCAGGAAAACGCCAACCAGTGATGAGATAAAACTCAGTGTCAACCATGAAATACAAGAGAGGATAAGTGTAAACTTTTTAATAGGCTTACCACAAAGGAATGGCCATGCCTACGGCTTGTTTGCAAAGCTACAAACCATGCCTCTCCTCGATATCTTTGTAACCTGCAGCCACATAAAGATAATGATAATGAGAAGTATGAAATCGTGGAGTAAGAAACCAGTAAACAATGAATGCTGTAAAAACCGCAAAGTTTCCATACCTATCATCCAAATGGTAGTTACATTCACCACACCACACATGATCAAAAGGTAAGCAGGGAGCTGGAAAATGACCAAGCCCATCGTGAGACAAGCCCTAAGCTTGGGATACCACACAATCCAATGCACGTTAATGGCACCATCCTATTACCCATTTTCAAACTCTAAACCCACTTCTTTATAGTTTTCATGCATGGCATTATCGAATTCCTCCATTGGATGCAGAGTGATAAAACCCAATGTGGAATGGTTTGAACTATGTTATATATTCACCACCAAAAGCTTAATATAAGGTCAACATTAACATATGTATCACTTACCTTAGGTTTTAAACCTTAGTAGCGTATGCATCAAACTCTTTAGGATCTAAGCCTAATACCATGGCATATGCAATATGTCATGGTATGTTGTATAAACATAGACCAAGTTTCGTTTTAACCAACGATAGTAGAACTTGTAAAAGAATAAAAAAAAGTGTAAGTTAATTACTTATCGTAATATAAACATGTAAGAAGAATAAACTAGGCTATGAATAGTTGATAATAATTACCCCAACAACCATCAGTACCATTAAAAATACCGAGTTGTGTCATGCATTGATAGGTGTGGTATTGACTGTGTCAATACTAAAAGTCTGTAAAGAATAGAAATAAACAACCAATAGGTGTCACTAGCAACGAGTATGAACACTAGTGACCAAATATTCAACTTTCTCTAACAAGTTTATTGTCACTAGGTGCACCTGCATGTAAATCGGTTAAGATTTCCTTAGTTTAACAGAACTAAGTAAGCCCGCTAGAAAAGTAGAGACATTTACCATTCATACAGTTATAGGGAAGAACTAGTCCCACCACTCCACCCGCTTTGGTTCTAAGAACAAGGTTAAGTTAGAACCACATAAATAACAAGTAAACAGGTGCATCCATAGAGGTGGGTTACAATTTTTGGTAAGGCGATTTCAGAAGAAAAAAAAAAGAAAAATCATACCTTGATCGAGCTTTTATTAAACCCTCGATCGAGGTCTCGATCAAGGCCTTAAAACCTCGATCAAGGTCTTAAAACCTCGATCGAGGGTTTAATAAAGGCTCTATCGAGGTTCTGACAAAACCTCTATCAAGCTTTTGATAAACCCTCAATCGAAGGTTTTAGACCTCGATCGAGCATTTTTAATCTTCTATAAATACGAAACAAACCCATCATTTAATTCACTTCATTTGTTGGATAGAAAATGGTCATTTATATCCATTTCTTGATATGAGTTATAGAGTAATTGGGTTATAGATGTGATTTATCAAATGTATGACTCCAATCAATCACATCTATAACAGTAATTACTCTACAGCTAATATCTATTCATAAAATCTAGAGTAAGTGGCAGTAGTAATGTTGTGACTCATTTATTCTTGAAGGTATGTATTATTACCCAAAAGTATAACATTTTTCTAGTTGAAATTATGTTTTATTAAATTTTATTATCATATAATTCTATGTTTTAGAGACCTTGATCGAACTGATAGCTTGATCTTGACATTGTATTTCCATATGCATTGAATGTAAAGTTTCATTTAATGAAGTCTTCCAAAAGATGCTTGGACACCTTGTATTTTGAATCTTCATTTGAATTCATGTCATTGAACATTTTGAATTCTTGTCGAAATGAGAATTAATATCATTTTTAGTTTCCATACTTTTTGTTTTTCGGATCTCATAGTCATCAGAACACCTTTTTATTTATTTATTTTCCTCCACTTTTAGCATTATGAAACACCAAAACAATTAGTCATGTGTTATTGATGTAAATTCTAATGTCATTCAATAATTTACTAGCAAAATTACCGCAAATGTGTGGCACAATAACAATTTTGAAGAATAAACAATGGACATTGATATAACCTAAGGAAATGAGGCCATATTTTTTTTAATGCTCACATTTTCATTTCTCTAAAGGTACTAAAAATACTTTTCTCCTTCGTATATAATTTTTAATTTAAAAAAATACAATTATGTGATATGAATCTGAATTTAACACTAATTTTTATCTTAATCATTATGTTCTATTTTGCCCTAGGCTCTGGGATTTAAATATTTGTCCCGAATATCTATACCAAAGGTAGATTCTAGTCCTGAGAATCTAGGTCAAGTGGACACAACTCGCCTAAGTTCAACTCATCAACTGAATTGCATACATTATTTCTCTCATTTGTTCAATGCAAAAAGAATACTATGGAAATGTTGCATGCAATTCAGTTGATGAGTTGAACTTAGACAAGTTGTTTCCACTCAACCTGGATTCTCAGGACTATGATCTCCCTATGGTATAGATCCTCGGGTTAGATATTTAAAGCTCAGATGCTAGGGAGGAATAGAACATGACGATTAAGATAAAAATTAGTGTAAATTCAAAGTCATAGCACATTATTGTGGTTCTTTAAAATTAAAAAATGTATACGAAGGAGAAAAGTATTTTTAGAATTTAAAACATTTCACTACATTGTATACACACTGGATATATTGCTGATAGGAATCAAATGATGTGGAAATTCCTTACCAACCATTGATGACATAAATAAGCTAGATGTTGAATTTTAATGAAAACACACCATGATACTACTTGAATATAAGCATTAAAAAAAATTAAATGCATGTAGTTCAGAAACTCTAAAATTATTGTTAAAGCCCCAAAATGAATCCCTGGAATCGCCATCAAGGTTTCATAACTATTTGTTAAAGTTTTGAGTCATCATGCTAGGATGCATTGAAGGGTTTATTATATCTACGTCATGGTCATTTTTCTACAAACAATAGTTTGTCCACTTGGTCACTGCACACAATATTCATAATCAATGTCATCTATAGTGTTGTTTAGATCCATGTCTCTATTCAACATAGAGTTTAATGTTTTTGTTAATTTATCTTTGGTCTAGAAAAAATTAAATAGACTTCATTAAGTTTTGTTATAAGGAGGGTCATGAGGTCACATATATGGGGTGCAACATATTATTATCACTATGAAAAAAAAAAAATTATGAGTGAAGTGAGTTGGTGTGTCATGTTTATTTCATGAGTCTTATCCATTCGCTATATTCTTAATGTACTCGTGTCTAGATAAAACAAATTGGTAATAGGTTATAATTGTCAATTATGTTTATGTACACATTTATCTATACAATGAGAGAGTTCTAATTATATGTTCTAGGTGTACTATGGAAAGAGTTTTCTTGTTCCCTAAACTTTGATGCCTCTTTAATAGTTTCAAAAAACTAAATCTAAAAAACAAAGGACAACTTCCCTTGTTACTAGTCTATTTCATTATGGTTATGAGTATTATATAATTGCTCCTTCAAATCTTCTTCTTATGCATTTATATTCTTGTCATTTATTCATATCTGAAAAATAAAAAATATATATATACTTTATATTTATTACAATGTTGAGAATAAGTATCCTTCTTGTTATTCTTTTTTTATTTTTTTACTTATGTTTATTTATTTATTTTAGATTTACCATCTTTAAAAAATTATAATTTCCCATTTCCTTTGTATTCTTGTGTATTTTTTCTTTTAGATTCTCTTAGATGGATCCTTCAAACCCATTTCTAAAATGTCCTACGTGAACATAATATTATATATAATACATGCATACATACATACATATATAATATATAAGCTAAAGCTTATATCTCGAAAATATATGCTAGTATATTGGTAGTCATGTATAAATATTTTATTCAAGTGTTTAACAGTAGCTCGATTGAGGTGTTTAAATACCTAGATCGAGCTTAATACCTCATTCTAGGGCCAAAAAAACAAATATCTAGCCACCTTTCAACAAATTCAATGTTTCTCTATGTCTTCTAGGGGTGTAAACCCTTCCATTCATGGAAAAAAATTGAGTGGAGTTCATATCAATAGATTCATCACTGAATCATCTATCCATTGAGATATCATGCACGTGTCTTGGCATTCATATGGTTTTTTTTTAATTAGTTCTAAAACTTACACTTAGAAAACTAAACAACAACTTCAAATCAGCTCAAAGAAAAATATGTAGGGTAAAATATACACATCCAAAATTTTTGTAAAAATGTGCAACCCACACATCGATGTGTCCTCTTCAAAAGGGTGTCTTTGGTTTTTCAATTTTTGAAAACAGTGAAAAAAAAGCTCTGATGGACACACATGTGTATAAAATGATGCTGAAATTAGATGTGGTAACTTTCGAAAAATAATAAATAATTGTATATTGGAAAATAAATTAACAAAAAAATATGCAAACAACAATGCATTATGTGTAGATCATTCTCATATATATATATATTTTTAATTATTAATGTAAGATTGAATTCTTGGGGTTGGACATGATCCACTTATTAACTTCTTCAAATTTTTAAGGTCACACAGTTCATTAAATGAAAATTTTCACACATTAAATGACATAGGAATATTTTTTTTAAAATATCATTTGGAAGCCAACATAATATTCTACGATTTGTTTTTTTACTGCAAGTTGAAATTCACATGGAATATATGTGTTTCAAGGGCTTCTATCTAGCACATGAGTAAAAATCAGGTTTTCATCGCCAAATTTGGTGAAAAAGTGTTACTCACCTTCATGGAATCACCCAAACACATGCTTAAATTGATGAAGTACATAATCAAGTAACTACACATACACAACAATGTATAAACCTAAGAATAGCTTAGTAATTAGTATTACGACATCATAAATAAACACAGTAATAATCATAACTAAAGTAAGGAAGTAGGACGTCAGAACAACTTATGACAAATAAACACTATGATAGAATATGACACATTCCACAAGAGAAATCATGTTTGGAATAGGTAGTGCTTAACTAGCCTAATAAAAAAAAATTATTTTCATTTTTTAGGCACATTACAAGTGGTATCAGATCCCAGCTTCAACACTAAGAGACCAATGGGCATACCAAGCATTCGCTGCAAAGAAAATAAAGTATGTTTGTAAATATGGATAACTAACATAAATTTTTCTTGTGATTTAAAATTTTTGATTTACAGAAATTTTTTACAGAACAGTTTAGATCTCGAACACTGAAGAAGATAACTGCTAGCAAGGAAAGATGAACACCCCCACCCAAGAAGCAGAACTGTTGGTGGAACTGAATTATGATATTTTGAAGACGATAAATAGTATTCAACCATAATTGCATAGTTTCAGAGAAGATAGTCTGAATGAGAGAAAGGAACAACAAGCCATTAATGAAGCATTATGGAGAAATGGGATGGGAGGAAGCTCTTAGCGGAAACCCACTCATTCAAAAAGAAAGTCCAAAAGGGAACCATACCATAAACGGGCCAGTAACCCAAGAGAAGAATAAAAAAAGGAACATATCCCCGAAGCTTCACAAGGAGATCATCACATACCTTCTAGTGATGACTGTCTTCCTCCATGCAGGAAGAGACAAAGAAATGATGATAACCTAGATGGGGAGTTTAGAAAAATAAGAGCCCTAACCTATGAAGGTGAAGTAAGCATGGGGAAGAAAGATGAAGAATGGTTGTTGGGTATGAGCAAGTATTTTTCAGTTCATAACTACTCAAGTGAGATGAAGGCTCGACTTGCCATCTACAACTTAAATGGAAAAGCAACGAGATGGTGGAGAGATTTGAAAATACGTTGGAGTAACTTTCACAAAATATTTCAACAAAAATAGATGTTGGAAACGTTCTTCGATAGAGGGAAAGAGTTTCACAAGCTACGTATGGGATCCATGACTATGGATGCCTTTATTAACAAATTTCTACATTTTTTGCATTATCTATAATACATCAAGGATGAAAAGGTGAAAATCCAGTAGTTTTTAGGATTTCTTCCTCCCAATGTTCGGGAAAGGATTGAGTTTGACATGATGAAAACCTTAGACACCACATGGAACAAAGCTAGGATATGCTATGAGCATGGACAACTAAGGCAAGGTAACATGAACAAAAATAGAGACATGTCTAAGAAATTCTCTAATAACCGTAAACCATGGTTTAACTCACCCCCATACAAGAAAAAAAACAAAGGTTTTCTCATGGTTTTCTAGTGAATAAGAACTTCAACAAATCAAGTATGAGAACCATACGTACCATATCCAAATGCTAACAAGCTAGTAGCAGCTAGGGGAGTTGATTCTACCCCGATACAAATAAAATGTTGGAAGTGCAGCAAGCCTCATTATGCCCGATATTGTAAGAACGGGACCGATGGGGTCTTGCACAACTTACAAGAAAAACTAACCATAGAGGACATAGCTGGAACCCCATAGATTTATGCAAATTTGTGTGGCTGACAAGAAGACCATCAGGCTACAATGGTTGTGATAGAAGGTAAGATCTTGAACACTTCTATTTCAATACGTATTGACCTCAGTTCTTTCCGGAGCTATGTTTCTCCTAAAATTGTTGATCTATCGAAACTAGGAAAAGTAAAACATGATAAACCTTGGCTAGTTAAGTTAGCCATAGGTACGAAACTGAAGGTTTCATAAATAGTTAAAGATTGTGAGGTAAACCTGAATGGTTTTCCAAAAAAAGTAAAACTGAACATCCTACCCTTAGGATCATATGATATAATTATAGGCATGGAATTATTAGAATAGCACCATGTCATGCTCGATTTATTACACAAGTCAATCTTGTGTATAGATTTCCAAGAGAATCAAGTGAAGATTTAGGGTGTTCCAAAGAAAGTTTTTGTAAGGAAAATATTTGATTTACAAGCAATGGAATGTGTTAGGAAAGGCTGCAAGATGTTTGCATAAATATATGAGACAGAGGCTTAAAGGGAACAACACATAGAATAGTTTCCTATTCTTGTAGAATTAAAGGACGTGTTTACTGAGGAAATCACGGGATTCCCTCCGAAATGAGATCTAGACTATTCCATCGAACTGACATGAGGATCAGTTTCGGATTCCAAATACCCTTACTGCATGAGGGCACTAGTGTTGGTGGAACTCAAATTGTAGTTGTAGGAATTGATTGAGCAAGGATATATCCGACCAAGTGTGTCCCCTGGGGGACCACCTATACTATTTATTAAGAAAAATGATGGTATGATGCAGATGTGTATCGATTATCGTTAGTTGAACAAAATGACTATCAAGAACCGATATGCACTCCATAGGATCGATGACTTGTTCGATCAGGTAGGAGGAACCAAAATATTTTTGAATATTGACCTGCCATCTGGGTACCATCAGGTACAGATTCGCAACAAGGATATTCACAAAACTACTTTTCGTACAAGGTACGTGCACTACAAGTTTGTAGTGATGCAGTTCGGGTTGACCAATGCACCTGCAAACTTCATGTCCATAACGGACAGTATATTCAATAAGTATCTAGATATGTTTGTTTTGTTCTTTATAAATGACATCCTAGTTTACTCTAAGAGTAAATAGGAACTCGAAGAACACCTTGGCATAGTACTACAGTTTAGTAAATGTAATTTTTACAAACCACAGATAGAATACTTGGGTCATATTATCTCTGAGACAGGGATAGCTGTGGAACTAAAAAATATTAGAGCCATAGAATACTGGCCTACCCCTACTAGTTTCATTAACATTAGGTCCTTTTTGGGATTAGCTAGATATTATAAGAAGCTCATTAACTTCTCAAGAATATCTTGTCCCGTGACTTCTTTTCAAAATAAAGAAAATAATTTCTTATGGAATACCAAGTGTGAAGAAAGTTTTCAAAAGCTTAAGAAGCTTTTGATGACCACACCGATACTACAAATTGTAGATCCTTATGGGGATTTAGTTGTTTCCATGGATGTAAGTAAAGAAGGACTTGGATGATTCCTCTTGCAGAACAATCACATGATCTATAATGAATCGTGAAACTTAAAAGAGCATGAGAAAAACTACCCTATGCATGATCTTGAGTTAACATCCATCATCCACTACCTCATGGGAAGGAAATTCCTTCTAAAGATAGACAATATGAGTCAGAAGTATTTATTCAAACAACCAGATCTAAATGTGAGGTAATCTAAATGGTTGACTTTCCTTAGTAAATACCATTGCGAGCTAAAGCATATTAAGGGAAAATAGAACAAGGTTGCTAATGCTTTGTGCCGATTAACTCATATGATATATGAGGTGAATTTAAGTCAAGATGATGCATATTTGCATGAGAGGATTAAAACAACCAATAGAGTTGACCCTTTCTATGTAAAAATCCTTAAGAAAGTCCATGAGGATAGGTTGTTTCAACAAAAAAAAGAATACAGGGTAGACAGATCAGGACTGCGATGGTCCAAGAAGAGATTGTACCTTCCAGAAGGAGGGGAAATTTGGTCCAACATCCTCACTAAATTTCATCAGGAACCCTACTCGGGGCACCCGAGATATCAAATGATGATGTCCATCGTCAAAAGGCACTTTTTCTGGCCTATGTTAAAGGCCGGCAATGCGATGTTTATCATGAACTGTTAGGAATGTCATGTAGTCAAAGCTGAGCATCAGCATCCTTTAGGATTTCCACAGTCATTACCCATTCCAAAATGGAAGTGGTTGGTCATTAGTATGGATTTTATTATCAGTCTACCAAAAAGTAAAAATAAGAATGATTCTATTTTTGTAGTAATTGACAAGTTGTCAAAAGCAACACACTTCATTATTTTTAAGTCAACCTACAAGGTAGTGATCATTGCCAATATCATCCTAAATGAGATATTTAGATTGCACGGGATACCCAAGGAAATAATCTCAGATAGAGATCCTAAGTTTACAGGAAACTTTTGGATATCATTATTCTCTAGATTAGAAACACAGTTGAACTTTCACATTTCTTATCACCCTCAAATAGACGGGAAGACATAAAGAGTAAACCAGATTGTTGAGGACATTCTTAGGATGTATGTCATGAACAACCCCTCTAAATGGGAAGACTAGTTGCATCTTGCAGAGTTTGCATATAACAACAGTTGGTAGGCTTCCACCAAGATGAGTCCCTTTGAGGTACTCTCACTCTATTTATTGAAGTGTAGAACAGTGGTAGAACACAAGTTACTTGGGATAGCTTGGTGGATCGGCTCATGTTAGGACCTAATTTATTAATGAACTTGGAATAGTTGGTTACGAAGGTCCAGGTGAACCTTAAATAATCATAAGAATGCTAGAATATTTACGTGGATCAGAAAAGGAAAGATAAATATTATTAAATAGGTGAATATGTCTACTTGAAATTAAAAGAAAATTTAAGCTTATTGAACTTGGGAAGGTGCAGTAAGTTAGAATCTAGGTTTTGTGGACCTTCTGAAATAATGGCCAAGAGAGGACCAACAGCATATGAAATAGCATTACCTGCACACATAAGAGTCCATAATGTTTTCCATGCATCATTATTAAAGAAATATGTCTATGATACTAAACATGTAGTTGATTAGTCTGTATTACAGGTGGAACCTGAAGGGGAGTTTACCCCTGAAGGTATTCATATTTTGGACAAGAGAGAGGTGAATATTAGGAAGTGCACCATAGTCCATTTTAAAGTGAAATGGAATCACTTCGAAGCCTATGAGGCTACTTGGGAGAATTAAGCCACCATGACAAAGGCTTACCCTACCTTGTTTCATGATGTCATTCTGAGTCCCTAGTGTTGATGTATATGTAACTTCGGAATGTATTCTTCTATGTATCTTATGTATTGTAACCCGATGTTTATTCCGGGATGTTTCTATTATGTATTTGAGTCATGTGGTCATGCCCCGATGTTCCGATTGGGAGGATTAATAATGTAAACAAGTCATATCAAGTCATTAGGTAAGTCCCCACAGTTTAGGGGCACTTGGGTTATTATACACTAATTAAGGTGTAGGCTCAAGTAATTAATTATTAGGTCGAGCCTACGTGTGAAATGGTTGAGTGCACTTCAATTCAATGGAAGAATATAAATTGAGAGTGAGAGTCTCTCTATTTATCACTTGTGACTTAGCTCTCTTGCTCTCTTAAGTGTGGCGCACTTTTGGAGAAGGAAATTCTTGGGCTTGACAGAAGACAGAAGGCTGCTGTTGTGAAGGGAGGTCGTCTTACTGTTTTTGGTTCACATCTTGTGGTGATACTATCTTAGAGGAAGTTTAGGGGTTTTCTCCATTTATGGTTTCCCCTCCTAAAATCTTTGTGTCTCTTATCTCTTGTGATGTGCTTATGTGATTGCTGTGCTTGTTATTCTCTCAGTGAAAAGATCTTAACATATTGCTAGCTTAAATGTTGAAAAACTAACATGGTATCAGAGCTAACCTGAGAAGAAGACATTGTGCAGCTACCGGAACTAGGTCTTCCTAGTTTGTGGATCTTTCTCCACATATTTTCAGCAAAAGTATGCTAGGATGACTCTCCATTGAAGGGTGCATGTTTCTGTCGATGCGGAATTCAATTTCAAGCATTTTCAGTTTCGATGCGAAAATTAGGGCTTTCTACAGAAAAGGAATTTTTGAGTGAGACCAGCATAGGATTGTTCTCCTCATCAAAACCGAAATTTAGAGACCTATATCAGTAAATTTGGTTGGGTAAATCTCTGGGAAAGTCAAACCCTAGTTTGACCCTGAGCTAGGAGAAACCCTAAATACTAAAAATGCTAAGTTTTGGTACAGTCGCTATATTCTGATATTGGCGAAGTCTCAGAAGCTGAAAATTGCAGGGGAAGAATATAAAATCCTGATGAACATGGTGTCGAAAGGGAAGCCTCTGATTCACTTTATTCTAGGATATATGATCTCTCCAAGTTAGGGTTCCAGCCTCTTCCAGAAATCATCCATAAACAGGACACCTGGGGAGATCTACAATATCTTGGGCTACAGAGGTCCAAATGGAATTACTAAAGATGTTACAGAAAGGGCACGGACTTTAATCTCTGTGGTGCGAAGGTAAGACTCCGAATATGAACCAGTGACACGTGGCATTCCGTACAACTTCACTGTTCTGAACAGTCCTGTAACAGGTCACCTTGGGAAAAGGATCATAAATCCTAAATGGTGAAACCAATTCTAATGAAACCTGTGGTGTTGGATCAGGAACATGCCAGGTTATCTTAGTGAGAAATTTCAGACACATAGGACCAGTAATTTCGGATATATCATAGAAACAGTAACAGGAATTTCTGCAGAAGAAATCAGAAAATTAGGGCTTCCTGTTCCGGGAGTTTCCCTTCACTGTTTTCAGAAAAGGAGTACCTTGGACAGCTCCATTTGCAGAGATATATCTGTTCATCCAATCATATCTGAAAGATTCCAAGTTTTGAAAATTAGGGTTTCTGCGACAAACCCTAGATCAGCAAACTCCGGGACAAGGGCGGACACCTCAAATCGGTAAGATCTAATCCTTTGCTATTTCCATTTGAGGTTCTCATTTCAATATGATATATCACATCAGCTTAGTTAAAAGCTTGAGAAAGTTAACAACTTCCAAACCTGGAAGTATATGATCTCTCTGAAGAAAATGGATTGGACACCTACATGAGTATGGAGGTTCCAGTTTCAGAGGGAGACGAGGCCAAAGAAGACATCATGCTCATGCTGCAGAGGATGATGAACCATCTAGAAAGAGATCCAGATATGAAAGAGAAGATTCTTCAAGCGAGGATGAATATGTTCTAATATCAGCTCTCATAGGTAACATTACTCATGGAAGTGATGATTGGCTTATAGATAGTGGGGCTTCCAAACATATGATGGGATTCAAGGAATTTTTGTCAGACTATCAGAACATGAATGACTAGGAGATGACTACCAATGTCCAATAAAAGGTAGTGGGGAATCTTCATACAAACTATACTCTGGTAAGTCTCTAACAATGAAAGAAGTATTGTTTGTGCTAGGAATGAAGAAGAACCTTCTCTCTATTTCAGCATTGATGCAAAAGGAATGCGGGCTGCATTCATAGATGGTCAAGTCATCATGTGACCAAAAGGAAAGACTATCGATGATGCGGTAGTGATTGAAGAACAAGAAGGAGGCTTGTACAAATTGAAGGGCCATCCAGAACAAGCCTTAATCGATGATACGGTAGAACTAAA
>LPNX010466342.1:0-35035 GCA_001517045.1 Pseudotsuga menziesii | reverse complement strand
AAGCAAAGAAGAATGAAGACTTGTTCCAAAGAACAAGTGATGACAGTTTCAAGACAAAGAATAATATGATGAATGCAGTGACATCATTGATGCAGAACCTTTCAGTTCAAGAAGAATGATGTCAAGGCGTATTATCGAGACCTGAAGAGAAGTTCATAGTTCCATCATGCAGTAGATGGAAACATCGTGGGATACAAAACAAGATTCGTAGCATGAGGCTTCTCACGAAGAGAAGGCATAGTCTACAAAGAAACATTTACAGCTAATAGAAGTGAAGTCACATGACATGCATAATCATGTGTGCAAATGAAAGAAGGCCTTGTACGAGTTCAGAAGACACCCATGGGATAACACATACATGATGAGCTTGATGAATATCTTAACCTTTGCTACAAGGTTGATAGAGGATGACAAGCTCACAGATGGGTGCAAGATGAACTTTTGAAGAAGTTCAAGATAGACGATCTTAGTATCCAGTGATCCTAGATGGATACTACTTGTCACTCCAATACAGAATGTTTTAGTGCATAGAGTACAAAAGACAGAGGGAGTTATTGCAGAAGATCCTGAGGTTCGACATGATATGACAGGATGGGCATATTACTGATGATTCTAGGATTTACTGAGAGTAAAGTGGATTCCAACCTTTGATCCAAGGTTGAAGGTGGAAGACCTGTGATGCTCCTGTTATGTGTCAATGCACTACTGTTCTAGGTATGGAGGTGTGGCAGAGTACAGATGGAATCTTCCTTGGACAAGGGAAGTATGCAGTAGAGATCCTGAAGAGGTTCGGGATGATGGACTGCAAGGCTATGGCTACACCTATGGCATCGAACCTGAAGCTATTGAGTGATGCTTCTTCAGAGACGGTTGATGCTACGATGTATCGTCAGATGATTAGGTCCTTGATGTACCTGAGACCATATATTTGCTTTGCTATGAACACATTGAGACATGTTCACCTGATGGTTGCAAAGCATGCAGGGGTACAATTGATTATGGGCTCAAGTATGATGCGAATCAGAAGATTAACCTGGAGGGTTATGTTGATTCATATTGGCAGGCAGTACCATCGACAGGAAGAGTACTTCGGGATGTTTCTTCAGTATGGGATCAGGTGTGATCTCTTGGTTTAGCAGGAAGCAATCCTGTGTGGCACTGAGTACAGCTGAAGCAGAGTATGTTGCAGCTTGTTCAGCTAGTGGTGAGGTAATATGGTTGTGGAAGCTACTGTCTGATTTATTTGATCTCCAGATGGATGCTACTTGTATACATTGTGACAACCAGAGTTGCATAAATTTGTCAGAGAATCTAGTGTTCCATGACAAGTTGAAGCACATCGAGATCAAGTATCACTATATCAGGGATATGGTGCAGAGAGGAGCAGTGAAGCTCTAGTATGTTGCGACGGAGGAACAGATAGCTGATGTGTTGATGAAGCCATTGGCCAAAGTGAAGCTCGAGTACTTCAAGGAGAAGCTTGGTGTTCTCAAGATCGAGGTTTCCTCCAAGAGAAAGTGATGAGTCCCAAAGCCATTCTGACAAGAAGGTCAGATGTAAGGGCTGAGCCATTCTGGTCATGGCTAAAGGATTAAGTTCCTCCCATGACAGATATGAGTGCTGGCCATTCTGTCGAGTAGGACAGATGTAAGGGCAATTGCCATTCTAGGAATGGAGGTACCTGGTCAGTTACCAGGAAGACTCAGTGTAAAAGCTGAGTAGCCATTCTGATATGACAGAGGGATGTGTTCCCACTTGATCAGATGTAAGGGCTGAACCATTCTGTTCATGGCTAAAGGATTTAGTTCCTTCCATGTCAGATGTGAGTGTTGGCCATTCCGACGAGCAGGTCAGATGTAAGGGCAACTGCCATTCTTGAGGAGAATGGAGGTGCCTGGTCAATTACCAGGTAGCTCAGTCAAGGAGGACTGGGGGCCATTCTGATGTGACTGTAGTTTACTACAAGATCAGATGTGAGTGCATGCCTTTCCATCACTGTGATAGGATGTGTTCTTGTCTGGATGGATGTAAGTGCCGAGCCAGTCTTCGCATCATGTGTTGATCAGACGTAAGTGCTGTGCCAGTCTTCGTATCATGTGTTGATCAGACGTAAGTGCTGTGCCAGTCTTCGTATCATGTGTTGATCAGACGTAAGTGCAGTGCCATTCTTCGCATCACGTGTTGATCAGATGTAAGTGCAGTATCTATCTTGGCATCATGTGTTGATCAGATAGAGATGGTTGAGCCAGTCTTCGCATCATGTGTTGATCAGACGTAAGTGCTGTGCCAGTCTTTGCATCATGTGTTGATCAGACGTAAGTGTAGTGCCATTCTTCGCATCATTTGTTGATCAGATGTAAGTGCAGTATCTATCTTGGCATCATGTGTTGATGAGATAGAGATGATTGAGCCAGTCTTCGCATCATGTGTTGATCAGACGTAAGTGCTGGGCCTTTCTGATGAGTAGGTCAGATGTGAGTGCTGGGCATGCCTTTCTGACGAGTAGGTCAGATGTAAGTGCTGGGTGAAGACCTACATGAGGAGTAGGCCTACATCCAGCATGAAAAAGGGATGGCTCTGTAGAACTTCCTATGACGAGATAGTATACCCATGATGATGACCAGTGGAGATCCAGATCGAGTTATGATCCAGATCCAGTTATGATGACTCCGAGAGATCCAGATCGAGTGATGATCCAAATCCAGCAGTGGTGATCCAGATCGAGTGATGATCCAGATCCAGCAGAGAGATGATCCAGATCGAGTGATGATCTAGATCCAGTGATTCCATTTTATGATGATCCAGATCCAGATGACTTGAAGACAAAGATGACTTGAAGACGAAGATGACTCAAAGATGAAGATGATCCAGTTGATGCAGAGAAGAAGACCAGTGCTGAAAAATTGTGTCGAAATAATACCTTCCTAGTTAAGAGGGAGTGTTGATGTATATGTAACTTCGGAATGTATTCTTCTATGTATCTTATGTATTGTAACCCGATGTTTATTCTGGGATGTTTCTATTATGTATTTGAGTCATGTGGTCATGCCCCGATGTTCCGATTGGGATGATTAATAATGTAAACAAGTCATATCAAGTCATTAGGTAAGTCCCCACAGTTTAGGGGCACTTGGGTTATTATACACTAATTAAGGTGTAGGCTCAAGTAATTAATTATTAGGTCGAGCCTACGTGTTAAATGGTTGAGTGCACTTCAAGTCAACGGAAGAATATAAATAGAGAGTGAGAGTCTCTCTATTTATCACTTGCGACTTAGCTCTCTTGCTCTCTTAAGTGTGGCGCACTTTTGGAGAAGGAAATTCTTGGGCTTGACAGAAGACAGAAGGCTGTTGTTGTGAAGGGAGGTCATCTTACTATTTTGGGTTCACATCTTGTGGTGATACTATCTTAGAGGAAGTTGAGGTGTTTTCTCCATTTATGGTTTCCCCTCCTAAAATCTTTGTGTCTCTTGTCTCTTGTGATGTGCTTATGTGATTGCTGTGCTTGTTATTCTCTCAGTGAAAAGATCTTAACATATTGCTAGCTTAAATGTTGAAAAACTAACACCTAGATCACTAGGGACGATGTTGTTCTAAGTGGGTAGGGATGTAATATCCAAAAATTCGGACCTAAACCTTATAGGCATGAACCTATTGATTATGATGTGATCTTGATGTTTTACATACTACGTCGAAGACACCACACTGCACATGAACATGATTATTTGATTTATATATTGGGCATAAGCCAATTGTTGATTATATATATATATATATATATATATATATATATATATATATGCTTTTTTGTGTTGGGTGCAGACCCTAAAGCACATGATTGATGAGATGTTTTGTGTTGAGTGAGGAGCTCTGGAGCACATGAGTGATTGATTTTTTTGTTGAGTGAGAAGCTCTGGAGCACATGAGTATTATATTTGTGTTGAGCATGAAGCTCTCGAACATATGAAAAGATAATTTGGAAGTGTTGGGCATAAGCCCTGAATCCTTCCATGTTGATGTTGAGCATAAGCTCTGAAACATAGGATCATTTTCCATTGTATCCATAGGTGTATCGTATAAGTACATCCTAGAAATAGTGTTGAGCGAAGAGCTCTAGAATTGCACTAAGGTTGTAACTCCATGTTTTTAGTGTTGAGTATGGGTTGTGGTAAGCGCTAGGAGTTAGTAAAAATAATTAATGATTCCTGAGTGAAAATGAATCGAGAAAAATTATGATCTCATCAGAATGATTTATAAGTTATTAAATGAAAATTTGAATTTTTGCTTTCTCATCAAGTACTAAATAACTACCATATTATACGAGTTAATCCAACATGCAAGGATTTTTAGAGTTTCGTATCCTAGTAGACCTAACCATCTACCTAATGACCTTAATGAAGAAAGTGTCGTAAGTCTAAGGAGAACAATATGTGATTTCCCATGACAAATGTAACAAATTTGATATTATTATGTATTTTATACATGGTATGTATAAAGATTAAATATAGTAATAATATTAATAATGTGATAAAGAAGGAAAATTTCCATCTATTACTATTATTACTAAGATAAAAATTAAATAGTATAATACCTATAAAAGTCAAATTAGGTACTAGATAAAAGTTCCTAAGTTAAAAATTATAATTATTAAATTAAATGAAAAGGGTTCAATCAAGAAATGAAGCAATTGTTGATTTAATTTCCCCCTTGACTGAAAAGTATGTGTATAAAGTCTCAAGCCAAGGAAATTCTTGGGGACCTGATCTATCTTTTTGGAGTAATTATTCTGCATGCTAATTTCTCAAGAGAGAGTTCTTAGAGAACATTTCCCTAAGAGGAAGAAGGAGAAATAATCTAGACATGATATACAAAACTAGGACAGCCTCACCTTAGGTGATCTAAGCTACTTTCATGTTGGAACCAGCTCGGGGGGATCCCGATTGAAACCAAAAATGGTTCTGGGTCATGGTTTGGTGGAATGTAGTATCTTCCAAGCGATTCGGTCATCTAATATAGAGGTCAGATCTTCCTATGAATTGTTAATACTAGTTAATTGAGTGTGTAGGTTTCATCCATTAATGGAGCTTAAATTTAGAGGTATGAGATCCTAGAATTCCTATTTCATTTTTTAAAATAAATGATGGATAAATTAGGAAAATGATTACACTATAGATTCTAACTATATGTGTTTGTTTTCTATTTTAAATCTTCTAAGGATTACATTTTAAAATTATAACCCTAAACTGTAATTTATTTCTTATGCTAGATTTATCCAAGGTTTGTTCATCTAGTTCACTTATGTAAATTTAATTCATGTATAAATATCCATCAAGGGTTTTGCACCTTAGTTTTACTTCTGTATTATATTTACTGTTTAAAAATGTGCTTCCTACAAACTAATTTTTATTTATATCTATTACATAAGTTCTTCTTGGGCCTACATACTCTAGTGACATATTTCATTTCTCAAGAGAGCCATGTTTAATTAAATACTAGTTTAGATCTAAAGCTTCATTTAAAACCTAGATTACAATTATCTAATTATAATAAACAATAAACTAACCAGTATACTATTGCTAAATATATATAAATTTATATTAACAGTTATAAAATAGAAATATAAATCCAAGATACCAACACATTAATTACAGCTTAATAGAAATTATGAATATCCCATAGTAAATCTATGATAAGAATCAGTGAAGACTTTTCAAGGTATGTACAAACAAACCTCCTTCCATTAACAAAATTTTTTCCATTAACTAAATATTACCTTAAATCTAATTAATAAATCAAGTAAACCAAAACCCTAAATGGTCAACGATTTATAAATAATTATACTAATACTTTTCACAAATCATAAACAGTAATACCATTGCTAACATTATAAAACTTTGCATAAATATACAAATTCAATACATCTAAAACATTATAAATATGCATAATAACAATCACACCCATAAGTTACAGGACCCAAATAAAAACCACATTATTATTTTATACAAAAAAATCATATAATAACCAAGCAATTGCACCAAGGTCATAGGAACGAATCCTATAGAAACCCATTTCCTTTTCGCATACATAAACACGATGCTCATTATATGAAAAACCATAATATATTTTATTCACAAATAATTCATTTATAAACCTCCTCATAAGCAACAATCCAGGATTGAATCCTGTGGAGTCTTTTTATATTACACAAAGTGACGCTATACACAATTTGTATGTGGGCTGTATTTTAAAACTAGTCTTTTAACACACATGTTGTAAGACCCTTATAATCCTTACAAGCTATGGTTTATGGCCTCGGCCTCCTTTATTAAAATAATTAAGAGCTCTAAAATATTATAAACCCAGTCACAAACTAACTAATAGTCTCCATTGCCAACGTAGGGTCTACACCCACAATCCATAATACTTATTCAGTTACACATTATAAACACCAGTTGTAAGTCTGAATCTATTCATTATTGCTGCCACAATGGTGGGTGCTAAGTCCACTCACAACATGGCTGCAAAATCCCTCAGTGCTGACGGTTTAAGCCATCCAAATAACTCAACCAACATAGGCGAATACCACATAAAACACATAAATTGTAACAATATAATGAAACACTGCAGTGTAATAAACATCAACGTATCACAATTTTTTGTACACAACAATTTCAAACCAAAATCAAGATAGACAGTCATTCCTCTATCCATTGCACCATTGCAAGCAATGGTGCACCCACTATTTACATAATATAAATCAAAACCATGAATTTACAAATTACATGCAGAGCTTGTCAAAGGAATCAAGTTTCTCTTCATGGCTAAAACCATCTTTTGAAATTGCATTCCATTACATTTAAACTTAGGCCTGAAAGCCATCGAAAACCCCACAACTAAACCTCAAAACAAAACACATCCATTGGAACCAGGACTCAAGAAAACCCCAACACGAGACAAGAAAAAAATCAGTCTCAACCATGAAAGGCAAGAGAGGACAAGTGTAAACTTGTTAACATGGTTACTGTCAAGGAATGGCCTTTCCCACCGCTTGTTTGAAAAGCTATGAACCATGCCTATCCTCGGCATACCTGTAACCTGCAACCATGACAACATAATGATAATGAGAAGTATGAAATCATGGATTAAGCCGCCAACAAACAACGAATGTTGTAAAAACCACAACGTTGCCATACTTTTCATCTGAATGGAAGTCACATTCACCATATTGTGTAGGAGCAAAGGGTAAGTAGTGAGTTTAACAATGACCAATCCCATCATGAGACAAGCCCTAAGTTTGGGATACAACACACTCCAGTGCACATTAATGGAGCCAAATTGTTTCCCATTATCAAACTCTAAACCTAGCTCTCTATAGTTTTCATCTGTGGCATGATCAAACGCCTCCATTGTATGCAGAGTGATAAAACCCAATGTGCAATGGTTTGAACTATGTTATATATTCACCACCCAAATCTTAATACAAGGTTAACATTAACATATGTATTGCTTACCTTAGGTTTTAAACCTTAGGACCTTATGCATAAAACTCTTTAGGCTCTAATCTTAAGACCATGGAATATGAAATATGCCATGGTATGTTGTATAAACATAGACCAAGTTTTGTTTTAACCAACGATAATAGAACCTGTAAAAGAATAAAAAAAAAGTATAAGTTAATTATTTGTCATAAAATAAACATGTGATACAAATATACTAGGGTAACAAGAGTTTATAATAATTACCCCAAGAACAATGAATACCATTAAAAATACTGAGTTGTGTCATGCATTGATAGGTGTTGTACTGACCCTATCAATACTACAAGTTTGTAAAGAACAATAATAAACAACTAGTAGATGTCACTAGTAGTGAGCATGAACACTAGTGACCAAAGTTCAACTTTCCATAACAAGTTTATCATCACTAGGTGCACCTGCATGTAAACAGGTTAAGAGTGACTTAGTTCAATAGAACTAAGTAAGCTCGCTAGACAAGCAAATAATTTTACCTCTCGTACAGTTACAAGGGAGAAATAGTCCCACCATTCCACCCACTTTGGTTCCAAGAACAAGGTTAAGTTAGAACCAGGTAAATAACAAGTAAACACAATTTGAAATTAATGAAGTACATAATCAAGTAACTACTCATAAACATCAATGTATAAACATAGTAATAATCGCAACTGAATTAAGGAAGTAGGACGTAAAAACAACTTACGATAAATCAATAGTATGATAGAGTATGACACATTCCAAAACATAAATAATGTCTGGAATAGGTAGTGCTTAACTAGTCTATTTATTTTTCAATTTTTAGGGACATTACAATCATTCACCACGATGCATCTATCAAGATGGTTGTTATCTTTGAATAGGAACTAATGGAAAATCTACCAACATCAGTCCTTCCTTGGATCCTCTCCATTTGAGTATAACACTTTCGTTATGTTGGTATGTATGTCATGCGCACTAGGTCCATCATCATGGACACTAGGTCCTACTATATATGCGAGGACAACGTATTTGGAATCACTGGTTATTTCATCATGTTCTTTTTACAAAAGATAGTCATATGTTGTAGACAGCATGCTTATCTAAGTTTGGACTATCGGGAGAGCTAATCCAAAGTGGTAGTGCAGGGATTATGATTGGTGTTACCATAGTTAGACATGAACATGAATTGATAGAATAACATGTACTGAATAACTAACGAGGGATCACTACTAGCAATTTCTTATTCCTCTACAGAGCCATATAACACCTGCAAGTTTAAAAATTATACATATTAGA
Organism: Pseudotsuga menziesii; assembly: GCA_001517045.1. NCBI lineage: Eukaryota > Viridiplantae > Streptophyta > Pinopsida > Pinales > Pinaceae > Pseudotsuga > Pseudotsuga menziesii. The sequence continues at coordinate 26,247 of LPNX010466342.1, read as the reverse complement.
ATATATAAAGGAGTGTACAGTAATCAAAAAAATAATTTGAACAAGATTCAGTCATTAACCATGTACTTACATTGATGAAGTAGTCATAAAAGCCACCTTGGGAGTGTTGATGTGATTGTAACTTTGGAATGTATTCACTTGTATATCTTATGCTTTTTACCTCGATGTTTATTCTGGGAAGTGTTTTTAATGTATTTGAGTCATGGCATGCCCTGACATTCTGATCAGAGTTTCTATAATGTAAACAAGTCATGTTAAGTCATTGTGGGTAACCCTCCTATTGATCAAGGGTTAAAGTCCCCACAGTTGCGGGGACCTAGGATTATTAGAATCTCTTAGTGAATTCGGCCCTAATGAGTTATTGTGAAGTTAGGAATTAGTATAAATAGAGAGTGAGCCTCTCTATTTATCACACACTCACTCACACTCAGTTGTAGCGCATAGCTAAAGGAGAAGAAGTTGTTGGGGCTAGAAAGAAAGAGCCTACTGCTATCGAGAGATCATTTTACTCTTTTGGGGTTTTACTTTTGGTGTTGATTCTATATCTGAGGAATTTGCAGGATTTTCTCCATTTACATTTTCCCCGAGGAAAAACACTATGTTCATTATCTCTTGTGTTTGATTGTTGTGCTTGTTATTCTCTTAGTTAAATATCCTAATATAATGCTAGCTTAGAATGTTAAAAATATTACATGGTATCAGAGCTAACCTGAGTAGAAGACACTGTGCAGCTATAGGAAATAGGGATTCCTAGTTTTTGGATCTCTCTCCACAAATTTTTGGCAAAAGAAGGTTGGTATGAATCTCCTCCCTAGGGCACATCTTTCTATCGAAGCAAAATCTCATTCTGAGCATTTTCAGTTTTTGACCTGACACTGCTGCTGGAAATTAGGGCTTTCCACAGAAGTGGAATTTTTGAGTGAGCCCAGGATTGTATTGATCTCCTCCTCAAAATAAAAGTTTAGAGATCAAGATCAAAGCATTTGGTTGGACAAAACTCCAGGAAAGTCAAACCCTAATCTGCTCCTGCACCAGTACTACAGAAATTCAGCTCCAAATCTAGATGCGAAATCTTGACCTAGTAAGATCTAAATCTTGCGTATTTCCATTTGAGGTTCTCAGTTAATATGTCTCATCATACCAATCTTGATGAAAATATTGAGGGAGATAATAACTTTTGAGCCTGGAAGTATAGGATCTCCCTGTTCCTAGAAGAGAATGAGTTGGACTCCTACATCAATGAGGAGGTTCTAGCTCTAGAGGAAGATGAGGCTAAGGCCTTACATAAGAAGAAGTTGGTCATGGCTAAGAGGATTATTGCTGATTCAATAAAGGATCACCTCATACCATAAGTGTCCTCCCTCAAGACACCTAAAGCTATGTTTGATGCCCTAACCAAACTGTTGGAAGGGAAGAACATAAACCAAAAGATGACTTTGAGGAACTAGTTTAAGAATGTAAAGATCTAGAATGAGGAGACCATATAGTGATACTTTACAAGGGTATCCCAGATAAAAGAAAAAATTGAAGCAATAAATGAAGAAGTGGAGAATGCAGAAAATGTGATGACAACCTTGAATGGTCTCCCTAGGTCATGGGATTCTTTCATCCAAGGAATCTGTGCTAGAAAGAAGCTAATCAAATTCACCAGACTGTGGGAAGAATGCTCATAAGAAGAAGCTCAAATAGTAACTCGAGAAGAAAATATGGGAAATGAATATCAAGCTCTCACAGTACACTCGAAGAAAGGTAGAAGGTAAAATCATCATCACCAACGTAAGAATTCTCATCAGAAAGATAATTTTGTGAAGAGGGATCCATCCAAACTCAGATGTTATACATGTGATGAAAGAGGACACTTTCCTAGAATTTGTCCCATGAATAAGAGTGGATATAAGAAGAATAATAAATTTAAAATAAGACATCATGCTCACACTAGTGAGGATGATGATCCTCCCAGAAAGAGAGTAAAACAAGAAAGTGAAGAGTCTTCAAGTAATGAAGAATGTGTTCTGATCTCCGCTCTCACAGGAACTGTCACACATGGAAGCAAATATTGGCTTATTGATAGTGGGGATTCCAAACACATGACACGATTCAAGGAATCCTTTGAGAAACTATCCAAACATAATTCACTCCATAAGGTGAAACTTGGGGATGAATACCAATATCCCATAGAAGGTAGTGGTGAATCCTCCTACAAGCTAGAATCTGGAAAGTCTATGAAAATGAAAGATGTCTTGTTTTTACTAGGACTAAAGAAGAATCTTCTCTCCATATTGGCACTAGGTGCAAAAGGTATGAGGGTTGCATTTGTAGATGGCCAAGTCCTCATGTGTCCAAGAGGAAAGACTATTGATGATGCAATAGTAATTGGAGAACAAGGAGGATTATACAAATTGAAGGGACATCCAAAACAAGCTTTGGTCTATGACACAGTAGAGCCAACTGAACTTTGGCATACAAGGCTTGCACATGTGCATTAAAAAGAACTACCACTTGCAAGCAAAGTCATTGAAGGTCTTCCAGAAATTCAGGCAAAACATTAAGGAGTCTGCAAAGGATGTGCAAAAGGAAAGAACACAAAGAAGACATTTCCAAGTAGTGAAAGCAAAGCAAAAGGAATATTGAAAATCATTCACTCCAATGTATGTAGTCCAATGTCATCCAATTCTTTAAGCAGGTATGTATACTATGTTTATTTTATTGATTATTTTCCTAGGAAGACATGGATATAATTTATGAAGATGACAAAGTTAGATCCTTTAGGAAATAAGGACAAAGTTACAGAAAGGATTACTTTGAAAGCTCGAAGGATTACAGAATATACTTCCCAGTATTCAAGAATATCAACACCAGCATGAACGTAACATTTGACAAAGACTCAGCTTACAACAAATCTAGAAAGAGACTTGTTGAAGATCTTGAAGAAATAGAAGTACCCAGAATTCATGACACAACCATGAATTAAGAAATTCAAGAAGAATACTGAGAACTAGAAGAACATGTAGATCCACCTTAGGAGAAGAATCCTCACAAGAGGAAACCTGCTTTGGTACAAGAATATATCGAAGGTGCAGAAAGATATGGGGTTCTAGAAGAGAATCATGGATAAATAAAGAGGACGAGATCTTGCTCTGGGTATGGAGCTTTATTATGTGACTTCATCGATAAAGAACCTTCCAACTATGAAGAAGTGGTAGAAAGAAAAGAATGGAAGGATGCTATGATTGAAGAGTATCAATTGATCATGAAGAATGATTTTTGGGATGTTTTCCCAAGACTGGAAGGGAAGTCAGTTGTAACTTCCAAATGGATATATAAGATCAAGCATGTTGCATATGGAAGCATATAGAAATATAAAGCAATATTCGTGGCTCATGGATTCTCACAGAAAGAAGGAATAGATTATGAAGAAACCTTTGCACCTATAGCCAGATACACTTCCATTAGATCAGTGCTTGCTCTGGCTGCAATGATGGAATGGAAGATACACCAAATGGATGTCAAGACTGCTTTCTTGAATGGTGTAGTGGAAGAGGAAGTGTATGTAGAGTAGCCACTTGGTTTTGAGAGACATGATAGGGAGTCTCATGTGTGTATATTGAAGAAAGCCCTGTACGGTTTGAAACAGGCACCCAAGACATGGTATGGCATAATTGATGGATTTCTATGCAGTTTGGGATTTACCAAAAGTAAATCAAATTCCAACCTTTACTACAAGTTTGAAGATGGAAACCTAGTGATACTCCTACTATATGTAGATTATATGTTTGTAACAAGTATGGATGGGTTGATTACTGATACAAAGAGGAAGCTTGCTACTGAGTTCGTAATGAAGGACTTGGGTATGATGCACTATTTTCTAGGCATGTAGGTGTGGAAGAATGTAGATGGAATCTCCCTCAGACAAGGGATGTATGCAGTAAATATCCTGAAGAGGTTCAGGATGATGGACTGCAAGGCCATGACCACACCTATGGCATTGAACCTGAAGCTATTGAGTGATGATTCATCAGAAGCGGTTGATTCTACAATGTATCGTCAAATGATTGGGTCCTTGATGTACCTAATGAACATGAGACCAGATATTTTCTTTGCTGTGAACACCTTGAGCTAGTTCGTGACAGATCCAAGACATGTTCACTTGATTGATGTAAAGCATATTCTGAGGTACCTAAGGGGTATATTTTATTATGGGCTCAAGTTTGAGGTGAATTAGAATATTAAACTAGAGGGTTATGTTGATTCAGATTGGGTAGGAAGTGCCATCAATAGGAAGAGCACTTGAGGGTGTTTTTTCAATATGGGATCAGGTGTGATCTCTTGGTTTAGCAGGAAGCAATCCTATGTGGCACTGAGTACAGCTGAAGCAGAGTATGTCACAACTTTTTCGGCTAGTTGTGAGGCATTATGGCTGAGGAAGCTACTGTCTGATTTATTTGATATCCACTTGGATGCTACTTGTATATATTGCAACAACCATAGTTGTGTGAAGTTATCAGAGAACTCGGTGTTCCTTGACAAGTCGAAGCATATCAATATCAAGTATCACTATATCAAGGATATGGTTTAGAAAGGAGGAGTGAAGCTCCAATATGTTACAATGGATGAATAGATAGCCGATGTGTTAACAAAGCCATTGGATAGAGTGAAATTTGAGTACTTCAGGGAGAAGCTTGGTGTTCTCCAAATCGAGGTTCCCTCCGAAGGGAAGTGATGATTCCATGAGCCATTCTGACATGGTTAGAGGATTGGTTTCTTCCATGGTTAGATGTAAGGGCTGAGCCATTCTTTCATGATGAGAGGATTGGTTCCTCGCATGTCAGATATGAGTGCAGAGCCATTCTGATGTGACTGTAGGATTGGTTCCTACATGATAATATATAAGTGCTAAATGCCATTCTTGGAATGGAGGCACCTGGTTAGTTACCAAGAACACTCCGTTTGGGACTGAGGTCCATTTTGATGTGATTGTAGGATTGGTTCCTACATGATCAGAGATAAGTGCAGAGCCATTCTGATGTGATTGTAGGATTGGTTCCTACATGATCTTATATAAGTGCAGAGCCATTCTGAGGTGATTGTAGGATTGGTTCCTACATGATTAGATGTAAGTGAAGAGCCATTCTAAGGTGATTGTAGGATTGGTTCCTCGATGATTAGATGTAAGTGCAGAGCCCTTTTGACATGTAGGTAGGATTGGTTCCTCGCATGGTCAAATGTAAGTGTTAGGCCTTTCTGACATAGATGACTAGATTGGTTCCTCTCATTATCAGATGTGAGTGCTAGGCCTTTCTGACAAGGTTGTGGGATGTGTTCTCACATGGTTAGATGTGAGTGTTGGGAATGCCTTTTTGATGCCATTATAGGATTGGTTCCTACATGATCAGATGTAAGTGCTAGGTGGGCCATTTTGACTTAGGGTCAAATATAAGTGCTAGAAAAGACCTACATGGAGGATAGGCTTACAAACAACATGAAAAAGGGTTGGCTCTGTAGAAATTCCTATGACAAGAAGAACCAAGAGATAGCACCTGTGATGATGATCCAGCAAAGATGTTCCAGAACCAGAGATGATTCAGATTGAGTGATGATCCCGATATAGTGATGATGATCGAGATCGAGTGATGATCCAAATCCACATGAAGATGACTTGAAGATGACGAGGACTCGATCATGATCTAGATGATACAGAGAAGAATACTTGTGTTACTAAATTGTGTCGAGAGAATACCTTCTTAGTTAATAGGGAGTGTTGATGTAATTGTAAATTTGGAATGTATTCACTAGTATATCTTATGTATTGTATCCCGATGATTATTCTGGGAAGTGTTTGTAATGTAATTGAGTCATGTCATGCCTCGATGTTCTGATTGGGAGTTTCTATAATGTAAACAAGTCATGTCAAGTCATTATGGGTAACCCTCCTGTTGATCAAGGGTTAAAGTCCCCGTAGTTGCAGGGCCCTAGGGTTATTAGAATCACCTAGTGAAGTCATCCCTAGTGAGTTATTATCAAGTCAGGATTTAGTATAAATAGAGAGTGAGCCTCTCTATTTATCACACACTCACTCACACTCAGTTGTAGCACATATCTGAGGGAGAGGAAGTTGTTGGGGATAGAATGAAATAGGCTACTGCTGTTTGGAGATCATCTTACTATTTTTGGGTTTTACTTTTGGTGTTGATTCTATCTTTGAGGAAGTTGTGGGGTTTTCTCCATCTATGGTTTCCCTGAGGAGAAACACTATGTTCATTGTCTCTTTTTTTCTATTTTTGTGCTTGTTATTCTCTCAATTAAGGATCCTAATATAATGCTAGCTTAGAATGTTAAAAATCTAACAGGGAGAATTCACTAAGATCAATGTCTCCCGCATGCTCTTCAAAATTAGTTTCCTGCAACTTCAAAAATTGTAAATATTATACCATTCAACATATTAATGAACTAACATGTATTGAAAAAATTATACATATTAGCAAAATGAAACATGTTGAAATATTACTATGATGTTGTTTATTTTCTCCTCAGATACGAAAACACTCGGTAGACTACCACCCGCCTTAGTGGCATCAAGCTCCTCCAAAATTAAAAATTGCATATATTAATAATATTTTAATACGTGTACAATATGGAAAAACTAAATTTAACAACAATAGAGTTTTCACAATATCCTTAACTCACTAGCAGTCATCGTAGAGGTACCGTGTGTTGGTCCACAACCATAACAGGATTGACCACACGTCATTCACATGTGTGGCTCGATCTGGAGTTCATGGAATATGGTGTGGTGGTAAATCATATCAGCTAGCATTAGAAATGTCTCCTATGTCTCAGGAATCATATCATCTATAGGATGGATGCATGGCATTAGTAGTTGGACACGGGGTGGAGGTATCCGTCGATTAGAATCTCTATGCCTAACATTGGGACAATTTTGGGGCATCCCTATACCACTGCTAGAAACCCAACATGTCAAAAGAGTTCACATGTTTTCTCATCACAAACTTTGCATTAAGTTTCTAGAGGAAGTACAGTGGTACTTCCTTGTTGTTATGCGAGGGAATATAAAAACCATGTACCATCTGTTCATCCAATGGTGTCTGATTGGTTGACATATGAACCACTCAATGGAAATATGTGGTATGCTAGTCTCTTGAATGTCATCTATTTGAAGCACCCTAAATTGTGAATAAATATGATCTTTGGTTATTTTGAGCTTTTTAATCCCATTGTAGATCAATCCATCAGTGTATTCTTGCTATTTTCTCTCTCTGTATGACGATATGGTATACAACGCATCCTTTGATTTGTTTATAGTATCCAAAATGTTTAGTAATAATGTCAACAAGGAGCAACAATGTTCATCTCCTCCCCTCCATGTATAACCAATATCTCTCAAATGACTAATAACTCTCAAAATCTATGCATTATGCTCTATATAGCCACTACAATCATAAATACAAAAAAAAATATCATTAGAAAAATACACGCATGGTATAATGACATCTCTAAGCAATGAAAAATGTAAAACTAATGTACCACAAATAACATAATAAACTATTTTGAATTAAAATTTTAAAAGTGATCTTGAGCTTTAGACTAAACAATAAACATCTAGCATTTTTTCATCTTAAATTTATGTCGTAAATTTGTATTAATTCCAATTTCCAAATGCATGCATTAAATGTCATATGTGCATTTGTTGATTGGGAAGCTCTTTTACGTTATTTTAAGGATTGGATTATGAAGTTTCATTGAAAATGTGAGGTGTTGACTAGTTCACTTGAAGTACTAACTCTCATATTGCAGGGAGATGCAATACCTAGATCCTAGAGGCTATAGGAGGTGGTACAAGGTGTTATTAATGAATAAAATCCCAATATAGGCATGGATTTTGATAAATATGTAATAATTTTTTGTAGCATGAATTTATTTGGACTCCATAGGCCATTTAGAATCTTTGTTTATATGTAATTTGGGCATGGATGGATTCCACTTAATGTTATTTTAGTTGTATGCATTATTTCTATATACCCATGAAAGACTTTTCATGTTTGTGTATAGTGGATATTAGGGTTACAAGGTTTTGATTAGATTCTATCACGTATGATAGTATGTGATTGACATGCAATCAAACACATCAACCTCCCTATGTATCTTGATGTCGGTAAAGCCTATTGTTGAACTATTGTTTCTTGACCTTAACCAAACTGTACCCTTGAGTCAAGGGAAAATATTTGTTAAGAATGATAAGCTTTTATACCTTATTTTAACACTTGTATTAGGAACTTTCATCAAAATTATAAGGTTTTGATTAATGTTCTTGGACGACCAACTTCCATAATTAGGGTAGAGATAAGAGATTTAGTGTGTTTATTATGTATTTTTGGGAACATATGAATTATAATTGAATTTATTTTAGTTGTATGCAACCTTGCAATTTACTTGAGAAATTTTTAATATTTGTGAATTTTGGTTTGGATTCACAAGGATGCTTGTGAATATATATATGCAAATAGTGAAATTGATATGGTGTTTATGAGTGAATTGGGGTTTTGGTTTCCATTGGGCATGCAAATTTACTTTATGCCATAGAAATTAAAGAATGTATGGTTTCAAATCATATTAGGGCATACAAAATATTGAAAATAGGGAGACTAGCATGCGAGGATTTGGTGTAAATACTTCAAAATAAAGAGATTGATCCCCAAGGTGGAATTTGTTTTCCTTTATCACCCTGATCGCGTTCACCCTTGCGTGATTTGGTTGGCCCAAAGACGTTGTAGTTTGTTCTTGTGGAGAAAATGATGGGCACGTCCCATTTAAAGCATAAATCATATTTTACAAAATGTGTGCATGTTTTTGGAGACTATAACGTGTGTGCATTTTAAATAAACATAACCTGCGCACGTTTTTCTTAACTATCCTAACTAGAAAGCATGTTGGAAGGCTTAGGTCTAGGCTTGGAAAGGTCAACATTGTTTGGGATTGTTTATGTTTTATGGATCTTGAATCATTGGCTTCATTCTACCATTGCATCTAAAAGACCCATAAGCTTTGTGCAATCAAGCCTCTTTGCTCTCACATATGTCATTTACTTCTTATGGTTATTCTTCATTTTTTTAACTAATGTTTTATTTTTAATATAGTATTTTAAACACCTCCCTCTTTGATTAAAGAGTTTCGAGATTTGTTAACATTAAAAAAATGTAATTTTTCTAAGGATTGAAGAGTATATTTCAAAGAAGGAAAACTCTGAAAGGTAAAAAATATAGAATATTTAGCCTTCTTCAATATAAAATAATATTATTTCAACTCCTCAACTATTAAAATATAATTTAATAATAAAAGTGTGTATCCATAATTTTAAGTAAATACAATTAAAAATTACAATCATTTAAACAAATATTCTAAATAACATATTGTTAACTAAATCAAATATTAAATCATAATCTAATAATACAATAATATTAGTACTTATCCATAATATTAAGTAAGTACAATTAAATACTACAATCATTTAAACAAATGTGTTGACACAAAATCAAGTTTAAAAACTTATATTCTATTAATAATACTAGTCAAACCTTTATTATAATTGCAAGAGAATTTTATTTGTCGATATTATCGTAAACGTTTTTCGGAGATATTTATTAACAATGTGTTAATAACTTCTTTAATTAAAATTCTCATATAGTAATAAATAAAATCATTTTTTCTTAACATTTGTATTTAATGCATTTGAAATTGCATATTTGTGTGCAAAACTAATTTAATCTTCTTCATTAGTTTATCTAAAATGTTAGAACATATTCAAGAAATTAGTAAATTTATTTTAATAAAATTTAAAGAAATAATTTATAAAATTAATGTAAATTATATAAGTTAATAAATCTATTTTAATAAACTTTAAAATATAATTTACAAAATAAAATCAAATCCAAAAATATATAAACTAAAAACTAAGTTTCAAAATTAAGTTGACTTGTAAAGAGATAAATAGAAATCTAATTTCTAAATTAAGAGAGCAAACTTAACCTATCCTTACATATTAAGTGAGCATAATTGGCAAAGACTTGTGTTTAATCTCTACAGATCGAAGTTGTGCCTATGCATCCATTCTTGGGAACAAGCTAGATAACACCACTAAAGTAAGTGGCAGTAGTTAATGCAGAACGATGGATTTGAATATGGAGAACAAACTTAAACTATCCTTACATATTGGTGAGCATAATTGGAAAAGACTTTTTTTTAATCTTTACAGATTGAAGTTGTTCCTATGGATCCATTATTGAGCACAAGCTAGCTAACACCAATAGAGTAAGTGGCAGTAGTTAATGCAGATCTGTGGATTCAAATATGACCAAATCAATAAGTAGAAAATAGTAGCCATTCTTGGGCACAAGCTAGATAACACTCACCTAAGTGGCAATAGTTACTGATCTGTGGATCATAATATGGCCAAGTTAATAGGTAGAAAATAGTATTAGATGGCCTTTCAGTAGTTGGTGGGCACAAATATGTGAGAAAGGTTGAAATTTGTCAACAAAATACCTAGGAATTCTACTTGAAAATGGCATTCAAGGTGCCTTTAAAAAGTCTTAAGATGCTTATAAGTATTGGTATAACAAATCAAAGAATTAAATGAGATAAGAACTATGGAATTGATTTGCGAGTATTAGAAATATATACATAAAAACAATTTGTATTTTACACAAACATAAAAAAAAGATTATAAAATAATATATCAGAAAAAACTAAGTTTAATACATTCAATCGTATAAAATGAAATCTAAAACATTAGTTAATATAAATAATCATTAAAAAAAACTAGATATTAAAGAAATGAAGTTAAAAAAACATACCATATCTAATTTCACTTTGAATTTAGAGTGGTTACTTTTATTCAATACTATTAATAATCAAACTATTACAATGTTAAAAAGTAATATTAATATTTGGAATAAAATAGTGGTCTACAAAATAAGAGTAATATTCTCTCTACCATTTTCATTCAAATGACATGATTTCCAAAAATTAAATCTATATGAATAACACTGTTAAAAAGAAAAATTTGAATATACCAAAACTTAGGTCTATATAAATGTCAAAAAACTAAATATAGGATTTGACTACATCCCATGTAAGTGCTTTACCTTTTCATTGGCTATAACTAATCTCTCCATAAGTTTTCATTCCCATTGTAAACATCATTTTCAAAATACTTATCAACCAAGGTGGGACCAAAATTATCATCTGAATTGTTTTCCAAATCGAGATCAGGATTGATATCAAAAGGTAAAGTTTTTTTCTCCTTTTTCTTTAATGGAATGTTGGTTTTCTAGTATGATATTTCAGATCAAGATTCAAATTTCCTCGTCTGATAAAGTATTTTCAAAAGACTTATCAACCAAGATGGGACCAACATTGTGTTCAGTGCAAGTTTCATTAACAATATAATTTGAATTGTTTTCCAAATAGAGATCAGGATTTCTCCAAATAGAGCAAAAGGAAAAGTTGTTTTCTCCTTTTTCTTTAATGGAACATCGGTTTTTTCTTATGATAATTTTAGTTCAAGAGTTTTCTCATCTAATAAATTCAAATCAACATTCACATCAAAATCAAAAGGATTCCTTTCTTTTCCTTTGAAAGAAAATTGAAGCCTAATAGACAAACCATTGGTTCCTTTTCCACCATGTTAAGATCTCTTTGAGACTCTACTTGCATATTCACATTCATACAATTGAACTTGATTTCATTTTCCACCAAATGAAATTATGCTTCAATACACCCTTTAAGTATCTTTGGATTAAACAGAGCTTTCTTGGTAATTTCATAATGCGAATTGACATGGGAGGTCCTAATGGTTAAGAGAATTTGTTTCCTCTTAATAGGTTATAGGTTCAAATCGAGAGGGGTAGTGTATGTCCACCTCTATAGACTTGTTGAGGCCTGAAAAATTGCAGGCGGCAACAGTAAGGGATTCTCCCCAATCAACGTTCCCAACTAGCCCGTTGACTGTTTGGTATAGGGAATCCGTCTGGCTACCGTAGGTCAAGTAACAAAACAAAGGCTTTACCGGTTGCGGCCCGGTCCACCGAGTTTTTTTGTGTTTTGACTTAAGATATGAAATGCAAGTGCCTAACTAAATGCAGGGTGATAAAGATGTAGGGAACGGTCACAATGTGATGTGCAGGTTCTTACCTCTCGTCTTATACTCACAAGCAACCAAATCACATACAATAAGAATTAAACTAGCTATCTAATCTATCCCTAGGGAGAAAGGTTATCATCTTGAGTGAGTAATACGTTTACACATGCATAATGAAGAATCACAGATAGCTGATACTTCTTTCAAGACACACGAACACTTACAGATATTTAAATAACCAGATAGCCGATTATTTTATAAAACAACCTTTATTACTCATAGTGGAAAATATCCCAAAAGATACCGAAAAGCATTCAATAAGAACATAGGTTTAGGAAATTAAACACTCTTACAGTAAATGAAACCCAGCTGAAAATGAAATAGTTCCTCTTCAACATTATTCATTGAGTTGTATTGATACATTCCACTTCTCACTCTCTCCAATAGGCAAAATTGCAGTTTCCTTTGCAAAATGAAGTAGTTCCTCTTACAAGCAAACATTTACAAAATTTTCCAGGGAAAAAGCCCCTTTTCTCCTTCCTACTTTCGAATATTTAAGCTACAACAGCAGACCCTTCAGGCTCCCCCCGACTTGTGACTTTCCATTTCCCCAGACATTTCCGGTCCTCCATCTTTCAGTGCCCATTCATGATTGGCTGGGTAACTGCCGGGTCTTTCAGAGCTCCGCGTTTGCTGTTAAACCATCTGTAATCCTCCACACCGTGTCATTTTGACCGATCTCCTGTGTTCTCCTGCAATTGATGGACAAGCATCATTCACTGGGATGACGTTATAAAACAACATAGCAAGATTTACTCATGAAACAACCATCTCGTAAGGAAATCACCAGGCGCTGATACCACTACCTCGACCATGATGGGAGACTTACTAGTGGTTCAACAATATTTACATCGGAAGAGCGGACCAGTTTGCAGGCAGGAAACACCATTAATCAGACGTCAGACGAATAGTACATCGGAGGCTAAACGGTTGCTTCATCTGAAATGGCGGACGAGAAAAAGGCTAAAGACAAGCGATGAGGGCAGGAGGAGGCTTAGTCGAATGTCGACAGAAATTAGAATCGGAAGTTAAAGGGTTCTCCCAGCCGCAACGACGGACGAGTTAGGGCTACGGGCAAGCGTTTGAAGGTTAATACGAATCGACCGTCAGGGGGATTTAGACTTCAGACACTCTCTAGCTCTTCCCAGCCGCAACGACGGAAAGGTAAAGGCTCTGGACAAGTGATTAAAAATGCAACGAATCGAACGTCGGCACAATTTGACTTCGGATGGCAAAACAACTTCAGAAGCCGCAACGGCGGATGGGACAAAGGTTAAAACTTTCGATCAAGACAAGAAAAACTCCTGATCCAACGAAAAAAAACTAAGTGTTTCAGTCAGCTACAAACATTTAACGAGGGATAGCGAACTATCATCCCTCTGTAACGGTGAACACAGTAGAGTCAACTGGTTTGATCCACCCGCAAAACAGAAATAAAAAGTTACGGCTCACCATAAACTTCATCGCAATCAGAAACTGAGACTTGGTCAAGAATTGAGCTTTGTAGTCATTAAAAAATAAAACATAGATCAAGACTGAACAAAATTTCGACGATCAAAACAAAATCATGAGGAGGGTCCCGAAATTAAGAAATTTGGGGAGAGTTGTTGCAGCTACAACAACTGGCGATTACCTGGTGAACCTAGATCTCTGGGTGATTTTTCTTTGAGTGACAGACTATTTAACAATAAATGCATCCTTTTGAATTCTTCCAGCTATCCGAATTTCTCAAATGACCGAAGTGTGTACCTTAATCATTGATGCTAGTCCAATTTGGGGAAAGTGGAAACCGAGACCTTCAGATCCAGATAACTCTATTGAGGCCAGAGAATGAGTTTCATTATTACCTCTGCCTTCAGGTAGCTAACAGCGTGGACACCACAGGATTGTAGCAGATAGTAAACAGCAATATTCGTTTGTTCCTCGTTCCCATGCCATTTTACACTTGTGTGCTTTTGGACTTTCGTCCCTTTCATGTGAGTCCTTCTGTATTCCTTTCTTACTGAATTTTGATTCAGGATCCTCTATCGCATAGTGTCCTTTTGTATGAGTGGTATACTTCAAGTTTCATCTCACGGACGGAGAGGATCTCTTGGCGATTTAGTACTTATGATTCAGCACCCGCTTTGATTCATGATGCTTTCATAGAAGCTTTGACTCTTTATTTGCCTTTTGGCATTCATTTCTTGGCATGGGATCATTTATGTTTAATACACTGTTCACCTTGCTTCTTTCCATGGGTCCTTTGTTGTTGCTCCTTAGAACATTTTAAATGTGACGTGGATGGAGCCCCGACATAGTACTCTAGACTCCTCGAATCCGGTTTATTTCACAGGGGTTAAGCAGGACTTCAATGCACACAGAATTTTATTCGAGAAAAGTATTAGGATGGAAGCATTCATTTAGCAATACATAGGCTGGCACTCAACATATTTTCTATTCCTAGAAAAGATCTTAATATCCTCCAACAACTGCAAGTTTGTCCCCCTTATTGAAAATCAACAACTCAAATTTAAACCAAAAGAAAACATGACTCGAAAACAAACAAACAGCTTATTTATATACAAAACAGAAAAACTCAAGGGAAACTCAAGAAAAATAAGGCTTGAGAACCAAACCATTAACTGGTAAGTTCCCCTCCCATCCTTGTAAATCTTGCAGCTTATAAGTAGCAGTGCCAAGTTTTGCTGAGATTCGAAACGAGCCTACCCACAACTGTTGGAACTTAGTATGCTTTCCCTTCTCATCATGGGGATGATCCCACTTGAGAACTAGGTCTCCTACTTCCAAGTTCTTTTTCCCAGCTTTATGTTTGTCAAACCATCTTTTTACTACATCCTACTGTTGCTTAAAATGTTCTTTGGCCTTGGATCTAGCCTCCTCTGCCTTTAGGAGATTATATATTCTCATTTGTAAAACTTCACTCTCTGACCCACTAGACTCTTGATCTAAAATGGAAGATGGTAGCATGATATTGGGAGGCAGGATGGCGTCCTTACCGTACACAAGGGTATAGGGTGACACTCCTATTGTAGATTTGGGGGTGACTCTGTTATCCCACAGGGCGTTGGGTAAGGCAGAGTGCCAACTTCTCTGGTTTTCGATTACAGTCTTCTTCAGAAGTCTAATGAGGTTTTTATTAGAGGATTCAGCCAGGCCATTCCCTTGCGGATAGTAGTTAGTAGAATAATGTAATTTTATCCCTTTATCATGAGCAAATGTAGTCAATTTAATTGATGAAAAGTATTTAGCATTATCAAAAACTAACGAAATTGGAACTCCAAACCTGGTCATGATATGATCTTGTAGAAATCTAATGACTTCGTCTTCGTTTATCTTGCGCTGTGGGATAGCTTCGACCCAGCGAGTGAAATAGTCAGTCGCAGTAAGAATGTACTTGTGCAGTAGGGAAGAATTCGGTTTTATCTCTCCAATAATGTCTAGCCCCCATTGCTCAAATGGTTCCATGATCATCACAGGATTTAGGGGCACTGCTGCTTTAGGCTGTCTTCCACCACACCTTTGACAGACATCACATTTCCTGACGTGTGCATGTGCATCCTTGAAGAGTGTAGGCCAATAATGACCAGCTCTAAGGATTTTGTGGGCTGTAGTGTCCCCTGAATAATGTCCCCCAGCCGGACCATCATGTAATTCTACCATTACTTTCTTTGCGTCCTCCTTTTCTAAACATCTGAGGAGAACCCCATCATAATTATTTCTAAATAACGCTCCTTCAACAAGTTGATAGGAGGTCGATTTGAGACGCAGAGCTCTTCTTTGTTTGGAATTCCAATGTTCTGGCAACAGCCCTGACTGTAAGTAATGCACAAGGTCTCTATACCAAGACTCAGGAGCTGTAAACAGAGGACATACATCCATCACATGCAACTCGGCTTCATCTTCCCATGCTTGTTCTTCGTTGTTCCTTCTTTCAGTCATCAACTTGTATAGCCCTTGACATTTCACTATAGGGGCTGGTTTGAATTCAAGGTCATATTCTTGAAGGGCTGTTACCCAGTTGCCCCTTTTTTCTCCTAACTCTTTCTGAATGAGAAGGGATCTCACAGCTGGGTAGGGGACTATTACCTTGGTTCGATTTTTTAATATATAAGGCCTGAATTGCTTCACTGCCTTAAACACTATGTACGCTTGCTTATCAATGGCTGGGTAATTTAATTCAGCCCCTTGTAGTCCAGTGCTCATAAAAGAGATTGGGAATTCATCACCCCCATCTTCCTTTTGCGTAAGCACAGCTGCCAATGAATCATCGGATGCAAATGTATACATAACAAAGTCTTTATCAAAGTATGGACTTTTCACGGAGGGCGCATGTGCAACAATAGTTTTAATTTTGCTGAAAACGTCTTTCTCAATATCCGTCCACTTAAATTGTGCATTTTGTTTGACCATCTGCTGTAGTGGTTTGACAGTCTGAGCGAAATCAGGCACAAATATTCTTACAAAATTTATGGTTCCCATAAACGATTGCATTCCCTTTTTATTATGTGGCATAGGGATTTGTTCAATGGCCTTAATTCTTTCTGGGTCTATAGATATACCTCTCTTTGAAACTATGTGTCCCAACAACTTGCCCTCTGTGACTATGAATACGCACTTCTTAGGATTGAGGGAGATGCCATATTTTCAGCAACGTTCAAATATCTGTTTTAGGTGAAAAGTGTGCTCTCCTCTTTTCTTCGAGAATATTGTAATGTCGTCAAGGTACACCATAGCGCTTCGTCCAATTAGTCCGTGGAATGCTATGTCCATAGCTCTCTGAAATGTTGCTACGGCATTAATCAGTCCAAAAGGCATCCTTCGGTAGGCGAAGGTTCCCCATTTAGTCCTGAATGTTGTCTTTAATCTGTCTTCCTTGGATACTAGCACTTGATTGTAGCTAGAGAAACCGTCTAATAATGAAAACAACTCAGAACCAGAGACCATCTGTAGCAATTGCTCCATGGGAGGCACCAGATAGTTCTCTTTATCTGAGGCACGGTTTAGGTTTCTGAAGTCCACGCACAGTCTGATTTCTCCTGACTTTTTTCTGACTGGTACCAAGTTCGATACCCACTCAGAGTGTCTGAATTTAAAGATGATTCTAGCATCTAGTAATTTCTTTACCTCACTCTGGATCAGCGGTTCCAGCTTTGGATGCATTTTCCTCAAGGGCTGCTGATATGGCTTGACTCCGGCCTTGATGGGGATGACATGTTTTATGATGCTGGTATCATAGGTTTTCAGATCTCCGTACGTCCAGGTGAATACATCCTTGTATTGTTTAAACAAACTGACGAACCTGTCTCTTTCGGTTGGTGAGCAGCATTTGCCGAGATTTACAAACTTAGGATTCACTTCATCTTCCAAATTTATCAGCTCAAACTGTAGAGTCGAGCTGTGAGTCTTTAGATTGGTTGGTCACCTAAACTTTTCATTTAGATCAAACATCTTTTCTAGCGTCCTGACCCCTTTAGGAATGAAATTGTCATATTTCATCTCAGCTTGATGTTCCTCATCATCTATGATTGCCCCTTTAAACACCTCTTCATTTGTCAAGCATTCTATTATTTGTTGATCATTATCGAATACTCGTAGGTTGGTGATCATATCCGGTATAGAGGTCCTGAAAAGAAGTTCAACCGAACAACGATTATTAGTAGGTACGAGTCTAGTGGCCGATGTGGCCAATAGATCAGCAGCTACATTTTTCATTCTTGGAATTGAAAGAATGTTAAATGCATTAAAACATTTAAGTAGTTCCCATACCTCATTCTGGTAAGCTTTCAAGTGAGGAGAAATGCAGTGGATTTGATTCCGAATTTGTTTCACAATAATTTTAGAATCCCCAAAAACTTTCAAATTACTTACCTTTAATTCAATTACTTTCTTGAGTCCTTGCACCAGTGCTTCATATTCAGTTGTATTGTTAGTACATTCGAACTCTAATCTACATGACATAAAATATGTATTCTTTTGTGGATCAATAAGGACACATTCGGCCCCTGACCCTTCTAATGTCTTTGAGCCATCAAAAAATAAAGTCCAAAAATCACTAACTACTGAAGGTAAATCTATTCCTACTGCTAAGTCTACTATTTTACAATCAACCTCATCAGCCTAAAAAAATCGAAGGAGATCAGGCTGGGCATCAGATGTGTCGCTGGCCTCTTCCGCTTGATAATTCCCTGGTTCCAATTCGAGAAAATAGTTGCCCAACACAAAATCGACTGATACATTCTTCTCATTTAGTTGAGTAACATTGTATTTCATGTGAGGCTCTCTCAAAATTTTAATCTGATTTGGACTCCCCTTGTATGGCAACCACAGATGTGACCAATCTGAGGTGAAATATCCATTTAATTTAGCTGACCAATCTCCTCTCAGGACCAGACCGTAAGCGTCTGGTATGTAAGCCACCACAATATTAATGACTTGGCATACTTTGTCATTGGATGCCAGACGGATTAGGACGTCTTCCATCTGACCAATTACCTTAATGTCTGTCCTATCCAATTGAACCACCCTCCACGTGGTTGGCTTAGGCTACCCATTTATTTTCTTACATACTGATATGGGCATAACATTTATTGACGCCCCTGATTCTACCAAACAATTGTGCACGTTATGATTAAAAATTTCAAATGTTAGGAGAAAAGGTGGATGCTTACATTTAGACTCACCTCCAACACTGGTTTCTCCAATTTCTTCTTCGCTCTGAGGTTGATTATCAGTAGGCAGCTTCTCACCCGATTCCCCAAGTGCTTTCAGTAATCTTTCTTTCTTTTCTTCGTTTGGCTTGGGCAGTGTTTTGTTCTGCTAAGGATCTTGGCTAGTAATAGTAAATTCAGGAATTATATCAGTCACGGGTTTATGTTGGAATTTCTTCTTAACGTTTCTTTGCAGCCTCCTGATCTTTGGGAGCATCAGACTATCATCTTTAACCGTCCCTTGACTTCTTGTTGTTATGTTGGCATCC
Source organism: Pseudotsuga menziesii (assembly GCA_001517045.1). Taxonomy (NCBI): domain Eukaryota; kingdom Viridiplantae; phylum Streptophyta; class Pinopsida; order Pinales; family Pinaceae; genus Pseudotsuga; species Pseudotsuga menziesii. Next base: position 7,054 of record LPNX010466342.1, on the reverse strand, counting down.
ACAACTTCCTTGTATCCTTGACTCCTTTCCTCTTCATCATCGAACAAAACAACAGAATTCCATACAGCCATGGTTTCCTCTTCCTTCTCTTTAGTAGTAGTAGCAGAAGAACTCTCTTTTCTTTCTTCATCACCTTCCTCTGTTAATCTTGAATCCAACATTTGATTCATGACTAGTGTCATTGAATTTATCCATTGCGGACAATTTTTTTTGGAGTGAGGCTGCTGGTGAAACGTGCAGAAATTTTCCATCCCTATCTCTGTCAGATTCATAGACGCAGTATTGTGAGGAGGAGGTTGGGACTGATTGTTTTCCTCCCTTTTATTATAATAAGGTCTGTAGAACTTCTGTGTTTCCTTTTCTTTCTCTAAGTCTATGATCTTATTAGATAGTGTTTGCATCATTTTGGCCATACTTTCATAATTTGGTGCTTTCTCCTCTTTAGGCTTAGTGAACAATAAAGTTTTCCTTCTCTCTCCTGATTGTTCGGGGTAATCTTCAATACTCTCTCTTTCAGCCTCCACCACTTCTACTTCTTCATAGGTTTCTGTCAGAGTAGGCTTGGCCCTACCTTTCACAAACATGGCCAGATCAGGACCCAAAGCCGAAGTATAGTACTCAATCAGTACTTTGTCTGAAGGCTTATCTGTTTCAGAAAAGTTATTAAGATATGCTACGAACCTTTGTGTGAAACTGTGCACTTTTTCCTTTTTCTCTTTCTTCAGTGCACATAGTCCTTTCATAAGGGCTGCGTGAGTCTTTTGAACTGCATACTTACTTCTAAAAATTCTCTCGAAAGTATCCCAATCTGGGATAGAATTAGCAGGCAACCCAAAGTACCAAGATGCAGAAGCTCCTTTGAGGGTATGCGGGATAAGTATGCACACTACATCTTCATGTTCCCTAGCTCTCAATCCTTCTATTTCCAAGTAAAAACTCTGCAAATGATCATCCACTAATATCTTCTCATTTGGATCGAACTTAGGCAATAACTTTTCAAAGGCCTAAGGTAGGTCATGCAAAGGAGGAGTCAGGTTTAGGGGTGACCTGGCTTTCCATGTAGGTGGTGGATTTGGTGGATTGGGAGGAGGTTGGTTGGCATTGACACCGGCCATGAGTTGAGCTGGAGAATGAGGAGGTGAACCAACAGGGGTGTGAACAGGAGAAATGTAAGGGGTTTCTAGGCCCTCTTGATTCAAAGTTAGCTCGACTTCTTGCAAGGCGGTTTCCATAAGTTCTTCCCAGTCTTCAACCAACACTGATTCTTCTGTTATAGGATGGTATTTCCTTTTATACTCTCTCCTGGGAAACTCAGGGATAATCGGCAATCCTCCAATCTTCTTTACGTATGCCCTGGTGTGTCTTCTCAGGTCATTAACGATCTCATTGCGAATAGGATATAGATGTTCTCTATTTACTTCTTCCGAAATTGGATTACGTGGTCCACTACTTTCAGAACTGTAACCAGTGGAATAATCTCGGGAAAATGGGTTTCCTCGGCCAGCCATGCACTGGCGGCCCTCCTTCTAGTGCCAAAACTGTTAAGGCCTGAAAAATCGCAGGCGAAAATAGTAAGGGAATCTCCCCAATCAACGTTCCCAACTAGCCCGTTGACTATTTGGTATAGGGAATCCGTCCGGCTTGCGGTCCGGCTACCGTAGGTCAAGTAACAAAACAAAGGCTTTACCGGTTGTGGCCCGGTCCACCGAGTTTTTTTGTGGTTTGACTTAATATATGAAATGCACGTGCCTAACTAAATGCAGGGTGATAAAGATGCACGGAGCGGTCACAATGTGATGTGCAGGTTCTTACCTCTCGTCTTATACTCGCAAGCAACCAAATCACATACAATAAGAATTAAACTAGCTATCTAATCTATCCCTAGGGAGCAAGGTTATCATCTTGAGTGAGTAATACGTTTACACATGCATAATGAAGAATCACAGATAGCTGATACTTCTTTCAAGACACACGAACACTTACAGATATTTAAATAACCAGATAGCCGATTATTTTATAAAACAACCTTTATTACTCACAGTGGAACATATCCCAAAAGATACCGAAAAGCATTCAATAAGAACATAGGTTCAGGAAATTAAACACTCTTACAGTAAATGAAACCCAGCTGAAAATGAAATAGTTCCTCTTCAACATTATTCATTGAGTTGTATTGATACATTCCACTTCTCACTCTCTCCAACAGGCAAAATTGCAGTTTCCTTTACAAAACGAAGTAGTTCCTCTTACAAGCAAACATTTACAAAATTTTCTAGGGAAAAAGCCCCTTTTCTCCTTCCTAGTTTCGAATATTTAAGCTACAACAGTCGACCCTTCGGGCTCCCCCCGACTTGTGACTTTCCAGTTCCCCATACGTTTCCGGTCCTCCATATTTCAACGCCCATTCATGATTGGCTGGGTAACTGCCGGGTCTTTCAGAACTCCGTGTTTGTTGTTAAACCGTCTGTATTCCTCCATGCTGTGTCATTTTGACCGATCTCCCGTGTTCTCCTGCAATTGATCAACAAGCATCATTCACTGGGATGACGTATTAAAACAACATAGCAAGATTTACTCATGAAACAACCATCTCGCAAGGAAATCACCAGGCACCGATACCACTACCTCGACCATGACAAGAGACTTACTGGTGGTTCAACAATATTTACGTCGGAAGAGCGGACCAGTCCGCAGGCGGGAAACACCATTAATCGGATGTCAGATGAAAAGTACATCGGAGGCTAAACGGTTGCTTCATCCGAAATGGAAGACGAGAAAAAGGCTAAAGACAAGCGATGAGGGCAGGAGGAGGCTTAGTCGGACGTCGGCAGACATTAGAATCGGAAGCTAAAGGGTTCTCCCAGCCGCAACAGTGGACGAGTCAAGGCTACGGGCAAGCGGTTGAAGGTTAATACGAATCGACCGTTGGGGGGATTTAGACTTCGGACGCTCTCTATCTCTTCCTAGCCGCAACGACGGAAAGGTAAAGGCTTTGGACAAGCAATTAAAGACGCAACGAATCGGACATCGGCACGATTTGACTTCGGATGGAAAAACAACTTCAGAAGCCGCAATGGCGGACGAGACAAAGGTTAAAACTTCCAATCAAGATAAGAAAAACTCCTGATCCAACAAAAAAAAACTAAGTGTTTCAGTCAGCTATGAACATTTAACGAGGGACAGTGAACTGTCATCCCTCCGTAATGGAAACCACAGTAGAGTCAACTGATTTGATCCACCCACAAAACAGAAATAAAAAGTTACGGCTCACCATAAACTTCATCGCAATCAGAAACTGAGCCTTGGTCAAGAATTGAGCTTTGTAGTCATTAAAAAATAAAACACAGATCAACACTCAACAGAATTTTGACGATCAAAACAAAATCATGAGGAGGGTCCTGAAATTAAGAAATTTGGGGAGAGTTGTTGCAGCTGCAACAAGACTGTAGCAGTTAAATCACTGTAGAGAGGGGGTCATTTGTCCCACAAACAAAGGGGTCTCATACGCCAAATTGGTGTTTGGTATGGGGGTGACCTTAAAAAAATACACTATTACTCAAATATAAATAGATTAATGATGTTGTTGTTCCGCTTAGTCAAACATCGTATTTTTTTCATTTATAGCAATCCCCTTGAAATTTTCATATATTTCTTGGTCTATCATCTTTAAACATGATACCATCACCTATATACACAAACGAATTCTTGCTTTCAATTTCATAATGAATAAGTTGAAAAAATGGACATTTTTTAAGAGTAGAAACATCACGTCCCTTTTTTCATCTAATCGATATGAAATTGAATGCAAGAGTTCATTCATGTGTAAAAGTGATGGTATCATGTTTAAAGTTGATAGACGAAGCACGATACCAAGAATTCAAGGGTATTCCTATATATGCAACAAAGACCCTGTTCCAGTAGCAACAACAACATCATTGACTTATTTATCTTTGGGTAATACAATTTCCCATTCTAAAATTACTAAGGAATCTCCCTTTGATTCAACGATACTTAGAGGTTGAAACACAATATCATATGGTGGAAAATGAAAATAAGTTCAACGGTATGAATGTGAACATGCAAGTAGAGTCTCAAATAGATATTAACATGATGGAAAAGAAACCAATGGTTGACTATTATGCTTCAATTTTCTTTCAGAGGAAAATAAAAAGAATCCTTTTGATTTTGATGCGGATGTTGATATGAATTTATCAGACTAGTGAAATCAATTGTGACTCAATTTGGAAAACAATTCAGATGATATTATGAAGGAAAGCACTTGAAACAATGTTTGTACCAACTTGGTTGATAAGTATTTTGAAAATAATTTATCCAGATGAGGAAACTCTCACTCTTGATTTGAAAATGTCATACTAGAAAACCAATGTTCCATTAAAGAAAAAGAAAAAACAACTTTTCTTTTTTATCTCAATTCTAATCTCGATTTGGAAATCAAGATATTGTGAAGGAAAGCACTCAGCACAATGTTGGTCCTAAATTCGTTGATAAGTCTTAAGAAAATAGTGTTGACAATAGGAATAAAGACTTATAGACAGATTCGTCATAGTCAAAGAAAAGGTAAAGTAGTTACATGAGATAAAGTTGAGATCAAAGCATAGAAACAGGGCATAAAGGCTAATCTCAAAGCAAAGCAGTCAAATCCTATATTTAGTTTTTTGACATGGTAATTTATATAGAACTAAGTTTTGGTATTCATTTCATTTGAATGAAAGTGGTAGAAAATGTGAGGTGTTGACTAATTCCCTTGGAGTACCAACTCCCACATTACAGGTAGAGGCAAGGGCTAGAGTTGAGAGGAGGTTGTAGAAGGTGTTATTAATGAATAAAATCCGAATATAGGCAAGGATTTTGATAGATATGTAATTATTTGTTGTAGAGCATGAATTCGTTTGGACAACATAGGCCATTTAGCATCTGTATTTATACATAATTTGGGCATGTATGGATTTCACTTGATGATATTTTAGTTGTATGAACTATTTCTATATACCCATGAGAGACTTTTCATGTTAGTGTATAGTGTTTTTTATGGTTACAAGGTTTCTATTCCTTTCTATCATGTATGATTTTATGAGATCGGCATGCAAACAAACACATCAACCTCCCTATGTATCTTGATGTTGGTAAAGCCTATTGTTGAACTATGTTGTTTTGACCTTAACCAAAATGTACCCTTCACACAAGGGAAAATATTTGTTAAGCATCGGAAGCTTCTATACCTTATTTTAACACTTGGATTAGGAAGTTTCACAGAAACTATAAGGTTTTTATTAATGTTCTTGGATGTCCAACTTTGATATTTTGGGTAGAGACAAGAGATTTAGTGTATTTATTTATGTATTTTTGGGAACATATGAATTGTACTTGATTTTTTTTTAGTTGTATGCAGCCTTGCAATATATTTGTGAATTTTGTTTTCGATTCACAAGGATGATTGTGAATATATATAGGAAAATAGTTAATTTGATTTGGTTTTTATGAGTAAATTGGGGTTTTGGTTTCCATTCAAAATGCAAAGCTATTTTATGGCATAGAAATTAAAAAAGGTATGGCTTCAATTCATATTAGGGCTTACAAACTATTGAAAATAGGGAAACTAGCATGTGAGGATTTCGTGTAAATACTTCAAAATTAAGAGATTTATCCCCGAGGTGGAATTTTTTTTCCTTTATCACCCAAATTACATTCACCCTTGCGTGTTTTGGTTGTCCCAAAGACGTTGCATTTTGTTTTTCTGGAGAAAATTATGGGACCATCTTTTTTTAAAAATAAATCACATTATTGTTATACAGCAGAATGGCACCTCTCCGTCCGAGTGCCGACTTTCCTTATGTCGGCGCGCAAAAGGACACTTATGGATTGAGGTTTTCCTAGAATACTATAGCTTGGCTTATTATGGAATACATTTCTGCCTTTATCTCTGCCTGTGACCACTTTCCCATTGTTTCATGAAAGTCATTGAAAGTCACTGAAAAAAAACCTATATTGGAGGACCCATATCTTGAGTTCTGTAACTCCGTTTGACCTCTCTTCTACGCCGTTAGAAATATATTTCAGTTAGCTAAAACTTTCTAGAAGACACCAAAGCCTGAAAATGCCCAGAAATACCTTAAAAATGCGTTTTTTGTGTATGCGCGACTCTCCTTATGTGCAACCCGCGCATCATGCGCGACTCTTATGTTTTGCAAGTCGCGCATGCATATATTCGCGGGTTTCTCTGGTGTAAACTTGCGTATCATGTGCGGGTTTCTCTCCTTCATAGTCGCGCATCTGTTTCTTAACATTAAAACATAAAAAACTCGCCTTTTGAGTTAGTTTGGGTAGTTATACAACTGACTCCTTCAGTTGTAACCACTTTGGCTTCGCCCCTAACTCTTCTTCATCATATAAATAGAGGTGGGGAGGTTCATGACAGGGGACTTGGAATTTATGCATTGTTATGCTGGAGAAATCGGGACTCTCTTTGCCTACACCTTTGCCTTGGAGGTCTTCCCCTTGTGTTGCAGAGCTTGGAGGCTGAGTTCTTTGGAGAAGAGAAGCAGCAAATCCAGATCAAGGTTTCGTGAGGTGCCAAACTTGAAGAGAAGGTATATTTGTACTTGTTTTCAAGATTAATAAAGATGTGATGTCCTTCTTCTTCCGAAATCATTGTTCAATGTGTGATTGAATCTCTGTTTCTGATCATATGATGATGTTATTCAGATCATTAGTTCATGTTTATTTGATTATCATTGTCTTATATGTGGTCATAATGGTTTGAGGAAGGTATAACTTGTTTTGCAGGTCTCTTGGAGCGAGAGGAGCAAGAAGAGGATTGAAGAGAAAGCTTGGACCAGCCTTCAGTTTATCAGGTGTGGATCTTTCTCATCTCTGAAACTTGCTGTTATATGCTTGCTGAACATTGTGCATCTCTCTTTCAACCCGAGTACGTTGATCGCCTCTTAAACCCTAGCCATAGGATACTTTCCTTTACAACAGAACTGGCGACTCCGCTGGGGACTAGCCTTGTCTGTTTGGGGTTTTTCTCTTGATT
>LPNX010466312.1:285907-383703 GCA_001517045.1 Pseudotsuga menziesii | reverse complement strand
ATATGTTTATGCATTGTAAATGCATGTATGATTGTGAATGAAATGTGTGTATTTGATTAAGCAAATTTGTGAATGCTGGAATAGTTAATTCCCTGCCCAAGAACGGACATGAATGAGCTCATGTGCCTATTGGGGAAAGGCATGAAAAATATGAAAGTTTCCTTAATGAGACTCGGATTGTCATGCCAAATTGGGTAATTAACTAACTGATTTTGATATCTATATTATGCTTGGTCTGATAGAATTTCAATGGTGCATTCCACAGGTGAGAAAGGTAAAACCAGGTGGTGCACGTTGATTATGGCAGTAGATCAAAAGTTGTTGGACTTGGCTGGAAGTCTCCTTCAAGTGATTTCCAAGACCCAAGAGAATCTTGGGGAGATGCTTAGGATACAGAAAAGGCAGAGTGAAATGACCCACCAGATTTTGCAAGACTCTATTGGTTTGCAAAGGGAGGTGAAAAGCCTTCTGGGAGCAATCGGCAAAGGAAAGGAAGGTGGATCAGCAATGGGACATTTGTCCAAGCGACCTGATAGGAAACGGTCCAGGCATGAAGACTCAAAGGAAATTGAGCAGGTAATGATGAAGCAGCCAGTGAGATGCTGGAGATGCGGAGGACATCATTTACGCCGGGACTGTCCGATGCGGGAACATGATGAGGGCAATAGCCGCAAGGTTCCTAGACTTCGGGATCAGCAAGAAGCTAAGAACCAGCAGGAAAAGTCCATGGAAGCCGAGAGGCTTGGTCTTGAACGTTCAAAGTAAATGATTGAACGTGGTATAGATCTGCAATTTTGAAATTTTGATGTGCAATTGTATATGTATTGTATATATGTAATGGAACACCGAGGGCAGTGTTATTTCAAGGGGGAGGGGAATGTCATGTCCCCGGTTTCGACCCCGTTTGCATGATGTATATATTGTAATTAATTGTGGTGAGGAGCTCAAGGCAAAAGCCCCACCATCGATTTGGCTGTGTATGTTTCGGCAATGGGGATAATTGCCGATGGTATGTTGTGCTATTCAGCACATTTTAATTTGGCATCATGTAAACCCGCACATCAATTAAAATAAACCACAACCAGCTATGGTAGTGCAACGTTGAATGAAAAGGGCATGGTTCCAAAGGATAAGGGGTGGGGGATGTCAAACCTTGGTTATGGGAGAAAAACCCATGTGTTTTACCACCTTGTTGATTTTCCATCTTCCCTTGTCAACCTCTTTAATGCTTTGTTGGGCAGCTGAGGAGTAATGGCTGCTGGTGGTTGAGGCAGTTAATGCCTTTGGGAGTGGGGCGGCAGGACTGTCAGTCCTTTGCCCACCTGCCCACTCCACCCACGTTTTCCATTCTTCTCCCTCACGCACTCTTCCCTGGTCTGTTCACTCACTCACCACGATTTTGGTCTGTTGGCTTCTCACGCACACGCTCTGGGAGATTTTAGTCTCATGCAGACATTTTCTGGGGCTCCACGAGTTGCTGAAGCACCCACGCACTGTAATTCGCGTCCTTCCTGTTAGTGGTGCATCCACGGGCAAAAATGGATTCGTTTTTCCTCACGCAGGGCCTCCATTATCTGTTCTTTTCTTGCTGGGTCGGATTGTTTACCCACGCACAAGCATTCTTCTATTGGGGTGCACATAGTGAGCTGAGAGCCGTGCTCTTGCATCCACGACTGACTGTGAAGGGCCATTCACATTTTTGGCTGTCTCACAGATTAATTGGGTCGTTTTCCCTGCTATAGGTTATGCTCACTGGTAGATTTCAGGGCTGTAGTCTTCCCCATGTTGTGAATGTATTTGTTGTTATGTTTGGGGGCCATTGTAAATTCGAGTGAGAGTCATTTTGGCCACGATAGGGCCAAGAATGACTCAGGAATTCGTTTTCCCTGTTTAAGATGTGGTCATCCATTGTTTGGGGCTGTCCCTGGTTGTCTTACCTTCTTCACAGAGCTGTGAAGGGTTGATATGGCTGCTGGTATGCAGTGGTTGTCCATTGGACTGTGCTGGCTTGGCTTGTTTGTTGACAGCTTGTGAAACCCAGCTGTGATTGGTTTGTCGTTTATGTCCCCTTGGCTATGTCTAAGCCTGCAATTGACCCTTATTCCGGAGGAATCATGCCCAGCTCGGGGGTGGCAGCGTTGCTGAGAGATTGATGAGCAAGCTGGCCTATGGTTGGGTGGAACGTTGCAGCGACGTAGCTGGTTGCGGGTGAATTCTTCATCAAGAGATAAGTGCTGTTGTTCACTGCATCTATGTAATTTTATATTGATGTTAAATGAACTGTAATGATCTTGTTGAATGCTGGTTTATGAGTATGTGTGCTTCTGCTGTATGATTGAAGATAAATGCATCTGTGCATGCTTAATTCCAGCATTGATTTCATTTGATTATGTTCATTGGGCATCTTACCCGGCTGTGTTGTTGTGTACGTCGCGTCCTCTTCGCCGGTTGAGGGACGGGGACGTGACATGTATGATGGAAGAGTTGGCATCAAAGTTAGGGTACAAGCAAGAGCATTCCTCCTCTTACTACCCTCAAGCGAATGGATAGGTAGAAGTAGTGAATAAATCACTCAAATCCATTCTCCAACGAACCATCACATGAAGCAAGAATAATTAGCACATTTTGTTCTATCCTACTTTATGGGCATATAGAACCGCTGTTAATACTGCCACAAGTTTTTCTCCATATCAACTTGTACATGGAGTGGAGTCGGTATTGCCGGTTAAGTGCAAGATTCCTTCTTTGAAACTAGTTGTAGAGCTCTTACTAGACACTTCCCCATTAGAGGAGCGCTTGGTCCACCTTGAGCAACTTGATGAGTATCTTAGAGATGCCTTGGTGGCTCTAGAAGTAAACAAATGTCGCATAAAGGTCCAGTACAATAAGTTTGTCTGTCTAAGGAGGTTTAGTGAGGGAGACTTGGTCCTTTTGTGGGATCAACTGAAAGAACCCTTGGAGGAAGGAAAGTTTAACCCCATGTGGCATGATCATTACGTTGTTAAACATGTGTTAGAGAAGGGCACTTATGAGTTAGTGGATTATGAGGGAATGGCCTTGGTGGAGCCTAGGAATGGGCTCTATCTCAAGAAGTACTATGCATGATTTTTAGCCAAGGCTGGTTATTGTATATTATTGTACAGTTTTGCATAGTTAGGTCTTTTTTCTTATAGTGATCGGTTTTGTGATTAGTTTCCATTTTTTTTGGCAAATGTCAATGGAATCTTCCACCTACATAGGATTTGGGGATGGTGCAAGCTATCACACTAAACACTCAACCTCTGCTGCTTGGGTGATTTATACTCTTATGGGTCAGGTACTATCTTCACGAGGCATATGTCTATGGCCATCTTCCAACAATGTTGCTGAATATAGCGCCGTTATTGATATTCTATAGGATGCCATTTTACATGGCATTCTCTCTCTTGAGGTACGTCTTGATTCGGAGTTAGTAGTGTCACAGCTAAATGGTTTGTACCATGTTAGAGATCCGACGTTATTAAGAATATTCTTATGTGTGAGATTATTAGAACAACAATTTGACAATATAACATACATACATGTTCCAAGAATTAATAATCAAGTTGCTGACTCATATGCTAACTACATGTTAGATTGGCATTTGTTTCATACACAGTAAATTCATCACAAACACAAATTTTTATACATGTAAATAAATAAACCGATCATCATAAAAGTTTTTATATACATCCAAAATGTGGTAATACATAGTGTCATAATACAAAAATGGGGCTCTCAAGCCACCAAAATATAATACACGGTAATACAAAATGTATCTCCCAGGTATCTAAGCCTATGGAGGAGGAGGGGGGTTGTGATCATGGAAGGTCACTACAGCTCTAGCTAGCCATCGGAACAATCGCACCCATGCTCATGGTACACCCACCACCTGGCGTTGCATAGCCTCAGGCAAGTCCTCAACTTGTGCCATGGGAACTCTATGTGTCAGCCTCACAAAGTTGGTATGAATGCTTTGGAGCGTCTGCTCCGCATCCACACCCATGATATTATCTCCTCTTCCCCTCTGTCTGTGATGAGGGAATCCTTCAGGCCACCGTGGTCCCACATTTGCATGCATATGGTGGATTTTAGTATGTATTGTCACCCAAAAACATGTCTTTTGATTTCATATAATTAGAAAACACAAAAAAATTAAATAACTCAAAAATTTAAAGCGAGGGTTGATATTCATTACCTATGTCACCGTATGTCGATCCTGGTGGTAGCGGCATGTCTGGGTCCCCCCAAAAATCTATCACTGCATAGGGGTAGTCATCGATGGAAACTATCTCCCGTTGCCACCACGAAAAGAACTCAGCTGGATAGGGGTTGGACACCCTACCTCCTCCCAGTCTGCGCATCGCATCTACCCAACACCATTGGGCCAGATCTTGAACCCCGTGTAGAGGAACATCAACTCTGGGGCTCAATCCTAAAACACACTCGAAGAAAAATGTTCTCAGTTTACTGCTGAAACCAAAGTTTCGCACTCTTCCCATATTACACTCACTAAGCTGGTGTTTCATGTTGCTCAATAGTGTAGTGCTTCAGTCATATACCATGGGTCTCATGCACTCCATTGCATAGAACATCAGAGGCCATGAGGTTTGGTGGAGTGAAGCCAAGCCTGCTATCCTACCCAGTGTCAGTAGGATGGCCTTTAGGCCCAGCACCTATATAGAGTTGGTTGGGATCTGACTCCCCACCTTCTCCGTGTCTAGATAGTAGTACACCGCAATGTACTCATCTATAGTCAGGCCACCTCTGGGCCCGCGAGAACGTAGGTTCACTACTTCCCCCATTGTGGAAGCCCAGTAATAAAGTATATGTCCTCCACCTCTATGGCGAGGGACATCCCATCTATCTGGAATGACTCTGAGTCTGGATCCCAGTAATCCGCCAGCATCTACAATAGTCCTGGTTTGGCCCTTAAGCCACCAAGACACAAAAATTGGTAGAGCCCACATGCACGTAGCTCTTTTTGAGCCATTAGATCGGCCCTTACTGCCTCCTCTACATCACCATGTTCAAATTCTCTCCATTCTAGGGACATCCTACACAAAAAATTGCAAGTTTACCCATTAGAACACTTAAAAACCTCATGCATGACCGCATACACGACTGTTTTCTAAACAACCACGTATGTACGCATATTTGGGGACATTTTCCATGTATAGCCATCCCTATACACGGAAAAACCCTTGATTTCCATGTGGGCCATAGTGCCTATTTTCGATTGGCCTAGAAATCCCAAATAACCATGGAATTTGATAAAAAATGCATCAAAATGGAATAGAAGAGCATGGGTAAGTACCTGGAAGAAACGGTAGTGGATTCCGCTGGTTGGATCTCCTGGAATTCACTGTTGAAAATATGAGCTCAATTGGGTAAAAATTTCAAATGTTTTATAATGTTTTGAAATATTTACTATTTATAGAAATTTTTCAAATTTTTGAAAATTTTTACCCCCTTTCCTATAGTTTGAACCATTTCTAATCATTTTGGACCATTTTTGGACTAATTTATGATGTAGGAGACCTTTTTGAGTGTCGTTTCAGCTTTTGGATTGACCCATTTGTGTCAATTTCAGGTATCATGTCTAAACTGGCATATAGGTTAGGTTTCATCACCATTTTCAGTTTGCAAAACCTTATGACCGTTTCATTATAGCCTTAGGTACGAACCCACTCTGTTATGTCACGAAACCTTCTTGATGTTTTAGAAGTGGCATGATATGAGTGGTAGAGCTTGACCTTACATAGGTACCCTAGTTAGCACCTTATTTGCATTTGGTTCCCATGCAGACATTTTGTCCCTTAGGGTGTGGGAGTCCATTGTATAGTATTTCCATGACACTTCGCAAGAGCCTCATACTCCTCTTGATCTTTTGCTGGCCTATTCTCCTCAGGACTCCCTTATGTCAAGTTGTAATTGCATTATCATGAGCTTTGCCTGCCTAATTGAGCCTTATGTCGGCTTCCCTGACATTGATTTTTAGCCATATAGCCCGAGCTTATCTCATGTCTAGCCATGCAGAGCCATTTTATATATCCTTTGCAGCTTGATTCCGTTTTTACTGGGAGGGGATTTTCCCCTCAGTGTCGCTATCCTACACATGTATCCTTGCATTGAGCATAGGTATGTTCCACTACTTGGAACTAGTTTGTTTTCCCCTATGAAACTCGTCTCCTCCTATTTTGTAACTATAAAGAAATTTTATTCTTTTTCAAGATTTTTAAATATTTGAAAATTTCCAAAAAAAAAAAAAAATCAAAAAACCAAAAAGTCGGACAAGGAAAGATGTTATCTTTTGGAAGCTATTGACTCGTGTCGCCTTTGAACAGAGAACTGCATATCACATATGTTGGTTGGGTTTATAGTTTGGCTTTAGGATTTGTACTCATTTATCTAAGTTTATCTCCACCGACTGGTTAAGCTTCCAGTCCCCATGGAGCCTCTGTCGATGCCTCCTATGTTGCAGAGATGTACCAGTTTGTATATTGAGTCTATGCTACCTTTATTTAGTCACCATACACCGTTATGCTCTTGTTTGAAGGAAGTTGAAACCTGAGTCGGCCATTCCTGAGTTATCTTGACTTTTCATGTCGGCCATTCCCGGTACAGTTACTAGTTCATGCACCTTATGATTGAGTCCTTCCACATTATATAGCTTTGCTGAGTACCTCATGTTGGGTGATGGGGGATGCCTTAATTCCCTCCTTCCAGCTGATTTCATCCAATCAACTTCAGATCATTTATTTTGGGATTGGAATCTAGAGTCATTTTTGAGTGCCTTGAGACTTGCAATCATTAGTGGCAGGTTCTCTTTCCATCGACAGTATTTGGGAATACATCAATGTCCCCTGATCGATGGATCCTCTCAAGTGTTCAACCTCAACACATCTATTCACACTTGTTAGTTTGCACTCTAATACCTTGATTCCCATTTTCATTATCGGTGGGTGATCTCGCGTCTGTTAACGGTATACATCAATGACCAGTAATCAAATGATGGACTACTATGTTCAACCTCGACACCTCTATTCACACAGTAGGACATGTACTCGTAGTAGTTTGTGTAGAAGACCTTCCAGATTGGTGGCATCTCTTATATGATACCTCCTTGATCATGCCTATGTTCATGCGATTTCAGCTCTCATGACTTGATTCCAGTATATGTCAGACATTTCCAGCTATTATGGAGATCATGGTCCTTTGTATATCTTCATTATGGAGATTCTGGTCTATGTATATTGTACATGGCGATGACCACTTATGTGATATCTTGTATCATGCCTATTCATGGCCATTGTACTCTTATGTATCCGGGACTGCTACATGTATTTGCAGTTATATGCAGAGTTGTATCATTGTACTATGCTGATTGGGTGGCTGGTCTTCCATTTGGGATCCTTCATCACTCCACTTCTGGGATGGACTTATAATGTATTTCGGCATTGTATGACCCCTCTAACCTCACACATTAGGGGGCATCTATTATAGCTGATTTTTACCACTCCAGGTGAATCACACCTATATGGCCTTTCCCTTGTCCCTCTGCAGACTCTTTAGACCCCTTGGACCTTTTTTTGTCCTTTGATGTTTCCTTGACCATCCCTAAAAACATGTGAAAATCCATATACGCGACTTTTAAACCCCTAATTGTGTATATACGCAGGTTTGACCCCTAAAACCACGTAAATCGGGATGTATGCATAATCCAAATCCTTTTGGAGTTTTCCTTGACATGGATCCAACTCACTTGACTCTTGGCCTTCCATATGCCTTGAATTCGCTCGGATTCGACCTTTCATTACCCCTTTGAAAAGCTATATAAGGAACTCTTTGGTACATTGAAGGAATAAGAGAGAATTGAGAGCAAAGAAGCTATAGTCCATTGTTGCCAGAACTTGTGCTTGAGTCTGCATCCCTTTGTCCCTTGGAGCACTTTTGTGTTCTTCCCAAGCTTGCCTTTTCCTTGTGAGCTTGCTATCAAGAGATGGAGGATTGAGGTGATGGAGGCCCAAGTGGGGGATTCAGTTTCTCCGATTCGTACACGTGCCAACAGAGGTTGTATCCATTGTAATCTCTGATTTTATACTAATAGAAATATCTTTTCCTGTCCAATAATGTATGTTTGAATGAATATTTTATCCATGGGATGATTTCAAATGTTTATACATTGTTGATTATATATGCTAGAATAGATATAACACCAAGATATATAGTATGCTTGTATTGTTTACTTGTTGTTGATGACATGATTAATCAATTCAAGATGAAGTTGGAAAGCTCAACATGGATCTACTTCAACTGTCCAGAATAAGGTACGAGGTCTGATCCTTTAGTGTTAGATATTTAATTTCTATTGCATATTGGAAAGGATTGATTTATGAAGTAAAGATGTCTGTTGTGGTACCCCAAGCCATAGGAATTTCTCTCTGTAACAAGGGGGTTTGAATATATCCATGAATTTTCACATCGTTTCATGAGAGTGTAAAACTCCATCCTTGTTGATATCAAACCTCTAGTATGCGCTGCAAAACTCCACTATGTTGATTCTTTTGATAGTGATTTTGCTTTATTATTGAGAGAGAGAGAGAGGAAATAAGCTAGTCTTCCTGACATGTTTAAATACACATTAGAACTAGAATCCAACATGATGGCATGTGGAAAGATGAAGCATAAAACAAAAACTGATAAAAGGAAAATCATGGAAGAAATTGTACATTCTACTTCTGTTGTTGCCTCTTCCAGTGATATAAAATTTGAGATGATATTGAAGGAAATGGAGAAAATGATGGATAAATTGACTGTAGATAATAGACTATTGAACATGGAACAAAATGAGCCTCAAATCAGAAATCTAAATTTCAGAAGACCCAATACCCCTCAAACCCCACAAATTAGAAAGACAAACATAAGGAATCCTAGAAATCCAAATGGCCAGCAAATACAACCACCTTTTCTTGAAAACTATGTTGATGCTGAAGGTGAGGTTGAACATATTGAAGATCGAATCCATCATTTTGGTGATTTGGATTTTGACATATACCTCATAGAAACAAAACATAACATGTATGCTTAGGAGGATGATAATAAGGATTTTGAGGTAGAATGAAAACAGTACCAAAGGGGGCACCTACATGCTATGGATGATGTCCAAAGAAAGATTTAATTGAGGAATAGAGATGTTACAGTCAATGAAGGAAGGCTCAATCCAAATCATCCTTCTAGTAGTTGTTGGCAGGGGTTTTTGACACATTAGTTGTGCAACATCATGGATGTTGTGCAAGCTCAAAATACACCACGCAAGAGGAAGATTGGTGTGCAAGCGGAGAATAGAATATTGTATATTTTGTGTCACCTTTTTGTACTTTGGACAATATTTTGCAGATATTGGTCATGATTTTGTAGATTCAGTTAAGAATTGCTTAAGATTTAGTTAGAAGTGGACCTTCAATGTAAAGGCACAAGCCTATAAATAGAAGTACAAGTACAAGTGTTAGAGATAGATATATAGATAGAGAAAAAGAGAGGAGACAATTGAAGACAAAATTAAGAGCACTTGTTGAATTGTGAACTGTTTTTGAATCTGTGGATCATTGCACATAAGTAATATGACAAGACAAAAGTTGATATGAATTACTGTTTCCTTTTATATTTTTATGTCTTACTATTTCTGCAATCCAATGATGAATGTTGAGTGAATTTGTGACATGGATCTATGATGCATTGTTTCTTGATTTTGAATGGTTTTATCTTGCTAGATCAGTTTGCGCCATAGTATGTTTACGTTAGTTGTGAATGAATGATGCAATCTGTTAAGAGCGATGATGAATGGTCATGTTAATGATTAAGTAGTCAGTCATATTTGTTGAATAAATTGATAAGATGTCGGTGCACATAATCCTCTTCTATTCTATGAAAACTTGGTTTTGACAACTCTCCCTCAAACATCTCAGCTGAGACTTCATCCGCTTCACGGGTTTTGCTGGATAGGGTAAAACCTGTCTTGGCCGGTGCTCAAGGAGATCATGGTGAGCTAAGCATTGATAGAGTGGGAACCCCTATTGACTGGTTTTGTTGGCTATGTTTGTGCCAACAAATGGTTTCATTTCCAGGACCTTGTTGCGACTAAGGGGATGATATGTTGCATCTGAAAAGACCAAAACTTCAAGATTGGTTTGATGAGAAGCTATGAGAATTTGTTGAGACATAAAACCAAAACCCTAGACTGATGAAAGATAAGTGGTTGGTAAGGTACATACATGACGGTCCATATGAGTACTTTTTCTCTGAATTCCCCATCATTATGTATGAGTGGTTGGTGTGATTCACCTATCACAAGACAAATTTCGAAGGAGACAAGCCAACGTACTAGACCCCTGAACTGATTCAGGAGTTATAGGGGAGTGACAACAAGGAATCACAAGTTGTTGAAGTCTGGTTGGATAGTATCCTGGAAGGATATATCATTGATTTCGCGGTTGATACTACTATGTCCTACAATGAAGCAGAAAGGGAATTTTTCAATGGACCTAGAGGTAGGTTCTTGTTGTCTCTACAATTGTCAATTAAGATGCTTTTCTGCAAAAAGGGCATACTGAAGATGCACCTAGAGTAGTAGAACTCTAGTGTGTGGAGGATATGGATACCATGAAAGAAGGGGGGAGATGAATGGAAAGATAAGGGGTAGATGGGTGCAAGTTTCAATGAGTCTGTAAGGGAAACCGAGCAAGAAAGTGGTCTTATGAGGGGACGGGTAAGGATTCGACAAGAGAAGAGGCAGAGGATAGGGGAAGGTCCTTCTGCAATCGAAGTGCAAGACTACTAAGGAAGACCACACATGATGAAGCGACCCTATAGTGACGAAGAGGAAGACCAGACTATGCCCATGATAGCAGTAAGATCAAACCCTAGCAGCAAGGTACCCACACCTCTGTGCACTACTCCATATTCAATAAGAAACACAAGTTCCACGTCAACTTTTTCGATGTGCCAGCAACATTATAGTAGTAGATCAGTGTCTGTAGGAAAAAGATCCAAGATGGCGTGCGATGATACAAAGTTACCTTTGTTCCATGGGAACGGGACTAATGATCCTATGCAGTACTAGTTTTTATGTGAGGAATTATGGACTATCAGACAAAATACTGATGATGAAGTCAAGAAATGCCAATTAGTGACAACTCTTCAGGGTCACGCGCTGGATTGGTTCATGAAATCTATACAAGTTCCTGCAAGGACGCCTGTGAAGACATTGGATGAATTCAAGAAAGGACTAATTGAAGAATTCCAAAAACCGATGTCTGAAACATAGTACATCATAGAGTTAAAGGAGATTAAGCAATTTCCTAATGAAACTATTTAGGACTTTGACTAAATATTTAAGACAATAATGGCAAGAGTCAGTTTCGAAATGAGTGATATTCAGCATAAAGAATGGTTCATCGTAGGGATGGTATCCCATATTCAAAAATCACTGATGTAGAAGAAGATCACAACACAGAGCGAACCTATGGATATCGCAATGAATTTAGAGGCTTCACCCATTGGAGAAAGTGTAGTTGGCATGAACCAGATTCAGGAAAAACTGAAAAACCTAACACTTCAGGTACAATATATCAATAAGGTGAAAGAACATCGCTAAGATCTTTGGTGCACTTGATGTCGCATAGATGGACACACCAAAGATACTTGCCCTAACTTCTGAAATTTTTAGTTATATGGAGAATTGAACCCATTGAGCTATGGTGCTATACCATGGTGCTGCATATTCCAAGTCTATGGGAATCGACATGAATAATGTGATGAAGCTGAGAAATCTATACTGCTCATTATGTGGATATGTGGGGCATGAAAATAAAGACTGGTGCATATATGACCTACTCTAGGAAAGGACGTATGATTCATACTATGTGAAGGGTGAAGATAATGGATAAGTACAACAATCAAAACCGCAGCATCAGGGGGTAGAAACTCTTCCTCAACTACAATATACATGACCACTGCATATGCAGTTTATACCGCTACAACCATAGTTCGCACTATAGCCACAATATAGTCAGATGTTGATGGCTCCGCAACATCCATAGTATGTATAGGAATCGCACTATGTTTGGTAGCAGATGAAGCCCCTGCTGCTACAATTGGCTTAGCCGTAGTACTAGAAACAAGGAGGATTCCAAGGAAGAGGAGGAGGATTTGATCGAGGATGAGGATGAGGTCACGGACCTGTCTAGTTTTACAAATGTGGGGTATTTGAACATTATGGAAGATATTTCCAACAATTAAATTGTTCGTGTACATATTATATTGCAATTGATCACACTATCGAGAACTGTCCACAACTAATCACAAGATTGAAGGTAGGAAATGTTCCTTAGTCATAGAATCAAAACCAGAACAAGTTGTAGAACCAAGCTCAGAATCAAATTCCACTTCAGAATCAGACTGTAAATCAACCTATGAACCTGTCATTAAACCAGAATCCAATGATGAATGAAAATTTGTCGGTGAACCACAATCAAGGGTTGACAGTTGGAAGGATCTTAGCAAAATCCAAATCAGAGGATGTCGATGTTGCTATTGTCAGCTGTGGTGGTGCAATGACTGGGGAAGACAGCCCTTGACCATAGGTTTTACTGGCTAGAAATAAGAAGGTACCGTTTGACATCTCTACCAAGAGAGATACATTCTTTGAAGCATGGGATGCGATCAAAAGAAATCTGGGTAAGTCACCTATTTATGAATTGCTCTATGATTTTGATTGTTCATTGGAGGAAGGAAATTCACGACAGCATGGTACCTTGTAGAAATTTTTTGAGAGCTACTTGTCGCTGGAAAGAGATCTTGATTCTCTTGCTAAGACTGAGAATATGTTACACTGGCAGGGTAAGGAGTGGAAGAAATATGTGGTGAAATCCTTGCATAAGAAAAATACAGGCACAGAGATACGCATGAAAATTCAGATTGGGGACTATGAAGTAGATTCAGTCATTCCATATCTAGGCTCAGATGTTAATATCCTAACAAAGCAGACATGGCAGAAAATGGGGAGGCCGACATTGGGTTGGTCCCATGTGAAGCTGTGATTGGGTAATCAGGCTAAGGTAAAACCAATCAGACCTGTGTCAAACCTAGTTGTTGATGTTGAAGGTATGAAGACCTATGCTGATTTCAATGTGATTGAAGTTGTTGATATTGGAGTATCCTATCCCACATTGCTGGGGATCATATGGGTGAATGATAGTATGGCAGTAATTAACTTCAGGAAGGGGATGTTGACATTTGAGAATCACGACATCAGAGTCATTGCTCTAATGGATCCAAATGATGGATACAGGTATATCGAGCTAGTGAAGGATGAAGTTGTTCGAGGGATGTGATTATGATTACAACATTTCAGAGGATTACATACACCCAAGTGCTGATGGAGAACTTCGTTGGTGCATCACTAGTTCTGTGTCTTTTGATTCTGATGATGCGTTAGAAAACTAGAAAAATTGCATGCACGAGGTGTCATTTAGGAAGTGCGGTCTGATCATGCAGTCATTGTTCCATGTCGCAACTAAGACTATTGAATTTCCAATATAAGAGGGCTTTCTTGAGCTGTCTACATTATTAATGGAGTTTGAAGAGAAGGTATCAGAACCTCAGCGACTGTTGGCATTAGAGGAAGCACTAAAGGATACTCCAACATGTTGGGGGGTGACCCATAAGAAGATGATTAATGGATGGGCGTAGTGTTGGTGACTACTAATAGTTTTCTTTGATGACTCAAAAATATATCACACTAGGAGGTACGATGGGAGGAATGAACCCAACCATTATCTAATGGAATGTCAGACTATGTGGGCATTGTGACCAAAGGATGAATGGGACCATGCCTTTGTCCACACTTTGGATGAAATTCCAAGATCGTGGTACGTATGAGTGGAGTTGTGCAGAGAAATAAAAACTTGGGAATATCTGACAGTTTGTTTTTCTCATACCTTACATTTCATGGATGCCAATCCCAATGTTCATAATGCACTTTAGCTCATCTGTGATGTGGTATTGAAGGTAGTGCCAGTGGCATATCCAATGTATCCACACGTACATTTCCACATGCATTCGATGATACAATGTTATAATGTGTCTAGAGGACTCGAGGATGATGATGAGCTATGGAATATCAATATTCTAGAGACATAAGGGGGAAGGATGTCACAGCATCGGATATACCGACCGATCCCATGAACCAACCACTGAATATTAGAAAAGTCAACATTGGGATAGAGGAGAACCCAACATTTGCAAGTGTTGGTGACTACTGGGATGAAGAGACTATGGAAAAGATCACGAATCTTTTACATGAATTTCAATATTTGTTTCTGATGAAGTTATCTGAAATAAAAGGGATCCTGCGTGATTTAGGAGAGACGAAAATCCCATTAAAGCCAGACATGAAACCTGTAAGGTAGAGGCCATATCGCTTGAATCCACGATACAAAGAGAGGGTCAAAGCTGAGATTGACAGGATGTTAGATGCTAGAATAATTGAACTAGTCAAATAATCAGAATGGATTAGTCTATGGTGTTCCAGGATAAGAAAATAGGTGAACTTCATATCAGTGTTGATTTGAGGAAATTGAATGATGCTTGTATGCATAACCCATTTTCAATACCATTCATAGATGAAGTGCTAGAAGGAGTAGGTGGTCAGGAGATGTACCCTTTCACAGATCGTCAGGTGGTTAGGATTGCAAAGGAGGATAGACATAAAACCACATTTGTTACTGAATGGGGTTGTTTTCAGTACACTATGACGCCTTTTAGATTGAAGAATGCACCTGCGATATTTTCATGGGTTGTTGTCGCTTCATTCAAATATTTTATTCAGAATTTCTTGCAAGTTTATATGGATGCTTGGATAGTGTATGTATTGATTAGGGATCATCTGGAAAACCTGCAACTGATGCTGGAAATATGTCAACATCATCACATCATGCTGAACTCAAAGAAGTGTATTTTAGCACACCTTTTTGGATGTTGTTGGGTCACATTGTTTGCAAGCAAGGATTGTTGATCAACCCTGTGAAGATAGCGCTCATTTTGAGCTTGATAACACCAACGAATGTGAAGGTTCTTAGGGTGACAATGGTGTTAGATTTTTTATCATTCAAGCTAGCATTATGATCTTAGGATCTTTAATTGAGAGAATAACATGCACAACAATAAAACAGAAGAGATAAGAGACACAAAGAATTTTCCTTGGGGAAGCCATAAAGGAGAAAACCCCATAACTTCCTCAGAGATAGAATCAACACCAAAAATAAAACCTAAAAACATAAAGATGATCTCCCGACAACAGTACTCTCTCTCTTGTCCCAGCAACTTCTCCTCTTACTCATGCACCCCAATAAGTGAATGTGTGTGTGATAAATAGAGAGGCTCACTCTTTATTTATATTCTTTCATTCACTTGAAACCCACTCCAACATGTCGGCCTCACTTAACAATTACTTACTAGAGCCGACATCTCTAGGAGTGTTTAATAACCCTAGTGCCCCACAACTTGTGGGGAATTTTCCTACTTCGAACAACAAGGAGGGTTATCCTTAAAAAATGGCGGGGACTATTTCCCCAACTTACAATGAATCACCTAGGTTCAACTTCTCTATGATAGTATAATAACCCTAGGGGGCCACAATTGTGGGGACTTTAACCCTACACCAATAGGAGGGTTACCCACAATGACTTGACATGACTTGTTTACATTATAGAAACTTCTCAGAATAAACATCGGGGTATGACATGACTCAAATACATTACAGACACATCCCAAAATAAACATTGGGGTACAATACATAAGATATACTGGTGAATACATTTCAAAGTTACAAATACAACAACACTCCCTCTTAAAAAGGAAGTTATTCTCTCGACACAATTTATCAACACAAGTCTTCTTCTCTGTATCAACTGGATCATCATTTAGTTCTCGTCATCTTCATCTGGATTTGGATCATCACTCGATCTGGATCATCATCACTAGATCTAGATCATCACTCGATCTGGATCATCATCACTGGATTTGGATCATCACTCGATATGGATCATCAACACTAGATTTGGATCATCAATCAATCTGGATCATCACTGCTGGATCATCATCACGGGTGCTATCTCATGATTCTTCTCATCACAGGAAGTTCTACATATCTAGCCATTTTTTAGGCTGGTTGTAGGCCTATCCTCCATGTAGGTATTCTTCAACACTTATATCTTACCCTAAGTCAGAATGGATCACCTAGTACTTACATCTGATCATGTAGGAACCAATCCTATATTCATATCAGAATGGCACACCCAACACTCACATCGGACCATGTGGGAAAACCACCCACAACCTTGTCGGAAGGCCCAACACTCACATCCGTCAACCAATGTCAGAAAGGATCAGCACTTACACTCGGCCATGCGAGGAACCAATCCTCCATGCCGAAAGGCTCTGCACTTACATCTGACAACCGATGTCAGAAAGGGTCGGCACTTATATTCGACTATGCAAGGATCCAATCCTTCATGCCGAAAGGGCTCTGCACTTACATCTGACAACCAATGTTAGAAGGGCTCTGCACTCACATCTAATCATGTAGGAACCAATCCTACAGTCACATCAAAATGGCCTTCAGTCCCAGACTGAGCTTTCCTGGTAACTAACCAGGTGCCTCCATTCCAAGAATGGCATTCAACGCTTATATCTGATCATGTAGGAACCAATACTACAGTCACATCAGAATGGATCAGCACTCACATCTGACATGGAAGGAACCAATCCTCTCACCATGATAGAATGGATCAACCCTTACATTTGACCATGGAAGGAACCAATCCTCTCACCATGTCAGAATTTCTCTAGGTCTCATCATTTCCCCTTAGAGGGAACCTCAATCTGGAGAACACCAAGCTTCTCCTTGAATTACTCAAACTTCACTTTTTCCATTTCTATCATAGAATCACATCAGGGCTGATTACGTTCAAGGATAACCTGTGAGATTCTCCAGGATTGATTACATCCGAGCACAACCTATAGGACCATTTATGTCTAAGCAACCTATGAGCTTCGCCAGGATTTATGCTCAGAAAACCTGTCTCATCAGCTATGCTAGAAATCCCTCTTTCGAGAGATCTTGATCTGGATCACTCCTCTCTGCATCATACAAAAAGTGCAAGTCAGATCAACCAAATCAAATAGTATTTTTCAAAAGAAACACACTACCTCCCAAATATCAAGTGGAAACATAATTTTCCTCAGTTGTACTTAGTGCCATGTAGGACTCCATCCTGCCAAACTAAGAGATCACACCTGATCCCATACTGAAGCAGCACCTTGAAGTGCTCTTCCTATCGATGGCACTACCTACCCAATACGAATATACATAACCTTCCAGGTTAATCTTCTGATTTTCCTCATCCTTGAGCCCATAATCAACTGTACCCCTTAAGTACCTTACTGCATGCTTTGCAACCATTAGGTGAACATATCTCAATGTGTTCACAGCAAAGAAAATATCTGGTCTTGTATTTGTCAGGTACATCAAGGACCTAATCATTTGACAATACATTATAGCATCAACCGTATCTGATGAAGCATCACTCAATAGCTTCAAGTTTGATGCCATAAGTGTGTTCATGGCCTTGCAGTCCATCATCTTGAACCTCTTCAGGATCTCTATTGCATACTTCCCTTGTCCGAGGAAGATTCCATCCGAATTTCCGTCGCACCTCCGTGCCTAGAAAATAGTGCATCGACAAATCACATGAGCATCACTAGTCTTCCGCCTTCAACCTTGAAGCAAAGGTTGGAATCCACTTTACTCTTAGTAAATCCTAGATTCATCAGTAATCTATCCATCCTATCATACCATGTCGAACCTCAGGATATTCTGCAGTCACTCCCTCTGAAGCATCATACTCCCTCTGTTTTCCATACTCTATGCACTGAAACATTCTATAATGGAGTGACAAGTAGCTTCCTATGCTACTAATATTCTATGTATCCATCTAGGGTCACCGGATACCAAGATTCTCTACCTTTGAAAGCGTTCTTCTCGCACCCATCTGTGAGTTTGTCATCCTTTATCAACCTTGTAACAAAGGTTAAGATCTTCATCAAGCTCATCATTTATGTGTTTCAACTCCCACTAGCTGCAAATGTCTCTTCGTATTCTATGCCTTCTTTTCATGAGTAGCCTCGTGCTATGAAACTTGCCTTGTGTCCCAAAATGTTTCCATATTCTACATGATGGAACTACGAACTTCCCTTCATGTATTGATAGTGCATCCTAGACATCATTCTTCTTGAACTGGTCTTTCCTTTCTTCTTGGTTACTTCTTCATGGCTGGAAGGTTCTGCATCAATGATGTCGCTGCATTCGTTGTAACACCCCAGTTTTGACCTTGTTTGCATTAAATATACATGATACATATATTGTAAATAATCATGGTGTAAAGCTAAAGGAAAAGGCCCCACCATCGATTTTGTTATGTTATATTTCGGATATAAATTGTCACTGATGGTATATCGGGACATGTGACATACATATTAATTTGTGTCAGCATGTAACTATACATATTTAATTAAATAACCCCAACCAGCTATGTTCATTGCAACCAAATTGAGAAGGGGCATGATTCCTAAGGATAAGGAGGGGGAATGCTGAACCTTGAGCCATGGGGGGAAAAGCCATGTGTCACCACTCTTTTCCTCACCTTCCTTTGTCTCATCCAACCACCACCTTAGTTATTCAGTTGTTAGTTGGGGAAGCTATTGGCTAGCAGGAAAACCACTACTATGCCCACGCCTGCACTCTCTCCACGACGCACCTTTTGGGTTGCGGATGGTCTGTCTACTATGGGGATCGTGAGTCTGTTCATTTTCCATCATGCTGAGTGGAGTTAAAAGGGGGCCACAATTCATTGATTGGGGTTGGTTCGTTCATTCTCCTCTGCCTCACAGATTGTTGTCTTGTGGGTTGGTTCTTCCTTCTCTCATGAAGTTGTTAGTCTACGGTGGTGTTCATCCTCATGTTCACACAGAGAGTCTATATATTTTCCACCATTTTCAGACTGTGTAATGTTCATCTTTTCCATTTTTGAATCATGGCTATGATTTTCATCTACATTTTTGTGGGTTGCATTGTTTTCCCTCACGTTTAGATTGGGAGCCTGTTCCTTTCCCATTTCGGTCAGTGTAAGTTCTCTAGTGATTGCATTGGGGATTGTGTGTTGTGGGTTCATCGATATTCATGGGATATTGTTTTCCATGATTGCTGGACTGTGTTTTTCCTGTGTGATGCTATGGAGTCATTTTGGCCGTGATAGGGCCAAGAATGATTCACGGAGTTTTCTTCCCCTGTTAAAGCTTGAATAGTTGTTTTGCTGCATGCACACAGTGGCTTTGTGCTCGGACTGCATTGGAGTGGCAAATGAGGGCCTAATGTGCTTAATGAACCTGGCGTTTTGGGAACCACACAAACAAAGCTAGTGAGCTAGATTTCTTCTCCACAACCCCTCAATAGCACTGGAAGGGAGATCAAGGTATGAGGGACTACGTTGCAGAGAAAGGACTAATTTCCTTGTGTTGGGTGTCTGTGGGTATCCTAGAATCCAGGCTGATCCTGGTGTAGGTGTCCTTAGCTATTCAATGAGCTCACCAGCTTATCATTTATCCTTTCCTAGCTCCTATATGGCTTGATAAACCCAACTTTGTTGGCTTGGCTGATCTGTTGTTCGCCTGATCAACCCAACTATGTTGGCTTGGCTGAACATTGTACCCTTGTGGTGTTGTTATCCTTGGCTATGTGTAAGCCTATTAGTTCCTTATTCCTTGGGGAATCATTCCCATCTAGGGGTTGGTATCATTGCTGAGAGATTAAGGAGCACGTGGGCCTATGGTTGGGTGGAATGTTGCAGCGACATAGCTGGTTGTGGGACAAGTCCTTATTAAGATAAATATTCTTTTTTGACTTGTGTCTGCAATCGTATTTACCATTGATGAATGATAATGTACATAATGAATGTTAAATTGTAGATGAATGCATGTTTTTTTGCTACCGCTATGTATATGAATTATTAATGCATCGTAGTATGTTTTATGTTTTAAGTAATCTTGTTACAACATTATTGTCAAAACCCCAAATTTTCCGATAAATTTAAAATTTTGTAAATACAGATAAACTTCATTAATGCAGTCAACTAATTGTTTTAATTAGTTATATGTTAATAATTTCATAATCTGAATTATCTACTTGATTATGTTTATCTTATAGAATAATTCTTTTTTAGTTTAATGACTTGTTTTTCTTTGCGACCACAAGGTGGAACTATCTTGGTATTCTAGGCTTACTTAGCTTTTGAGCTAACGCAGAAAGATTACCTACTCTTACAGATTTACAGGTAAGAAAGATCCGGTGCTACTTGTCATTAATCATTACGCATACATATATAAGTTCATTGCAAAAATAATATCTCAGTAAAAGAATATAACTGCTATTCAATTCCAATGTTGAGGTAAAACCATTAAATCGTTATTCTTTTTAAGGTGCCATGATGACGAGATTCAGTCCTATCAGTATTGGTGACAGTTGCTTTCTCTCTAGTAGTTGTAATTTATAGTTCTTATTGTGTACTAATTCTTCAATGTTTACCATGGTCGTCGTGTGTGTAAACTCCTTAATCTTTCTTTGCATACAGACTAAGAATGGCAGGGTTATTATGTTAAGGGTTTAATTTAAATTGTGAACAAATACCATTTACGTCATGATAGATTTGGTTAATGCTTGTGATATGAACGTAATGTATATTGATAATGAGTTTATGTACCAATAATCCCACTTCCAAAACTTTGAATTTTAAGGGATTATAACCTTATTGCATACTACATTCAATTAGACTATAATAGTGTTGAAGAATTTAATTCCTCTGCACTATATTTGCTTGGAAAATTATTATCCCGTTATGGTTAATATATCATTAAAAATTTCAATGTTAAGCCCTTAAGCATTTTAAGACTTATCATGCTCAAATGTAAACCTTACTAGTTTAATAATAATAATTAAATATTCAAAGGTAATGAGGTTAACATTAGCAAGAAGGGTATTTACCATAATTTGATTTTATGAAAATCCTTTATAACATCAAATAGTATAAACTTAGGATAGGGTTATAGTTGTTGGTTGAGCGAATACTTTGCAATGGAAATGGGTCATGAAAAATAGACCGCGCCCCATGATGAAATTATGGTTATTCCTTGGTCTAAGTTTTATAACCGTTTATTATTTGCGCCCCTTGCTTGCATAATGTGCTAGGTCTTGTAAATGTTTATAACCTTGATCTTTGATAGATTCATAATAGTTGGTATGAATAATCATCATGTATAATGGATGGGTCGTAGTGTTTGATTATACCATGTACACGTTTTAATACCTAACAATATAAATAATGTGTTGTTGTTTGCAATCCTGTGTGCAAGCTAGGTTGACTTTGGGGGATAAAGATTATGGTGGAACTTTGAAATCCCACAAATCATTGGAATGAAATTCATCTTGTGATTGCTCGTCAAGACTATAGGGATTACCCACTGCATGAAAATAATTTATTTGGTGAACGTGGCATCATTCTAGCCAAGTGTTATGTGGATAAAAGGCACTGTTGACCCCTAGACTCATTATTTCCCCATTGTTTTTGGCCTCTGGCTGCTCTGCTACTGTGTTAGTTTCCCACCCTGTTGCTCTGCAATATGTCGTTGACAGTCTCTTGGCTTGGCTTCTTTGTTTCCTATATGGTGTGAGCTCGCCCTGCATGTTCAATGGAGAAGAGTTGTAAGCTTTTACTTGCTGTTGGAACTGGGTTGTTGGTTTTCCTTCAGAGTTTATTCTTCGCTACTTGCTCCTTTCAGTAATGTTCAGCCTGTAAGTTTCTTATTCTCCCATGGCCCAGTAGTGAGCGTTGTGGCTTCACCTCTCGAGTTTGTTGGGTCTTAGGGTTTTTAGTAGAGTATTTTTTGAAGTTGGAAAAGTTACGGCCAAAGCATTCACACCTGCTTGGCTTGTCTCCCCATTGTTCGGACTTCGCTGGTCACTGCTGCATGGGTTAACTCTGTTTCTCCTGTGGCAGATGAAGGTTTGGCTCCTCCTCGCGTTGGTAGCTACATTGTTGTTGGTGGGTGGTTTCGTTTTCGTTAAGATTTGAGGTAAGAAGAAAATACATTAACTTCGTTTCTTGTTTTAATATGTTCTAGCTTATACACAACAAGATATTAACAATTTTATTGTTTGATGTTACACAGGTGTCGACATGCCCCTCTGCGTGGTTGGTGCGAGGCTGTGGCAATGGCTTGCTCACGGGTAAGCCTTGGACTCTCCATGGCAGTTCTTCCTTGTCCGGTCCCTTATGGAACATTTGCTGGTTGGTCGTCGTGGCCTACAAAACCCTCGTGGTTTTGATTTACCTGGGTTTGCTGTTTTTAGTTGATGTTAAAAACCATTGCTTTATGTGGGGTTTCCGGCTTAGGCCGTGACTGTAAATTTTGGTTTTTTTTCTTGTTACTATGTATATATAAGTAAATGAAAGAATGGTTTTTAGGCCTCACTCTGTGAATTTTTGTTGAATCTGAGAGGCATTAGAAGAGCTTAAACTCTTTGGTTTTACCTCTGCTGTAAATTTTTGTTATATTAGGGTTTTACCCTAACTTGGCTATATAAACAAATGTATTTACCGTTTCTTTCAATTACTTTTAATTACAATGTATTACTGTATTTAACTGGTTATTACCTATATTGTGTAAATGGTTATTTAAGCTCGGTGAGTCGAGCATGTTTATGTTCTGTAAATTTCCTTTCTGCAAGTTATTTGTATTTAAGTTTACTTTATAAATTATTAGTATAATTGTATATTGTTTATATATTATCTTGCTTTGATTCACTTCATTCTAAATAAATTTTAAATATTGTTTTATATGTTATCTTTCAGAATATAAGTAATTTCATGTTTTTATAGTCGTACTTATGTAACTGATAGTTACATCTTTTAAAGTACATAATTCATATTTACTTGTTATTTATTAAAATGAAATAAGAATATTATCTTACCTGTAAGTAATATTGCTCCTATAATTCTATATGTTGTCTTTTTATTTAGTTTATTTATAGGTGTATAGAGAGATAGTATTCTATTGTTTATTTCTTATGTTACCCTATTTATATTACAATAATAGTATTTATAATTTAAAAGAATAACAAACTATCTATATTCTTTCCTATGAACAGTATTGTGGTGTTTATTTTAAATTATAAATGAAACAAGTTAGTAGCTGTATAACTTGTTTAAGTTCAGTTAGGTAAAATGAAAAGGTTATTTATATTATAGCGTAATTAAAAATATTAAACCAATTAGTTTTAGCTTTAGAAATAAATATAAGTTTGTCTATCCTCACTCACAGTTTGAATGCTATAAAAAAAATACAGTAACTATTTATTCTATACAGGAAAGAAATAACTTGTAGAGATGAATGGCATTCTAATTTAACCTGTTACTACACATTTTAACTTTTATATATTCTCTTCCTTTTGCTTCGAAGTAGATATAAAGATTTCGAAAGTGAATACTATAAAAGGAATTGTTTCATCTACCAAACATACATCTGTCAGTAAAATGATATAGCTTCTTTTTCTATTTCTAATACTCTGACATTCTTAGTATAGATTTAACACTATTCTATGTACAAAATACTAATTTATTCTGATAACAAATAAAAGAAAACATTCTATTATTCAGGCTAACCTCTTATTCTATATTCACATCATACTATCTTCATTTAACTACACCACCTGTGCTAGAGTATGATCTGGATTACTCCAGATGGGGAAAAACACAGGTAGGGTTTGTTTCTCATTAAGAATAATTCCATTACTAAACAAGCTAAGATATTCTATCCTTTGAGTGTTTACACTATAAAATACAAATGCATCATTCAATCACACACAGATAATAACGCAAAAACTAATAAATAGTAGAACCTGTTCTTAAAGCTTGGTTGACAACAGCAATGGGAGGTCGTTCCTCCCTACCAACTCCTGGAGAGTGCTCAAACAGCGACTCCTCAGGACCCCCAAGCTTGCTCTGGTCTCCATGGATGGAACTAGGTGTAGAAAATAGTCAAGTACTAGTCCTGAGACTCATTACCAGTCTTGAACTTGTCAGTCAATTCTCTCAGCTAGCAAGCTGTATTAGATCAAGTTACTGCAGTTTATCTCTCAAACACCTTCCTTACAGTTTTCCCCTTTTCCCCAATGAATTCCT
This sequence comes from Pseudotsuga menziesii, assembly GCA_001517045.1. NCBI lineage: Eukaryota > Viridiplantae > Streptophyta > Pinopsida > Pinales > Pinaceae > Pseudotsuga > Pseudotsuga menziesii. The sequence continues at coordinate 359,332 of LPNX010466312.1, read as the reverse complement.
TGAAGTGCATTCCACCTGAATAATTCTTCTCTTAGAAAATATCTGAGCAGCCTCGGCTCTCTCCATTGGGTACTTTTTAAAAGATTGCCTAGGTATTTTTGGGTTAGTTGTCATTAATTGATCCACCTGCTCTGATCCCACTTTCTTGAAGGATCATGACCCCAAATGTAGGGAAGATTTCACCTGCAACATAGGAAGTGTTTGAGGATGCTGCCACTTGTCTTTTGCTCTCCACCTAGTTCCTTCCACCAGTTTGACCAGTAACACTCTTATTAATAGCTCTCCCAAGCTGTTGTCTCCACTTTTTTTTATTAAAAATAAAATATTCAAAATTACATTCCACATATTTTGACTCTGCTGAGTCATCAGTTCCTACTTAGCATTAAATTTAACATAATGTCTTAGGAATCAAATTAAAAAAAATAACATTATTTTACAAAATTGGGGTATGTGACAATTATATGTATGTATCTTCATGTTCATGGGGCTAGATGCCCAGTTGAGTTGATGTATGGTAGCGTCCTCTTCGTCGATTGGAGGGTTAGGGACATTACAGTGTGGTATCAGAGCTCTAGTTGCAGCATAGGCCTAAATGGGCCGTGACGATGCAGTGATATATTGTATGTTGCAAGCATTTGGGCCTCAAAGGGACATGAGAAATAGTCAATAGAGGAAGGTTTCCTACCGTCCAGAAGAAACCAGGATAAATGGGTGATGACAAGAAAATTCCCAAAAATTTTCTAAGTGTTAAAATTGTCGGCGCATTGTAGAACTTAGTTGGAAGTTCCTCTGACACGGCGTAAGTGTTAGTTTGAAGCCCACCCGACGACGGAAGGTTTTGCGAAATTTTGCTTAAGTGTTAAAATCGTCGGTGCATCAGAGGACTCAGTGAGAAGTTCTTTCGATGCAGTGGAAGAATTAGTCTGATGACTACCCGACGGAGGACAGCTGGAAGAAAAATTCCACAATTTTGCTAAGGTTCGTTGGCCGTTAGCGGAAGATAGAGGATGGGGGAGCCGTAGTTTCTGCGGAGATCAGCTGAAGAACGCCAAAGTGCTAGCCCCACTTAGTGCAAAGAACCTTCAATTTTTTGACTGTAGACTATTGGCAATGAATAGGAGATGTTTAAGCTGATGAAGCGGTGGAAGAAAAGAGTCTGACTAAAGAAAAAGTTTATGAAAATTTGTCTAAGTCATACAATCGTCGGCGATCAACGATGATTAGTTGATCGCATCGCCGATGCCTAGAGGATCAAGTTTCCGACGTGATGAAAAGTTTGGCGACTATCAGAAAAAGTTAGATGATCTTGCACCGCTATTGTGGATGGCAAGACAACTTTTCTTCTGACGGGTAGAGCCTCTGACCGCTGATGCCGCAAAGGATAGTTGCTCCGATGGTTGATACAGTGAAAGACAAGGCAAGAAGAAAATTCAAAAATTTTCTCTAAGGCACAAGATCATCAGCCATCAGGAGATGTTAGTGGATTGGATCACCGATTAGAAAATCTTCAATGAAGGTGAACTGTAGTTGCGGCTTCCTAGTTAACTATCCATTTGATTTTGCAATGAACAACTGCTCCAACCGCCGATGAGTGCCCCATGGAGACCATAATGACTGTTCTTCCCACCATTGCGGTAACATAAAGAACTAATCACTCGACGTGAATTGCATCTGAGCACTGATGCCGCTAGAGACTAGTCGCTCCGACCGTCGACAAAGTCATGAGCTATGGAAGACATAGAAATATCGTGGGCCGGCGTTGCAGAATTCGAAAGAACTAACCGTTCGATGCATAGGGAACTCGACCGCCGACACAGAAGTTATTCTATGTTATCGCCGATGAGGTTCAGAGTGATAGATGATTATGGATCCGATATGGCGGATGAAATTAGACCAACGGATTGTCGATAAAACTTGGAATAGTAGACCACTGCAAGCTCGATACAACAGAGAGAATTGGATGTTTTGGTCACTAAAACATCTGAAGGTTAGGAAGGAGAAGACCCGATGAGCAGTTGTTGACATCGCCGATGCATATCGGATGTTTAGTCGATTTTACCGATGAAACGCTGGAGATTTAGTAGGGAAGAGACCCGATTAGAGGAAAATTTTGAAGATATGGTCTAAGTATAAAGTCATCAAAAAATTATTAAGGATCAGGCCGTCGATCGGAAGGAATCAAAGGATTGTAAATCCGTCATTGCAGCAGTCCAAAGCACTATCCACCTAATGGATAGTAGGTCCGATAGCCGATAGATGTCCATGGAGACTGCAGTGAGATCACTTTTCGCCATTGCGACTGCTCAAGGGAATGCACACCTGACGAATAATGCGTCCGACCATCGATACCATAGAAAACCTTAGCTAATGAAACTACCAATGGATAGACCTTGGAATCGCCATTACAGTTCAGAGGATTAGATCACTACGGGCCAACACACAGGAAAGAAATAAGCAAATAGACTACCAATGAGCTAGATGTTTTGGCCACTGAAGTTTCAGAAATATATTTGGGAGGAGGCCTGATTGGGCCAAAGGATATTTGGGTTCTCAAGAGAACTTCTCAATGATTTTTCAAGCAGTTTTCAACTGTCTTTCAATAGGATTTCAGCATATTATCAGTGGTGACAGGGCTAAAAAGGGAGAGGAAATTTTTTTTTTTGAGCAAAAAAAAAAAATTGTTGTTTTATGAATTTCCAAAAGAGGAAGGTAAGTAGTTTTGAATTATATTAATGGTCTGTATCTAACAGTTTGCTACTAACACATTTTCAGAATTATAGACACCTCCAGGAGTAGTACTCTAGAAAGAACGGTGTGGTAAAGCAAGAGGCAATTCAGTCATGAGAACCCATGATGGATATGATGCTCTAGATTCTTACGAGCGTGTAGGAGATTCCATGGGAGAAAATGTCTGTAATGGAAACGATGACATAGAGTCTAATGGAAGGAGATTCCAGGAGACACTGTCTGAGGTTGCAGCCACTATGAGAAGCTTAATTAAATCCTAGGAAGAGAAGCATCAGCTGAATGCTTCCATGTTGTAGAGTTTGACAGACTTGCAGAGAAAGATAGATTTTGGATGAGGTACATCAAGACCAAAAGGTAGTAAGAGCAGCAATAGGAGGAGGAGAAGGATTTCCAGTGGATCATCTGACTCTGAAGAATCCAGTGGAGATACAAGTTCATCTTCTCGTAAAAGGAAAAGAAGAAGACACCATAGGGATCGTTCTTGGCATGAATTTAAGAAAGCTAAGCCTCCTACATTTGATGGTGAGATAAAGACTGGACAAGAGGTTGAAGCTTGGCTCCTTGGGATAAAGAAGTACTTTCAAGTGCAGGATTATTTAGGAAACATGAAGGAAAGAGTTTCCATATTCAATATGAATGGAAGAGCATCCATTTGGTGGGAACACTTCAAGTAAGTAAAGAAGATCAGTGAAAGGAGACTGAAGTGGAAATAGTTCAAGTATTCCAGGCAGAAATACCTCTCTGACAGGTATTATGATGACAATGTTAAAGAGTTCCATGAGCTGATATTGGGACAACATACCATGGATGAATATGCAAATAAATTATTGGAATTGTTGAGGTATGTCCAATACATCAGAGATGAAAAAGTGAAGATCCAACAGTTTCTGAGTGGGTTGCCTCAGTCTTACAAAGATAGAATTGAGTTTTATGAACCTAGGACTCTTTAAGAAGAAATAAGGAATGCTGTGTATTGCTATGAACAAAGCAAAGGTAAACCTGATTACCATAATCCATGGAAGGACAAGAAGAATGAGAAATTTGACCAAAGAAGGAAAGGTTTCAAACCTTCTAGATTCAAGAATCAGCAGAAGCAGCCATCCCAAGCTGCAAGTAATCCAGTTGGAGTGATAGGTGGAAATCCTAAAGATCCACCATAAAATAAAGGTCCACTCAAATGTTGGAAATGTGAAGGACCCCATTTGCGCAGATATTGTCCACTCAAGAATGGAAGTGCAAGGCCAGCTTATAAAATTCAGGAAGCAGAAATAGTGGGTCAGATAGCAAGAGCAGTCCCTAGAATTTATGCAGCACCGGAGGACCGCCAGGAAGATCACTAGTCAACTGTGGTTGAAGTTGCAGGTAAGATTGTTGAACAATCTGTTTCTATTTTGATTGACCCTGGTTCTACTCATAGTTACATTACTCCTAGAGTAGTGGATATTTGTGCTTTTAAGAAAGTAAAGCATAGGAAATCTTGGTTAGTTCAGCTAGCCACTGGAACTAAGAGAAAAGTCAGTGAAGTAGTGGAGAAAATCCCATTTTCTATGAATGGATTGATCACTTGTGTAGATCTGAATGTTATACCGCTTGGTTCCTCTGATGTTCTCATTGGAATGGATTGGTTAGAAGCTCACAGAGTAAAGCTTGACTATTACAACAAGACTTTTGAATGCACAGATGAAGAAGGAAACCCAATAGTTGTGAAGGGTATTCCAAAGGTAATTTCAGTAAGACAGGTTTCAGCATGGCAATTGAAGAAGTTCTATAGGAAAAGTTTCTAGTTGTATGCAACTCATATTTTGGAACCAGCGGGAGATGAAAATCCTAAGTTGGAGGACTATCAGGTGTTACAAGAATTCAAGGATTTGTTTCCTGATGAGACTCTAGGGCTTCCTCTAAAGAGGGACATTTATTTCACCATTGAACTTGTGCAAGGAGCAACACCAGTGTCTAATACACCCTACAGGATGAGTACACTAGAGATGCTAGAGTTGAAGATGAAACTGTAAGAGTTGTTGGAAAATAAGTATATCTGACCGAGTGTCTCTCCTTGGGGAGAACTGGTTATGTTTGTAAAGAAGAAAGATGGTACACTCAGGTTATTTATTTATTACAGATAGTTGAACAAAGTTACTCTGAAGAATAAATATCCTTTTCCTAGGATTGATGACCTCTTTGATCAAATGAGAGGAGCAAAGGTATTTTCCAAGATTGACTTGAGATCTGGTCACCATCAGGTGAGAATCAAGGATGAAGACATTCATAAGACAACCTTCAGGACAAGGTACGGACATTATGAGTTTGTAGTGGTACCATTTGGTCTCACAAATGCACCAGCTACATTTATGTGCCTTATGAACATTGTCTTTAGCCAGTATTTGGACAAGTTTGTTCTTGTTTTCCTTGATGACATTCTTGTTTATTCTAAGAATGAGGAAGAACATGAAGAGAATTTGAGATTGGCATTGCAATTGCTCAGGGAACATCAACTATATGCAAAATTGAGCAAGTGTGACTTCTACAGAGATAGAATTCAGTATTTGGGTCACATTATCTAAGAAGAGGGTATATCAATCGACCCTGAGAAGATTGAAGCCATTGTGAACTAGCCTACTCCAAGAAATGTGATAGATGTAAGATATTTTATGGGACTTGCAGGAAACTACAAGAGATTCATTGAGGGATTCTCCAAGGTTGCACATGCCATCACTTCTTTTCAAAAGAAGGGGATAAAGTTTGAATGGACTTCGAAGTGTGAAGAAATCTTCCATCGGTTGAAAAATATCCTCACCAGTGCACTAGTATTGAAGGTTGCAGATCCATAGAAAGATTTGGTGGTGTGTACTGATGCATGCGGACAAGGGCTTGGAGGAGTCCTTATGCAGGACAACCACATGATATGTTATGAGTCAATTAAGCTGAAATAACATGAGAGTAACAATGCCACTCATGATCTAGCAGCTATAGTGCATGCTCTCAAGATGTGGAGACATTACTTGATGGGTAGAAGATTTGAGCTTAGGACAAACCATTGCGGTCTGAAGTATTTGTTTGATCAGCCTACTCTGAATGCTAGGCAAGCAAGATGGCTAGAATTTTTATGTGAGTTTGATTTCGAAATCAAGCACATAAAAGGAAAGGAGAATAAGCTAGCTGATGCACTTAGCAGGAAGGTATAGTTTTCCAATCAGAATTGAGGCATCAGATTGTTAATCATGTTGTCAGAGATGAATTGTATGAGTAGGTAAAAGACAAATTGCAGCAGCAAGGTCTTGAGAAGAGGTATGAGGGATATAAATTGGAAGAAGATGGACTTCTTATTTATAAAGGAAGAATTTATATTCAAGATGTAAAGATTTCAGGAGAGTTGTTATGGATGAAATCCATCAAACTCCGCATTCTGGTCACCCAAGGTACCAGAATACAATAGCTACAGCTAGAAAGCAGTACTTTTGGCCAGGAATGAAAAAGGACATGGCTGAATACATTTCAAGGTGCATGGAATGTCAACAAGTAAAGGTTGAGTATCAACATCCAGTAGGCTTGTTGCAGCCTTTGCCAGTTCTGAAATGGAAATGGGAAGTTATTTCCATGGATTTTATTATGGGATTGCTGATGACTTGGAGACAACATGATTCCATCATGGTTGTGGTAGACAAGTTGAAAAAAGAAGCACATTTTATACCGGTAAAGTCTACGCACAAGACTGATGACATTGCAAAGATCTTCATGAAGGAGATTTTCAAATTGCATGGATTGCCAAAGGAAATAGTCTCTGACAGAGATGTCAAGTTCACTTCCAATTTCTGGAAGGGATTGTTCATAGACTTGGGTACAAAGCTAAAATTCAGCACTACATACCATCCTTAGACAGATGGGTAGACAGAGAGAGTTAATCAGGTGCTTGAAGATATGCTTGACATGTACGTGATGGACAAACCAATCAAGTGGGAAGATTACTTACGCTTGGTAGAGGTTTCTTATAACAATGGATAGCAGGCATCCTTAGGGATAAGTCCGTATGAATCTTTATATGGAGGAAGGTGTAGGACACTAGTGACTTGGGATAACCCAGTGAACAAGGTTGTTCTTGGACCATAATTGCTGAAGGAAATGGAGCAAGAGGTTGTAAAGATCAGACAAAATCCGAAAGTAGCACAGGATAGGTAGAAAATATATGTGGACAAGCATAGGATGAACAGAGAGTTCAGTGTTGGGGATCATGTTTACCTCAGAGTAAAAGCAAAGAAGAGTTCCTTGAAGCTTGGAACTTGTGCCAAGCTGTCACCTAGATATTGTGGGCCATTTGAAGTGCTTGAAAGAATAGGGCCTGTTGCATATAGAATTGCATTTCCTACTAGTACTAGAGCTCATAATGTTTTTCATGTTTCTTTGCTTAAGAAATATGTACATGATCCTAACCATGTGATAAATTGGGATGTGATTCAGGTGGAACCCGAGAGAGAGTTCCAAATCGAGCCAATGCATATCCTCGATAGGAAGGTAACAATGCTCCAAAACCGAGCCATAGGGTAGGTAAAGGTGCAATGGGAGCACTACAGACCTGAAGAGGCTACGTGAGAGCTAGAGGATGCCATGTGATTGGAACATCCATTTTTGTTCAATTCTATGTAATGCTAAGGCGGTACCAGTGTAGCATTTTGTTCAAATTTTGTAAAGCACTGAGGATAGTTCTATTGAAGGGGGATGGGAATGTAACACCCAGGTTTTGACCTCATTTGAATTAAATATACATGATACATATATTGTAAATAATCATGGTGCAGAGCTAAATTCAAAGGCCCCACCATCGATTTGGTTATGTTATGTTTCGGATAGAAATTGTCCCCGATGGTATATCGGGACATGCAGCATACATATTAAATTGTGGCATCATGTAACTATACATATTTAATTAAATAACCCCAACCAGCTATGTTCACTATAACCAAATTGAGAAGGGGCATGATTCCTAATGATAAGGAGGGGGAATGCTGAACCTTGAGCCATGGGGGGAAAATCCATGTGTCACCACTCTTTTGCTCACCTTTGTTTATCTCATCCAACCACCACCTTAGTTATTCTATTGTTAGTTGGGGTAGCTATTGGCTGGCAGGAAAACCACTACTATGCCCACGTCTGCACTCTCTCCACAACACGCCTTTTGGGTTGCGGATGGTCTATTCACTATGGGGATGATGAGTTTGTTCATTTTCCTTCATGTTGAGCGGAGTTAAAATGGGCCTGCAATTCATTGATTGGGGTTGGTTCATTCGTTCTCTACTGCCTCACAGATTGCTGGCTTGCGAGTTGGTTCTTCCTTCTCTCACAAAGTTGTTACTCTGCGGTGGTGTTCATCCTCATGTTCACACAGAGAGTCTATGTATTTTCCACCATTTTCAAACTATGTAATGTTATATTTTCCATCATTGAATCATGGCTGTGATTTTCATCTACAGTTCTGTGGGTTGCATTGTTTTCCCTCACGTTTATATTGGGAGCATGTTCCTTTCCCATTTCGGTCAGTGTAAGTTCTCCAGCTATTCCATTGGGGATAGTGTGTTGTGGGTTCATGGATGTTCATGGGCTGTTTTTTTCCATGATTGTTGGACTGTGTTTTTCCCATGTGATGTTGTAGGTTGCTATGGATTTTTTTTTGCCATGATAGGGCCAAGAATGATTTAGGGAGTTGTTTTCCCCTGTTAAATCTTGAATAGTTTTTTTGCTGTATGCAATAATGGATTTTTTCCTCGAACTGCATTAGAGTGGTGAATGAGGGCTTGATGTGCTTGATAAACCTGGTGGTTTGGGAACCACACAAATAGAGCTAGTGGGCTATCTTTCTTCTCCACAACCCCTGAATAGCACTGGAAGGGAGATCAGGGTCTGAGGGACTGCGTTGCAGATAAAGGACTGATTTCCTTGTGTTGAGTGTGTGTGGGTGTCCTAGAAGCTAGGCTAGTTCTAGTGTAGGTGTCCTTAGCTCTTCAACGAACTCACCAACTTAGCATTTATCCTTTCCCAACTCCTGGATGGCTTGATAAACCCAAATTTGTTGGCTTGGATGATCTGTTGTTCACCTGATAAACCTAACTCTGTTGGCTTGGATGAACTGTGTACCCTTGTGGTGTTGTTATTATTAGCTATGTGTAATCCTATTAGTTCCTTATTCCTTGGGGAATCATGCCCGGCTTGGGGGTGGCAGCGTTGCTGAGAGATTAACAAGCACGTGGACCTATGGTTGGGTGGAACGTTGCAACGACATAGCTGGTTGCGGGACAAGTCCTTATTAAGATAAGTATTCTTGCCTTACTTGTGTCTGCAATCATAGTTACCATTGATGAATGATAATGTACATATGAATGTTGAATTGTATATGAATGCATGTTGTTTTGATTCTGCTATGTATATGAATGATTAATGCATCATAGTATGTTTTATGTTTTAAGTAATCTTGTTACAACATTATATGTATGTATCTTCATGTTCATGGGGCTAGATGGCCGGTTGAGTTGATGTATGGTAGCATCCTATTCATTGGTCAGAGGGTCAGGGACGTTACATTCATCATATTATTCTTCATATTGAAGTATCATCACTTGTTCTTTGGAACAAGTCTCATCGTTCTTTGCTTGTAGGCGATTATGTATGCGATCTTTCCTACAAGTCAAATGCATTTGTATGGTTAGAAACATTTCATAAGGAATATTCATACGGGAAAATTGTTATGCATAAATATATGATAATACAACTATTTTAGCCAATACAACATTTATCCATATCTCACAGAAACGTTTCTATATGCCTTCCATCTCTACCAGGACAACATTGAGATTGTGCACTAATCCAATATGTCAACAAAGAGGTTTCATTATAGATAAGTAGCAATGGAGAGTTGTATAGCACCATGAACTACTTACCCATCACATGCATATTAGTAGTATACTGTCATTAATGCAAACATTCTATCATGCATAATACATTAACTTAATATAAACAAATGCATAACAAAACAATATCATGAAATGACAATTGAATACTTATCTTTATTTGTTTCGTGGGTTGACTCCTTCTTGAGCCTTGAGCTTCATCCTCTTCTTCATTCATAATAGCATCACTTCTTATCCAAATGCTAAGATGGATAATAGGTTCTTCAAGATTTGAGTCCTTCGTATTCCTCATCGTTTGAGGGATCTTCGTTGGATGGTGAGAGCTTGATATTCAATTGCTCCCATCTTCTTATTCTCTTCTTATGAGTCGAGCTTCTTCTTCTTCCCAGGGTTAGTTGAAAGTAATCACTTCCTTTTGTAACACATTCCTCACATGAATGAATCCCATGATCCTGGGAGGCCATTCAAGGTGGCTATCACCACTTCTACATTCTTCACTTCTTCTTTTACCTCTTCAATTTGTTCTTTGATTTGAGAGACCCTTGTAAACTATGACTTTATGGTTTTTGCATTCTGGATCTTCACATTCTTCAAATGGTTTCTTAAGGTCATCTTCCAATGTATGTTATTTCCTTCAAATAGATTGGTCAAGGAATCAAACATCTCTTTCGGTGTCTTTAGGGAAGACACTTGTGGTACAAGTTGATCCATGACTAAATCAGAAATGATCTTCTTGTCCTTGACCAAGTTCTTCTGGTGTAAGGCTTTTAGCCTCATCTCCCTCTGGAGCTGGAACCTCTCTACTTGTGTAGGTGTCCAATTAATTTTCTTTCAGAGAGATCATATACTTCCATGCTTGGAAGTTGTCAAATTCACCAGGTGTATCATCAAGCTGATGTGATAGATCACTTTGAAATGAGAACCTCAAATGAAAATAGCAAAAGATTAGATCTTACCGATTTGAGGTGTCTGTCCTGGTTCCGGAGCTGGATGATCTAGGGTTTGTCAGAGAAACCCTAATTTTAAAAAATTGGAATATTTTAGATATGATTAGATAGAAAGATAAATATATTCAAGTAAATATGTTCAATGTACTCCTTTTCTGAAAATAGTGGAGGGAAGCTCACGAAACAAGAAGCCCTAGTTTTCCAATTTATTCTGTAGAAATTCCTATTACTAATTCTACAGTATATCTGAAATTATTACTCCTAGGTATTTGAAACTTCATACTGAGGTATCCTCAAATGTCCATGTTCCAAAACCATAGGTGTCATCAGAATTGGTTTCACCAATTGGGACTTATAATCATTTTCCCAAGGTGACCTGTTACAGGACTGTTCAGCATAGTGAAGTTGTACGGACTACCACGTGTCACTAGTTTATATTATGAGTATGAAACTAGGAACACCGAAATTAAATTATGTCCCCTGTCTAGAACATCTTCATAAATTTAATTTGGACCTTTGTGTCCCAAGATATAGAAATTATCCCTAGGTGTCCTGTTTAGGGATGAATCCTGGAAGAGGCTGGAACCCTAATGTGGAGGGATCATATCTCCCAGAATATAGAGAATATGAACCTTAATTTTGGACACAATGTAAATAAATATTTTATCTTCGGCCTCTCCAATTTTTAGCTCCTTATCATTTTCCAATACTGACATATAGTGAATTTTCCAAAAATTATCATTTTTAGTATTTAGGGTTTTTCCAGCTTGGGGTCAAATTAGGGTTTGACTTTCTCGGAGTTTCACCCAACCAAAAAACTTGATCCAGGTCTATAAACTTCGATTTTCATGAGGATATAAATCCTATGCTAGGATCACTCAAAAATTCCTCTTCTGTATAAAGCCCTAATTTCCCTTACTGAAAACTGAAAATGCTTGGAATTGAATTTTGCTTTGGCAGAAAGATACGCCCTTCAATGGAGAGTCAGCCTAGCATACTTTTGCCTATGGATTGTGGAGAGAGACCCAAAAAGTAAAAATCCCTAGTTTCTGTAGCTACACAATGTCTTCTTCTTAGGTTAGGTCTGATACCATGTTATATATTTTATCATTCAAGCTAGCATTATGATCTTAGGATCTTTAACTGAGAGAATAACATGCACAACAATAAAACACAACAGACAAGAGACACAAAGAATTTTTCTTGGGAAAATCATAAAGGATAAAACCCCACAACTTCCTTAGATATAGAATCAGCACCAAAATTAAAACCCAAAAACATAAAGATGATCTCCCGAGAGCAGTAGTCTCTCTCTTGTCCCAACAACTTCTCCTCTTACTCATGCGCCCCAATAACTGAATGTGTGTGTGATAAATGGAAAGGATCACTCTCTATTTATATTATTTCGTTCACTTGAAACCCACTCCAACATGTTGGCCTCACTTAACAACTACTTACTAGAGCCAACATCTCTAGGAGTGTCTAATAACCCTAGTGTCCCACAACTTGTGGGGACTTTGCCTCCTTCGACCAACAAGGAGGCTTATCCTTAACACAATGGTGGGGACTATTGCCCAAAATTACAATGACTCACCTAGGGTCGACTTCTCTAGGATAGTCTAATAACCCTAGGGACATGTGGGGAATTTAACCCTTGACCAATAAGAGGGTTATCCATAATGACTTGACATGACTTGTTTACATTATAGAAACTTCCCGGAATAAAAATCGGGGTATGACATGACTCAAATAAATTATAGACACATCCCAGAATAAACATCAAGGTACAATACATAAGATATATGGATGAATACATTCCAAAGTTACAAATACATCAACAACTGGGGCACATGAGATATTATCGTAAATTAATAAGAGGTTATGCTACGATTACAACTCATATGGAGAATTTATTAAAGAAAGATGCCTCATTTGTATGGATTCAAGAGTGTCAAGGGATTTTCGACACACTGAAGGCTAAGATGGATTTTGCACCAATACTAGTTTTCCCCAATTATAACAAGGAGTTCCATGTCCATGTCGATGCCTCATCTGTTGCGCTGGGAGTGGTACTTGTGCATCTAGGAGAAGGGGACCTAGACCACCTGATTTATTTTTCTAGTTGAAAGTTGTCATTTGCTGAGAAAAACTATACAACCACAGAGAAAGACGGTTTGGAGATGCTATATGCGCTACAGAAGTTTAGGCACTACCTTTTAGGCGGTCATTTCAAGATGTTTACATACCATTATGCTTTGAAGTACCTAGTCAATAAGTTTGTGTTGGGGGCGAATATATGCCACTTGATACTTCTCTTTCAAGAGTTTGATTTTGAGATAATTATGAAGTTGAGTCACTTGAATATTGGTCATGATCATTTATCTCGGATTGAGATAGGTGAAGAGCCAAAAATTATTGAAGACAAACTGTCAGATGTGCAACTATTCAGATTCGATATGGAAGATGATTATTATGATCAAATAATATAGTTCTTGATGATGGGATTCACAATAGAGGAATATTCAATAAGTCAAAAGAAGAAGTTGCAAGTCAAAAGAAGCAATTAGTGGTTAAGGATTCATATTTCCAATTGATCGATGGCCATCTATATAAACAAGTACCAGACGATATTTTGTGGTGATGTGTCCTACCACATGAACAAGGGTAGATTTTAGAGGAGGCCCATGTGAGAGGTGCTGGTGGACATTGTGGAGGACAAGCTACTGCGAGAAGTATGCTTCATGCAGGGCTTTGGTGGCCCACTTTACATAATGATGCGATGAATTATGTGTGGAGTTGTGATATCTTTCAACGCACTGGAAAACCATCATGGAGGGATGAGATTCCACTGGTAATGCAAGTAACATTGAAACTATTCGATAAATGGGTCATGGACTTTGTGGGTCCAATCAACCCACCTGGGAAGAGAACTGGTGTGCAGTACATAATCACAACGATGGACTATTGGATGCGGTGGGCATAGGCCACACCAGTAGTGGATTGAACCTCTGTGACAGCAACAAAATTATTGTTTGAAAACATTGTGACATAGTTTGGATGTCCAAGGATATTGATGAGTGACTAGGGAATTAATTTCATCAACCACACAGTAAGCATGCTGAAGAAGGAATTGAAAATACAACAAAATAAAAATACCCATATCATCCATAGGTGAATGGACCAGTAGAATATTTCAATAAGATATTGGAGCATGTGCTTACAAAGGTATGTAATGCTAACCATCATGACTAGGACTTGAATATTCCGGCAGTGTTGTGGGAATATTGGACCACTTGCAGGAGTTTGATGGGTTGGACACCATTCAAATTGGTATATGTACAAGAGGTAGTCATGCCTATGGAGTACATTGTTTCGAGCCTGCGTATTTCCATAGAAACGGGTATGGACAATGAAGCAGCTCTCGAGGAGAGCGTGGAGCAATTAGGACAACTCAAAGAGGATTTATTTATTGTAGGATTCCACTAGTGTGTTGAGAAGGATCGATAGAAGGATTGGCATGATCACCACATAAAGAATAAAAAATTTTGGCAAGGAGATTTGGTGCTATTGTATGACAACAAGTTCTTGAAGCATCCAGGTAAGTTATAGATGCATTGGTAAGGTCCATATCTTGTTAATTCTATTACTCCTAGAGGTGAATTTAAACTACAGAATTTATATGGTGCAATGCTACCAAATCTTGTGAATGGTAGCCGGTGGAATCCCTATAGGACATGCCTAGAACTACATAATGCTTAAGGAAATGCGCAATGAAAAAATAAGTAGATATGATGATGCATGAATAGAAGGTGCACCAAGAGGAAGTGGTTGTGCAAGAGTAGTAGTTAGTAGCATAGTTAGGAGGTCATGCTGGGACATTTACATGGCTATGAGAAGATGTCAAATCGGTAATAAATGAATATAGTTAAAAGTAGTTAACTGATGGCACTTGTGGAAGTGATGTATAATGATGGTGGATCTGAATGTTGGGTTTGTAGAATTGACGATGGATTCAGGTAGTTAATGCATGATTTTTTCATGAGGATCTCGTTGATGTGGTAATGATGGATATGAGCTAATTTGGTGCTATAAGAACAAGTTAGACATGGTTGAAAGACACCATTATGAAAAATTGAGTTGAGTTGCAGAGCTGCTGATTTGTAGAGAGAGTTGTTGAGTGCAAAGAGAGTGTCTAATTACTAAGTCTTGAGAGGAATTGGTGTAGCATGCAGAATAACCCAGATATGATAGAGATTTTTAGTGAGCAAGATTCACCAAACACACCAGCCATAGTTATGGAATAATTAGTTCATATGCATGTTGGATCATCTATGATGCCAAAAGGGAAGAGGAAGGAACAAAATACTAGCTCTCAAGTACCACAGATGAGATGAAATAGAACGTCCGCAATGACGCAAGAAGAGGTCACTGCATAGACAGGGCTATCGAGCTCAAGAGTGGTGGAGTCTGCAGCTAGAGAAAGAGTGTCTTAAGGACATCCCTGGATATTTCCCTCCTAGTTGGCCTAGTGCAAAGGAACAGAAGCCCATAAAGAATCATAAGTATCAGATAAGGATGGCGTTGATCCCATAAGGGATGGTCTGCACTACTGACATTGTGCCTACCCTGATGCAACTAAAATATGAAGACCATGACCTGATTTCCCTAGAGGATGTTTGTTGGGTTATAGGGTAGACCCAGGTTTTATACCATTAACTTTGAAACAACAAAAAGACCCACAGTGTTGGCCCTTTCGGCAACAACCTGCGAACAGGTTGTAGTCTCACCCGAAACAGCTATGGGGTGCCGTAGAACCAGGTTTCTGCAAGCAGAAGAGGGATATTACTATACCTTCAGCCTTAACAACAAATATTTATACCAAACAGAGCTTCGATATTCACTTAATTAGCTTTGCATTTAGATAAAAGACGTTTCTTGCCTAACCCTTAACTGGGAATTCACAGCGAAAGAAATATTAACAGTTATCTTACTTTATCAGTTATCTACTTATCAATGCATAAAATAACACCATAACAGAAACAACACAAAAGAACCACAATACAAGATATAACGTCGTTCACCCCCAGTGTAGGGGCTACGTCCACAAAACTGCGCTTTTATTCCACTTCTTACAAAACAACAGTTCTGATCTGCGCACTCAGCAGCAGATCTTCCCTTCAAGTCTAACTGCACACTTAGCTACAGTTCCTTTCTTACAATCTCTAAGATACACACTTAGCTACAGTTCCTTTCTTTACAAAACCCTCTGCGCACATAGCTGCAGAGGTCGTCCACACACACAGCTGGGACTTGACCTTAAACCCAAAAAATAGATCTATCTTCTTTGCATTAGATGATCCTCATTTCATTAGATGATATTGACATATTTACATGAGTTCCTATTTATACAAGTGCACTATTACAAAATCATGGGCTTACACCCGAATTTTATGGACAATTACAAAAAAGAGGGCTTTGACTCAACCCCGACACCCCGAAGACTATTTTTAGTCGCAACTCCACTTACAATCTTCCACAAAGACTACGAAGTTACCAAAATTAGTGACCGTTAAGGTGCATGACCCAATAGGCCCCTAAGACTCACTAGTGTCCCGTCCCGGGACACTCTGATGCTTGGCTGGTGGGAGAATCTTGTTGGTGAACAGAGTGAACTATTTTTGGGGGCCACACATGATATTGTCGACTGCTTGCTCCTTCTCCACCCACTCCTGTAGTGCTGTTGTTGATGCTTTACTGGCCTTTTCCTGTGCAAATGCATCATATTCCTTCAAAACTTTGAGTTGGCTGTCCGCAGCAGTGCTCAACTCCAAGGCCTCGTCAACAAGGGGCTGCATAGAATTTTCCAACAACCTTGATTTCGTTCTGTACGACTCAATTTATTGCTGGAGTTCATTGCTTTGCTTCACCTTGAGCATCTTCTGCATAGGAGGCAGAGTCTTAATTTCCACTTTCACTGCATCCAGCTCTGCCTGTCGCTACTTGATGGTTTCTTGCAGCTTTTCTACTTCTAGATTTTCCTGCAGTTTCATCCAGGCATCGATGCTTTCTTCTAGTAGTTTTGCTTCACTGTTCACAATATCGGTGATCTTCGTTGTTGAGGCTTGAATATCTTTGCGACACTGCTCCCTGACCTCTGGTGGACTCCCCAGCATGATGCGAAGTTGAAGATCCGTGATCTGAGCCTCATGTTCTGCTTTTAGCTTTTCAATCTCGCTACGAGACTGTTGTGCATAGTCTTTCAGCTTAGCAATTCTTTGTTCTGGTTCTTCCTCAGCCTGTATGTTGAATTCAGGAAGATTCCAACATGCCTCATCGAACACTCATACCAGTGTATACTGCTTACGTTCTGTGTCCTACTTCCTCTGCTCTGCTTCTTCAAACTGTGCTGCGAGGCTCGCATTTTGCTTCATGGTATTTTCCAACTGTATTTGTTAGTAGTGGTATCGTGCTTGGATCTCCTTCACGATTTCTAATTGACAGAGATGCAGCTCCGTCATAGACAACTTGGTGTAATCTATCCCGACTGTCATACTCATCTCCGAGCGAGACGTTGCGTTAGTTATTATGAGGGTGTTAGTTATTATTATCTCTGGCTGCACGGTTACTGGTATAGTGCTTGTTGTAGCACCAGTCATAGATTTTGTTGCTAACTCCTTTAGTTCAGAAATTCGCTTTGTTATGCTGGTGAGAGAATCAAGATGTGTAGTTGTGAATTGTGACCACTTGCTAGTTAGTACTGATGTAGACTTTCTCAGGGCCTAGTCAAGCTCTTCCATCGTCATAGTGGGCTCTTCAACAATATTTGTGCCTTTTGACGCCTTTGTTTTCTTTCTGAACTGAGGTTTGGTCACTTCCTTTGCCTCTGGCGACTTGCACTTGTCTGGTCGAGTGGGATCTGAGACAGTTTTGACCGAATCTTCTTCTTCGTCTTCATCTCCATCATCTCCACCCTGGTCACCTTCACTCTGCTGTGATTCACTATGTTCTTCACTTTCTTCAAGTGGGTCATTCTGCTGTGTGTGGCTAGGTCCTGCGCCCACATTGGTGACTGGAGGGACTGGAATGTTAGGTTTTGTCCCTATGTCCTTCAACCATTCATCCAGCCACTGTTTGACTATTGCAAGGATGTCTTCCTCGTTCACCACATATGGAAACTTCGACCATTTGTGCTTGTTATCTGTGCGGTCCTGAATAAAGACATGATGCATGCTAGCCCTGAAGTTGGTCGCTCCATCATACTGAGAGAATAGCTCATTACTGAGCTGCGGCGTCTTCAGAATCTCATATGAGATACTCATCGAGTAAAAGGAAAACACGTAGTTCATCATTTGATGGAATCTTTTATCCTGTGACACCCATAGGGATGCTTACCTTGCTGCGTCAGGCATATGCGGAGGCACATCAACAAATTGTGCCTTGGTAGGTTCTTTCCATCCTACCAGTGCAATAAGCACTAACAACCATGAATAGTGAAAGGGTCTACCTTTTTCTTGCACGTCGTGGACATATTCAAGGAATTCCTTAGAAATGTACGCTTCCCAGTTATAACTGTAGCCTTCGGCACAGTTTGCAACAATACTGACAATTGGTGCAGGAACTTCATTCGGCCTGCACTTCCTCATTAATTTACAGGCTAAGAGCTCGGCTGTGAAGCGAATGTTTTGGTGCTAGATTGTCGAGGTTTGATATCCTCACTTTCCTTTCGTCAGCCCAAAGCGTTCCTTCATATGCTGCACCAGCTTCATGTCTTCGTGCTTCCCAATGAATTCGATCCCAGGATCAGGCCCTTCCTACGGCAAACCTGTAATCCTATTAACCAACTCTCCATTAATAGGGATTCTCTCGTCGTCAATCCATAGATTCCCATCATGCACCAACACTAATAATTTCTTGACTACCATGGTAACCAGCGTGCTGCGACCAAAGTGGGGGGCGTTCAGCATTTTCAGCAAGCCTGCTCTGTCTAAGCCAGCAGCCCACTATTTCGCTTCTAATAATGTCACTCCAGTATCTGGATAGTGGACAGAGTGCAAGTATGTCCTAGGTGCAAACTGTAGAAATTTCCCATGATCATTTGTATCATGGTCGGCGTACCTGAGCTGATCTACTTTCCCTGTCATTGTCCTGACCAACTGCACACCCGGTGGAAGCGAAGGGGTGCATAATGTGAACTTCTTTGTCCGTCGAGGTAGTTGAAATCCTGGTCGAATGGGTGAAAGATAAGGGGGTCGGTGTGATGCAACATTCTCTACCTCACCGAATTCTTCAAAACCTTCAGGTGGGATCTCTGCTGAGACAGAAGGGTTCATCTCGGGATCCCCCGGTATTTTCCGTGATTGCTTGTGTTTGTCTTTGTTCCTCTTAGAGTGAACTTCTGGTTTAAACTTCTTCCTAGTAGATCATGTCTGCATTGGCTGATTCAGTGCTTGGGGAGTTTCTTCGTGGGGTGTAGAGGCTGTGGGTTGCTCATAAGGTTCTGCAAACCCGTCTATTCGAATTCTCTCAACAGTTCCTGAAGTTCGTGATCAGCTGACATGGACTCAATTGTAAGACTCAAGGAAATGCGTAAAGCGATTTCCATAGGTCTGGGTGTCTTCTTATAGAGTCCATCGACCAAATCTGCCATAACTATGCATTAAAGACACCGAATCTGACAAATATCTTGTCCAAACGGTGCTAGATTTCTCAGGATCTCATTATTACAGGTAGTTAATGCAGTTAACGTATCGGCGCCACCGATTCTGATTTTTTTTAACGGTCGGATTTTGAGCTCTGACACACCTGTCCTTCTTCAGCACCACCAGTAACTCTAGTTGCGCCATAATAAAAATATTCGACACTTCTTGACACCAGCTTTGACAGGGCTTCGAGATTCAGCCTGTGACATAATGTCTTCCATAGCCTCAATGATTCCTGCTGCAAGCATCTTATCGAGCTCCATCCTGAATTTTTCTTTATACTTAGGGTTCAGCCTATAAGGGCGCTACTTCACAAGCTTTGCATCAGGTTTCAAAGGGATTTTAATCACTCCTATATCACCAAGGATACCTTTCATTTTTGATAACTTCATCGAGAATAGGTCCTGATACTCATTGAGAAGTTGGGTCACTTTGCTTACCGTTTCTTCATCCCAATAACCTCCAATAGTAGCATACTTAGGCATTTCTTCTAACCCAATGTTTACTTGCCTCGTCTTCAAGGGATAAGTCACTTCTGGTGCTTCTACTGCTGGTCCATGTACTTTGCAGTGTCCTTCTGACTTAGGAATGTTTATGTTTCATGGGTGACCAGCCTCGTTAATTGTGAGGTTATAGCATTCTACTGCATTAGCTTCTTGTTCTTTCCAATCAGGTTGGTACTCGGCTATTTCTTTACCATCAAACACCTTAGTGTGGATCAGCCTAACAGCTACATCCAAAGCAGGACAAACCTCATTAATAGAAAATGTCAGCACAAAACTATCAACAAGACTATCTCAACTTACAGTACCCTGGTGAAGCTCCACCTCTGCATACCAATTCTTCGCGACAAGTTCCAGGGTGTGCATGAACCGATGTACCCATTCTTCATGAGGGACATGCTTCCATGCTTCATAAAACTGTTCCAAATGTTCTTGAGGGTTAGTCTGACCATTAAACCTTCTTCACACCTCTTGAGGTTGATCCATGAATTTGAGGCGAAGAAGTTGTTGACAAGCTTCCCAGCTTTGAATATAGTTCTTATGACCATTCCACCATCTAGCAGCTGTGGCTCTA
This sequence comes from Pseudotsuga menziesii, assembly GCA_001517045.1. Lineage (NCBI taxonomy): Eukaryota > Viridiplantae > Streptophyta > Pinopsida > Pinales > Pinaceae > Pseudotsuga > Pseudotsuga menziesii. The sequence continues at coordinate 338,968 of LPNX010466312.1, read as the reverse complement.
AATACTGAATCTAGAGTTTCCATTTTCTATGAATCTGGTACCTGCTTTGAAAATTGCAAAATAAACTCTTCGGGGTCTGTCAAGCCATCAAAAATAGGTAAGACTCTTGTCTGTGAGCCAAGCCATCTGAGAGACTTGGTAATTCTTGCACACCGATGTCCATGTAGCTCATAAAGTCTAAGATGCCAATTCTCTAGGCCTTCATCTGAATCAGTCATGCAAGAACTATCACACTTCCAATCCATTATACCTTCAGTAGTAGGGTTAACATAGTCTTCCTCTTTAGCTGTGATGTTGTAGATATGATCCAAAACATCCTGATCCTCATCTTTGACTGGCTCTGTGTACCTTTCTCCTTGAGAAGGGTCCAAGGGGACTATGACTCTCAAGCCTTTTCCTTCAAAATTCATCTATCTGTGCTTAAGATTGATTACTACAGAATTCTCTATTGCCCATTCAATTCCTAGCAAGGCTGGATAGGGGTTGCTATCATCAATTATCTCAATGAATTCAAAATTTGCTAAGGTATTGACTCCATTAATGTCTACTGGGATGCTAGAGAATATTCCTAGGGGCACAATCTTCTACTGATTGCCTAATCTCAACTGTATAGGGGACCATTCAAGGGTAGGTTTTCCCATTTGTTCCCATGTCTGCTTAGTTAAGACATTGAATTCTGATCCCAGGTCTAAAATGATATCAGTCATGTCATACTCTCCTATCTGAGCATGCAATCTCATTTCTCTTCCAGTTCTTCTAACTCTATTAATAGTTTTTTCTTTACCAGAGATTTGCTGAGGTTCACAAGAAGCAATAACTTTCTGTAACTCATTTAAATCATTCTGATTTCGTAAGAGCCTCATACAACTATGTAAAAATGTCGATAGTGTACTTACTTTCTCTGTCAAAGCTTCTTGAGACTGCGACTGCTGTTGATGCTGCTGCGTAGGTGCTACTGCTATGCTTGGATCAACAAAGTCTTTTTTGGCTTCCATAAATGTTTCTTTTTCTTTTCCCACATCAAAGGTTAGAACTTTCTCTGGGGTCTTACGAACCCAAGCCTCGTCAGGCTGTTTTTCCTTATGTTGCACTTGTGTCATAGCTCCACTCCTTGTAACAACGTTAATGGCTGGGATAGGTCTTTGCTCTACAGTAATTATCTGAATATTCTAAGGAGGAGCGCTATTTATTTCTTGTATCTTGGCTATCAGCTGCGGGCATTGCTCAATGACATGATCTACTTCTCGGCAATATCGACATGTCATAGTTGGGTTCTGACAGTCTCTAGCTAAATGTCCTGCCTAGTTATAGTTATAGCAGACAACCTGGCCTCGACCTCTTCCAAACATACCACCACGACCATGACCTCCAAAAGTACCTTGACCTGATGTATTACCATGGTAAACATATCCATCATTTCCTTGTGCATCATTTTGTATCCTATAAGCATCATATGTTCGCTCTCGCATAAGGCCAAAGCTGCGACATTCCTCTTCGTTGTGCCCTACTGAATTACAGAACTTGCAATAGGGATTCTTAGGGACTTGCACATATCTTTGTATCAAATAGTAGTCTTCAAGTCGATGCTAGCCAGTTGTTCTACAAATATCACAATATAGAACATTAGGGTTAAATGGGTTCAGCACACCAGTATTCAGGTAATTTCTTAGCGCAGTGCATTGTTCCTTATCATGACCTTCTGTCCTACATCGCGTACACCACACCTCTTCACGAATAGATTTCCATTTTTTCATGTCACGCAGCTCCAAATCCATTTCTGCTAACTACGCTTGTATTTGTGCTATGCCAGAATTATCTTCGACAGGGGCTGTCTCTAGTTTCATGGCAATCTCCAAAGCCTCTTGCTGATCAGAAACCTTCTATTGCATGAGTGGCGTTCTGATATGAGGTAATAAGGCTGCAATGAACCATTCTTTATGCTGTGTTGGTCCAATAGTGAAACTAACTTGATCTAGCAGAACTTTGAACCTCTGATCAAAGTCCCAAACTGATTCACCTCGTCTCTGCTGAATCTCTTTCAATTCAGTTATACACTGTGATTCTGACTTAGGCTTCTTGAACTCTTTGATCATTGCTTATTTAATATCAGCCAAGACATGGTTCTAAGTACTGGAAAACTTCATAAACCAAGTCAAGGCTCGGTCTCTAAAAGAAGTGACCAGCTGCGCTCTTCTTACATCTTGATCCAAAATGTTCTTAGCTGTCCACACAGCTTCGCATAAAAACCAAAACTGTTATGGATCCTCTGATCCAGATCCTTTGGAAACTGGGAGCTTGATATCATCAGTCATATGGGCCATAGCATATTGAGGGGGGGTAGAAATGACTAGGTTAGACTGACCTGCGACCGAAATACTCGGGCTAGGGTTACTACCAGACTGCAACGAGTTCCCAGGGGTAGCAGATCTTTGCTGCGGGGTTATAGGAGGATTTCTAACAAAAGGGGTTTCTTTAGATTCAGGGTCTTCTGGCATATACTTGGTATTCTGACTTAGGGTATAGGATTCTAAGTTTCTCTTGTATCTTTTACCACTTCGTAGCAAACGAATTTGCTCATCAAAGTTACTTTCACTTCCAAACATAGGTTAGTAAAAATAATTCTAGCAATCTGATTCTATAAGCAATATGCCCTTCTCATCCAAGAGCATTTTAATTTGTAGACTAAAATAATTTAGGTACTTACCCCTTGGTCCTTTGAAGAACTACCTTTTAGCTTCGCTAAAAGAGGTACTTGTGTCAATGGAAAATTCTGTCACAAAATCTTCAAGGGTTCGCATTGTCCAGAAATCAACAGCTCACGATATCGCGTTATTCACTCTTTTCAATATATTAACTCTTGCTGGGGTCCAGTCAGGAAACTGATCTTCTTGGAAGTTTTTTCTTCTCTCTGTCAACCTGGATAACCACTGGTGCAATTCTCTGTGGATACTACCAAAGAAAATTTCATAAATATCAGCAAAAATGTACCTTTGCAAGAACTCGTCTGAGCTACGACGAGGATCCTTATTTTCTTGTTTAGAAAATGTCTGATTGGTAACTTCAACCCAATCATCGATTTCTTTTACGGAGGGCCTCCAAAACATAGCCCTTCAGGTACGACATAAATCCCTCTTGAGTAGATACTGAGTTCAATCGGCAACGAAACCAATTTGTTGGGCTATAGGGCAGACCCATTTTTTATACCATTAACTTTGCACCAACAAATAGACCCACAGTGTTGGCCCTTTTGGCAACAACCTGCGAACAGGTTGCAGTCTCACCCGAAATAGCTATGGGGTGCCGCAGAACCAGGTTTCTGCAAGCAGAAGAGGGATATTACTGTACATTTATCCTTAACAACAAATACTTATACCAAACAGAGCTTCGATATTCACTTAATTAGCTTCACAGTTAGATAAAAGTTTTTTCTTACCTAACCCTTAACTGGGAATTCACAACGAATTAAATATTAATAGTTATCTTAATTTATCAATTATCTACTTATCAATGCATAAAATAATACCATAAAAGAAACAACACAAAAGAACCACAACACAAGATACAACGTGGTTCACCCCCAGTGTAGGGGCTACGTCCACAAAACTGCGCTTTTATTCCACTTCTTACAAAACAACAGTTCTGATCTGTGCACTCAGCAGCAGATTCGCCCTTCAAGTCTAACTACGCACTTAGTTGCAGTTCCTTTCTTACAATCTCTAAGCTGCGCACTTAGCCGCAGTTCGTTTCTTTACAAAACCCTCTACGCACATAGCTGCAGAGATCGTCCATGCACACAGCTGGGACTTGACCTTAAACCCAAAAAATAGATCTATCTTCTTTGCATCATATGATCCTCATTTCATTAGATGATCTTGACATATTTACATGAGTGCCTATTTATACAAGTGCACTATTACAAAATCATGGGCTTACACCCGAATTTTATGGACAATTACAAAAAAGAGGGCTTTGACTCAACCCCGACACCCCTAAGACTATTTTGAGTCACAACTCCGCTTACAAGCTTCCACAAATACCACGGAGTTACCAAAATTAGTGACCGTTAAGGTGCACGCCCCAACAATGTTGCAAAGGACCCATATGTGTCAATGGTAGCGGTCGAAGGTGGGATGATAGAGCACATCCCAAAGAACTGGGTGAGTGGGATGGCTAGAGCTAGATTACTCAGGTTGATCAACATACTGCACTTTGGGAGGCTGACAGAAGAAAATGCATTCATGAAGAAGATTTTACGTGCTTCCATGGTGGGTTTGTTTGGTTAGATGATCCAATTGAAGTCACGGTGGGGTTGATTTTAGAGATAATGGGGCTATCCAATAATGGACTAGACCCCTCACAATATATCCATGACAAAGATAATGACTGGAATTTGGAAATTAATTTGAAGAAATGCTATGCTCTAGAGCACAACGGGAGGGCATACCACATTGATAGTATCAATGACCGGGTGGTACATATTGGCACCAAGATTTTGGCGAGTAAAGTTGTAAGGAAGAACTTCCCAGTTCAATGTAATTCCAGGTTGGTCACATGTGCTAAGATGTGTGCACAAGGTGTGCAAATGAATTGGTCCCTTTTTCTTCTGAACCAGTTAGCGGAGGACACAGTGGCCTCACAGGCGGGTGAAATACCATTCACATACAATTGGCTCCTCATTTTGATTGCATTAGTGGCTTGGATGGATCTAGATGATTACAAGGTGATGTATGTCAAAGTAATAGAGGTATGCAAGGGTGAAAGATATCAGAATTTATGGTGGGTCAAAGAAGTAGAGAGAATGGTAGATTGCTCGATCCAATTTTGGATCTACTGGGAAGCACTGCAAGAGGCAGCGGTAAAAGTTCCAAAACTGACAAAGGAATCCTTGACAAAGTTTCATAGGATTTGATACCATGTTTTTCACATTCAAGCAGGAAGGGACCTCACCAAGCAATGGTTTCCAATGAGATAAAAAGTGACTGATGTGGAAATGGAGGCAATGATTAATGATTGGCCTACGAAATGGCAAGAACTAGTAAGTGTAGCAAAAATATCAATAGAACCTTCGGGGGATGCATCTATTGAGCCTTTTCTCAAATATGACCAACAATCTAATGAAGAATCATCAACAGAGACACCTACTGACCCGAAATCACAACACATATTCAAGGAACTGAGAGAAAAAAGGCTCATGGATTAGGCTGCGAGTAGTAGCACCAGGTCAGCAATGGAAGTGTATTTTAAACTAGCTCGTTAAGTCCTTCAATGATGCAATAGATGTAGCAACAAAAGAGATGAATAAATTGGAACAGGAAGGATTCGCCGAGGTAAGAACCAAACTACATTTTGTATATGACATTGTTTCAAAAAGAGCACTAGAAAGTATGACTGTGCAAGAAACCTTGTCAATCATCACTGATCCCTGGGATAGGAATGTTCAAATTCCACTAACTACCATTGACATCAGAACTGAGGACTTGAATACCTCCCTACAGCAGCTACAACACATCATAATGGATATCAACATGATGTCTACCCAGGTGTTCGTATACTTGCAGTGAAGTTCCAACGAAGAGTTGGTGGACAAGAAGAAAGAGATCAGCAATCAATTTCTATGATCGTAGGAGAAAGTAGAGGAAACACAGAAGGAAGTTGATGAAATATAGAGCACAAAGGTAAAGCTAATGGGAAAAAAATGAAGGAGATAGAAGAACTGAAGAAAGCGCAAGAAGAATTGAAAATGAAGACTGTTGAGGAGATCACATAGCTAAACAAGGAGACAGATCGTCTCATTTTTTAAAAGGCCCATCTTTTCAATAGTCACGTACAAGCAGGAGTAGAATTTGTGGATGCTTGTAAGCATGCCGGTGAAAATGCTGCTAAACTGGATGTAGTTTTGAAAGAAAAGCGACTAGGGGAAATTATTGTGCAGTTGCAAAAGGATAACAACATTTTGAATGCTCTAGTCTATCTAGACATGCGTCCTGAGAAAATTGTTGAAAGGAAGACTTCCATAGAGGAAGTGGTGGCACAAATTGAAGAGCTATAGAAGGAATATAAGAATTTCACTAAAGCAATGACAAAATTTTGGGTTAGCATCATCCAAGATGCGTAGTTAGATAAATTGACCAAGAAGTTGCAGGAAGATGAAGAGCAACTAGCAACACTGAAGACGGCATTGAAAACAATTTCTCCAGTCATTTTGATTACGTGGTTGGCCAAAATTAGAGAGTTGCACCAGTGAGTAGGAAAGACTCAGGAGCACCAGCGAAAGAGAAATGACCAGCTCAATGAGATCCAAGAAATTGGGGCACAAATGTCTGTTAAGGAAGTTGCCACTCTAACGGTTGTGAAAGAAGGTAATAAGGAAGTCACTAGAAATATGGTGGAGCAACCATTAAAGAAATATTTTTTGGGAAGCTATGACATTGCTAAGATAATTCAAGCGCAAGTGAAGGAGATCACTCAGGAGTATGCAGACTTCATACTGAAGATAAGTGAGTACACCATGTCCACCTGACCTGGCTCGAGGGAGAGTCACAAGATTGTGTTGGGGGACTGTTGGAAATGGTTTTTGAAACATTAGTTGTGCAGCATCGCAAATGTTGCACAAGCTCAAAAGACACCGCATAAGAGGAATATTGGTGCGCAAGAAGAGAATATAATATTTTGTATATTTTGTGTCACCTTTTTGTACTTTGGACCATATTTTGTGGATATTGGTCATGATTTTGTACATTCAATTAAGAATTGGTTAAGAGTTAGTTAGAAGTGGACCTTGAATGTAAATGCGCAATCCTATAAATAGAAGCAGAAGTACAAGTGTTAGAGATAGATATACAAATAAAGAAAAATAGAGGAGAGACTTGAAAAGAAAATTAAGAGCACTTGTTGAATTGTGAACTGTTTTTGAATCTGTGGATCATTACGTAGAAGTAATATGACAAAAAAGAAGTTGATCTGAATTAATCTTTCCTTTTATCTTTTTCTGTCTTACTGTTTCTGCAATCCAATGATGAATTTTGAGTGAATTTACGACATCGATCTATGATGCAGTGTTTCTTGCTTTTGAATGGTTTTATATTGCTAGATCATTTTGCGGCACAATATGTTTATGTTAGTTGTGAATGAGTGATGCGATCTATTAAGAGTGATGATGAATGGTCCTATTAATGATTAAGTAGTCAGTCAGATCTATTGAGTAAATTAATAATCTATCGATGCACATAATCCTCTATTCTACAAAAAATTGGCTTGGACAGCTCTCCCTCAAGCATCTCGAGTGAAACTTCATCTGCTTTGCAGGTGGTGTTGGAGAGGGTAAAACCTATCCGGGTCGGTGCTCAGAGAGATAGCGGTGAGTTGAGCATCGATAGAGTGGGAAACCCTATCTAATATTTTTGTTGGCTAGGTTTGTGTAATAGAACATCGATAAGAAAAAAGAAAAAGAAAAATAACAAATTCACAACAAAATCTGATGGATGCATTGTTTGAAATTTGACAGACACGTGTCTATCATTCAGTAACCATGTTTTTTTTGTCATAGGTGGGAATTCATCAGACATTCAACTTTATATTGAAACCCGTTGACAATTCAATAGAGTATCAAGCTAATATGGAGAAATATTTCAACCATGAGTTGTTGAATTTTTTACCTCAACTCGTCAGATCCATCGTCGCATTCATGACTTCCAATTGTCAGAATTTCAAATGCACATTGTCAGATATGGTGTCGAAAGTTCGAATGCTCGTTGTCGGATATCCAAATTAGACTCGTCAAATCCGTCGTCCATTTTTGACATCCCACTATCGAACGTTTGACAGATCTTTGTCGGATAAGTTGTCTAATTTTCGACTACTGAATGTCAGATCCATATTTGGAGCCATGGCTAGCTCATTGAAGCTTAACCATGGTTAGTTGGAAATCCGATGGAGTACATGACAATTTTATTATTGGATCCATGGAAATCTCATCGGTGTTTAGGCATCGACTGTCGTAAATCTGACAAGTATTTGTTTTTTGATAAAAAAATAAATTCATGAATATGTATATTATAGTGATTTTATGTGTGCACCAATATATGAAATTTAACCCACACACCACACATGTTTTCATGTGCACAAAAGTATCTATGCTTGCATGGATACACAGAAGCATCTACACACAGGTATTCATGGCCTTTTAAGTAAGCATGTGAAAGGGGTACTCTAAGTATTGATAGATAGATTTTTTTTTATCTTTTCTGCATAAAGAAGGAAAGGGGAAGGCCAATAATACTCACCCTGTAGTATATAAACAATTAGATTAGGAAGAGGAACCACTTCCTTGTGGAACAAAATGCCCAGATAAAGATAATTCCATTACAGTAAGATATATTTTGACATGACGAAGACAACAACCTTTTCCCACAAATAATGACACCAAAATCATCAATATGAATTAGTAATATTCCAAGGTGAAATGCTATCACATCAACCCATGGTCTTGCACACCAAAGACAACAACTAAATTTGCAAAGTTAATCTCTAGATTGGAAATGTTTTTCCTATAATCAATGCAATTCCTTATAGACCATATCCTTGTTGAAATTGTTACATACGTGAGATTTTTCATAACACACAATGAATAACAATGTTAAAACACAATTAGAAGATGAGTATTAATGTAAAATTCAATCCCAGAAATAAACAAATAAGCAATCTCCTTCACACAATTGTTATGTATCTGGGAACACACATGTAGTGACAATGATGATAGACACAATTTAAAATAAGAGTATTAATGTGGAATGTAAGCACAACATATGAATGTCATGGAAACACAATATCTTGCAACGTCACATATATATCAGCCACAAGCCAAATAACCACCATTGTCTTCTCCTAAACCATCTATCTTGTCCAAATATCAAACCAAGGCATGAAGCAAGGAGTTATCAATGAGTACAACAAGCATATGAACGACCTCTTATGTACTAATGATTTGATAATGAAAATTGAACAAAAAACAATGAATTGTCTAAGAAAGTGGAACAAAAATTGAGATTAGCAATCAAGATTGTAATCATGATAGAAACTATACATAGATCAGAAATCATTTATACTTTAGTTACTTAGTACGACAATTAAGATATCCTTCATTTTGAATAATGACACAATTCTTGCTTCTATATTCAATGAGTGAAGTTTCCTATACCCAAAAAGGAAAAATAATAAAAAAATAATAAAGAATGTCAAAATTCCTGTGGTTGGAATACTTTTCAATTGATATTTATGTTTCTCCTAAGCATGTTACTTCAATAAAAAAATTTGGATTCAAACGAAAAAATATTACATCATCACTATAGCAAATTTGATCCTAAACATACCTACCAAGAAAATATTATTTAGATTATTGTTATAGACTCTTACAAGAAACATATTCCGTTTTAAATCTATGGGAAGAATGAACATGGAAATTAGAGAACAAATGAACTAGGTACAACTTGATTCTTTACTCAATGAATGTAACTCTCCAACCACTTGAGGTGGAAGACACAATTTTTTTTCTTTCATATTGTTTGTTGAGGAAATCCACACTTGGGCATGGTTTGACAAGACAAGGATTTATTTGGAGGATTAGAGTAAATTTTCTACCTTTTGAATATGGGTGTGGATTGTTTCAATATCGGTACAAATTTTTTTTAAGACATCAATAATTTAAGTTTGATGTAGATGTCAGAATGGAGAAGGAAATCCTACAACTTTTCCATATGGTTTTGGAAAAATAAAAATAAAAGAGTGAGTGGTAATAATAAATCGTTAACTCTAGAGATTCATCTTAAAATACTCTATCAGATCATCTTTGACGAGTTGAATTGCAACTTTGATGAAGAGTGCATACTCTCGATTATCAAAATCAGTTAACGATACTTTGTGGGGTGCAAAATTAGCATAAACGATGTAGGTAAGATCATAAGATCAATTTGTTTTCTACATCACACAATTTTTTTCTTGGAGAACAACTATACTAAGGGATAATCATGGCATAGTGAAAACCAATATATGGTACATGCTTCATAAAGAAGTGCCTCATACATTACCTTCTTCCATTTATCAATATCATTAGATTGATTCTAAAATTATAATATACATTTGGTTTCACCTTGAGAAGGCACACAGAAGTATCCTGCAACTGAAATTAAGGAGGTATAGATATTATAATATTGAATAGAGATATCTAGATATGACATGAAATTGTTGGTCTCTAGGTTGCTAAATAATTTTAGTGATGAGACATGGATGCATAACTATCACTCCATTCACTATGGAAAAAAAATCCCAAGATCTTGTGACATCACCCAATACTGAGCAGACCAACATGGTTTATGGTGGACAATCATTCCGTGAGCTGAAAAAAGACGCAAGGAAGAAAAAGGTTTAGATAAAATTTAGATTAAGTTTTTTTTATTTCAAGCTTAAAATAAGCATATAGGCATTGTCAATATGAAAATTAGCATAGTTTATTTGACTCAAGAAGTAGTCCGTTAACATGTTGATGTCATCTTTAGACCATGAGGAAATGGTCATTTAAAGGCCTAAACTAGTAATTATTTTGCACAATAAAGAGCAATAATGGAGCATGTAACAGAAACATTAAATATATCAAGAAACTGTAGTTTCCATACATATAAATTTAAACCTTTCTTATGTTTCCTCACCAAACTTACCTCTATATCTACTCAAGACACTTGAAGATTCTTAATTGAGACTAGCCAATTCAAAGCCTTTTCTTTCTTCAAATTGGACTCTATGATTATGTAATTATTAGAGTTCCTCATAAATAATTATCAAACAGTGGTTACAATTCATAAATTGCTTGTCACCACCAATTAGAGATATTCTAAGACTAATATATATATACCACTCTTAATTTTCTATTAGTAACACTTTAATTTAACTCTATGGACAACTATTGAATACTGTAGAATCAATCCCATACATCCTAATAGTGTAGAGAAAATCAGGGGGGAACTTAAATTTACAACCATTGCAATTGATAATATTGATGTATAGTTACAAAAATCCTTATTTATCATTAAAAAGGAACACTACCTAAAGTAAAAAATACGAATAAACATAAGAACCTTGGGATAGATGATCTCCATAAGACAAGTTAGAAAATTACTGATACATAAATGAAGATAATAGTCTCATAGAGGATTCATGAACAATTTCTCCTAACAAGTCCATCAAACTACAGTCTAGTGGTAAGTTGGAATACTAGACAAACATGCTCCATATGTTCATATGGAAATAAAAGGAGATAATTGTTGTTGGAAATACTGTATGCAAGTCCCATAAACCTTAATGGCTCATGGTTGTGGCATACAAATTATAGATAAGGCCAGGTGTAGTATTAGGTTAAATTGATGGAATAGATACCAAATAGTCATGGAATGTACGTTCACATTCCAATGTTTGCAAATCAAAGGCATAATAGGTCATATATGTGAACTATGGCACATCAAACATCGGAACTACAATAAAATACATCTAGTAAGAAAAGGCATCGTAGTGTGCTTAGTTCCACTTATGTTTCAAACTACATCATATGTTTAAAATTCAAAGTAAAATATTCAATATTGTAATATTTACATGTACAAACTCCATCTCAAAGGAATTTCATTGTTAAAGAATGGTAAGAAGAAAGTATTTCCTTCACAGAGTTTACTCTTCTTAGGAAATTAGTTGTAGTTGGAAATTCCTGTATAAATGTTGACAGAGTTATGCGCTTGCTATTGGGAAAATGAAGTATAAGACAACTTGCATAGGTGTATTAATTTTTGAAATTAACATGCAGGGGAGGGGTGTCTGACTTGTGCATGCATCACAAAAATAACTAGGATATATGGTAGCCTAGGAATCTTTGTTTCATCACAATAATAACTTGGATATATGGAAACCTTGTTATCATAAACATTGGGAAAATTTTGGCATTTACTTAGGGTCATTCTCAAATTTATATTATGCAGCATTAGGTGGATTCTTGAAATTCATATCTCAAAAAATAATTCTCGGCATAATAACAACCCTAAAACGTGAATTTCGGTCATTCCTAAGTCATGTTTGGACAATTTTGAATCCATTTGGGCATTGAATCCAAAATTCTGGGAAATCCTTAGGGCATAAACAACCCTAGAAAAGGCAGATATGGGCATAATCTCATCCCTACATAGTGGTAATGTTCAACAGTTACAACTCTTAAATGAAATTTTGGGAACACTTAGATGAAATATGTGCATCAAAAATGTTGGTTGTACCTTCATAACAACAATAGATTCCCCAATAGAAAACCTTCTATATCAACAATTCGGAGTCATTTGGAGGTTCTAGAGATAAATTATGTCATGGGTGTCTTGAAATGACCCTATTGTGGGGTTGTAATAGATGTGGGAAGACTTGGAGAAGGATATCATACCCATTTTGTGAGAACCAACCTATTACAACATACAACCAACGCATATATCCAAAAGAAATTGAGGATGGTGATAAATGGAGTGATCCAAATGGAAGCAGATGAAAGTTGAATTTTTGTGTTAATGATGAAAAATAAGGAATCACTCGATATCCATAATAGTCCATTCGAATCATGACATGGTACTTTATCAATGAGGAGGGACAACATTTCGGAATTCATATTCACATTCTATTTTTCTGACCATCCTTTTTGAACTAATTTTTTTGGAACTTATTGTGGTTAAATTGACGACTCAAATTAGATTCCAAGATCATGAGGGAAGAGGTATTTAATTTCTTTTCATTTTATCCATTTCATTTATATATTAGGGGGCTATACAACCCTTATGATACCCATTAGGTTTTCCATTGAATTACAATACCGTCGACCAAATAGTTGCACAAATATTTGTGGCTATTCAACCCTCATTTGCACAACTCATAGGATATGCAAAGTATGATCATGTAACATTATTGAAAATATGTCTAGTGAGCTAGCATCCACAAAGTGTGAAAAATTCTTATCAATTGGTTGTGCAACTATGTAGCATGACTGTTTGGTGGATAGTTGTGTAATGCATGGCTTGCCTATGTTTTGGTCATGAAACTTTGATGTGTGCCTATGTGATGAAAAACTATTTAGCGCATGGATTGAATTCATTTTAGCCACACAACTATGTTGTGTGAGTACTATATTATGGGAGTTTTTACAAACTCACATATTGCTTTTGTGTATGGATCCACAATTGTGATGCATATCTGGACGGTTCCACATATCTGGATGGTTGGAACCCACAAAAATTATGGGTTCGTGGCCACCTACAAACAAAAATGAGATTCACATATTATAGGATGATATCTACCAAATTTACTTAATTATGGTAGTTTGTACAACATGCAAGTAACTTGCATGATTCTTTTGTGAAATAATGCACAAACTACATGAAAATTTTCTTTATGGCCACACACCCCACTTCTTTTTTTAGTATTTGTGTTTTTGTGGAAAGCCTATTTCTAGGATAGTAATGTCAATCTCTTGGAATCGGTGAGATTGTATCAATATTTTGGAGGAGGAACAAACTAACCACATTACACATGATGATCTCACCTCCTATAGATTACTGAAATACTTATTACACTTCAACAAGATAATCATGAGTGAGATGATCCAAATATAGAAACTTGAGGATGGTTCCTTCTAGCTGAGGTGACATCATATGAATTTATCCACTACTAATGTGTAATTTTATTGGACTGCAATGTATCCTTCACAAAATACCCAGTAATTGAACTTCCATATCCATATTGTACATAACATTCACATGGTTAACTAGACTAACAACCATGATCACTCTCATTTTAACTTGTTAAGTCAGAAAATGATAGGTCACGCGTAAGAATAGATCCACTTTTTCTCTATTAATAATTGTGTCCAACACCAATAATTACGTCAGATCTCTATCACTTGTGAAAGTTATTGATTGATGCCAGGTCTATGGAGATTCCATGTTGGTGATTACGTGTATGAAGAACAATCAACAAATCTATAAAGTGACTTTATAGCCTCTAGCTATATATATCAAGGAAAATTTACATCTCTTTGATATGATCGCTTTTGACCATATATAGAGATATGGGGAAACCCTAGGTTTGTCTCTGCAATCTAATAAGATTTGAGAAACGTATTATCATTTTGAAAACAATTATATAACAAAGAAAACCATTCAAAACATACAACAAGGAACCTAACATTTTCAAGCAACAAAACATGTTGTCCATGATTTTGGACTTCTAAGCATATTTGATAAATACTAAGCATATCTGATATAATCTTTTATCAATCCAAGCAAGTTAAAATTATAGGAAACAAAGAATGGTAGAAATTGAGCAAGTATGGTTTACAAATCAAATTAACTGAAGAAAAATATGTATGAGAAATAGGAATATGTTTCCTATACTATTCATAAAAAATTTTGTTACAACTTACTTGATTTGTGGAGCTTCGCACTGTCTTATTCTTCTTTACCTTTCAAAACACCATTCAACATACTACAAATATTTTCTTGTTGCAATAATTTCATGTTAGGACCCATCAAATACAAATGTGCATGTTTATGAAAATAACAAAACTAATCTAAATAAGTACAATGATATTACAATGTAAATTACAATACTATTCAACTATTCAAGTAAAGTAATTTGTAATAAGAGATCACCTAAGGAAACATGGAGAACCACAACACTATGTATATAAGGCCATTGATCCCATCAAAACACCATTTTTTCCTCTGAACTATGAAAATGTTTCCCAACGCTATCTATAACAAGTTCCAATGGATGAATCGAATAGCAATAGTAAAAATTAAACACTACAATTATAGAAATAATTGTTTTTAGTGTATACTTCCTTACCATTCATTGAGCTCCTCTCTGTTTCAAGAATAATTTAATATTCTCTATTAAATAGGACCAACCACATGAAGGTGGAAGATATTATGGCCCCTCCCCCCCCCCTTACATCACTCTCAATTCCCCAAACCCAATGCATCTACTTGCAAATAACAATTTACTGCAAATTAATTCACTCAATAGCTGAAAACAATTTCATTAAACCATTCGTTAAATCATTCAATAAAACATTCAATCATTCAATAGATGAAAAAAACATTCATTAAAACAATCATTAAACCATTTATTAAATCATTCATTTAGTCAATAGCCGATAAAAACATTCAGTAAACCATTCATTAAAGAATTCATCTAACCATTCATACATGAAATAGAAGAAAAAAGCATGTAAATTTTTTTATTATAAAAAAGAATTACTCAAAATTTCTTTAGTCACTTCCTTTTACTTTTCTTCTCTTTACATATTTAGTGAGAAGTGCATTTCTATAATCTTCTCATCGGTCTCCCTAGTAGACTGCTCGCAAGGTTGAACTTGCGGCGAGGGGCTCAGAATTGCTGCAATATTGTCAAAATGTTTCATTAATTTTTTTTTGTTTTTATAAATACAAGTAATTCATTTAAAAAAACATTACAAATGTGTTTTTTTACCTGGCATGGTAACATCAACATGTTCATCATTATCCTGTATAGGCTCAACCTGTTCATTGTTACTTGCATCTACATGCTCTGCAGTTGAATTGTGGAGAATTATAATTAATGTTCATCATCTACAATTATATATATATATATATATATAATAGTAACATATTAATAAATTCATTACAAGGAATCGAAGCACGATCTTCATCTGGTTGGTGTTCACCTTCGACATTAAATGGATCATTACTTTCCTGCTCAAAACATAATAAATAATTTATGTTCATTTTTTATACAGAATAAATTGCATGAGAATTAATAAATTTTCATTAAAATATATAGTTTTTATATACCTTTGCACCAGATGGATCAACAGAAGATCATGCAGTATGCCTGGAAGAGCTTCTTTTACGTTCAACAATAGCTTCAAAGCTGTGTTGGCAGCCAAGCTTCATGTCTTCCTAAGTGGGAAATTATTTGAATCGGTCGGCCTGCATATTTGCATGAAGCGATTAATTTTACATTTTTTTCCAGAATAAAATGAAAAATAATTTTCTATATATTATTTGGATTAACTATCAAGTTTTCGATACTTACAATTTGGGCCTCCAAATTTGAATAAACACCAGGCCCAAGCTTGTGTTTACCAATTTTTTCCAGTCTTGCCTTGGTGTCCTTTGATTTGTTCGACAGCCTAATCAAGTGTTGAATTACATTAGTCGATGTTCCAAATTTGATATAAAAATTAAAAATAATAAGGATTGCCACTACAATGTGCAATGTATTGCATACCTCCCAGTTTTGGGAGTGAGCTTCCAAGGTACTCCCTACCTCTCCTATACTATAATTTCCTATACTATGTTGATCATTTGATCACTAAGTTATGGTACATCCCTTCTTTGTCGAGCTCCTATAAAATATGTTATGGTTGATCGTTTTATGACAATGTTATAAGTTATAAATACTAGGTTTCATGCACTATACTAAAATAAATGAGGCCGCATAAATAATGAATGGAAATTTAAATTATACACCTCATGCATTCCTTTACTTGCAACTTGTCTAACACATGCACTTGCAAATTGTCTAATACATACACATTCAAAATGACTAATGCATGCACATGCAAACTGCTGAGGATAACATTATCCCTTCATATCTATGGCTGACATATCACATATGGATGCATGCATGCATGCATGTTTCCTCACAACTATAATCATACAAATAGTGATGGACCCTCATCTACAAACCATCCTACTGAATGGAATTCATTGTTGTAATCTATCATTGTTCAGTTGATGTTGAACCCTTGCTCAAGCCCATGCACATGGCATATATAGTTTCTTTTTTTAAAAGAACATCCTATGGGTATCAATTACAACAGTCAACTGCACTTAAGACTAGATCTGGTTTTACATATGAATATCAATATTGAAATAACTATTTTGATTCCAAATGGAGAAGGGAAGGGATCAAGGTTTCCCCAAATCCCATGATGATAAACCCAAGTTGAAAACTATCAATGTTATATTCCTTCCATTACCACATATTATAGTTGAGCCTCAAAAATGAGTCTCCACAAATATTTAACAGAATGACTCATACCACATGTTAAGTATGAATTTGCGTTCAATCCTATCATAATCCTTTTCAAAAGAAATTTTCAGAAAAAGAGCATTTGATGACTATCACTTGAGACAATTGAGCCAATTTTCTCTTTTCTAATTATCAAGGAAACTAACCAATTAATTATCTTGGCCAATTTGTTAGGATTTTTTTGGAGACATTGCAAAAATTCAATGGGGCCTAAGTGGAAAATATCAACAAAGTAATAACTTGTGTACCAAGGTTCCATTCTTGTTAAGGTATACCCCACTCAACTAGCATGTAGTACAAAAGTCATCCATAAGTGTGAAACACATCCAATAAGCTAGAGCACCCCAATAGAAAAGCCTCCAGAGTCCAAATACCAAACTATTTTTGAAAATAGGTGTGCACAATGACACTCAACATACCTAAAATTACATCTATTGAATTAAGGTTAGGTATCTTTGAGTACTTCCAAAGGGGTTTACACTCTAGTAATTTTTCTTAAAATTTCATTATTTAATATGCCAAGAAATAACATTGATTATGCTATACTATTTTAGCATATTTAAGTAAGGCCATATCAATAACTCATTTGACTCTTCATAATCACATTTTTCAAGCCTCATCTCACTAATTTGGGTTTAAAAGATCTGTTCTGGAGGGGGTGACATTTACTGAATTTTTCCTGTAATCTCATCCATCAAAAAATGAAATTCTGATCCTATAATCTATTATATATATTTTTTAATTATATCCATTTCCTAATGTGCTACTATTTTGATTGAAATCCACAGATTCTTACAAATGGATTAATAATGATTTTTTTCCAGTTCAAATAGGGTTCAGAACTTCCAAGTACACATGCTTTTGCAATGGTGGAAGGCCATGAAGACAGATCAATACTGAAGCTACGAATTTTCCTCGACGAGGAATTCAATCAACTAAATTTGGAGAATATTTCACCCTGTTCAAGACTTTTGAAAATGATTGCTGCTCTTCAAGGAACCAACACTGTATTGTGGATCCTAAAGGTGAAAATTTTGTTAGCATAGCCATTGCTACTAGGTACAAGTTGCATTATTTCTTCAATGCATCGCTATTTGTTTTGAGTTCAGTAATTTATGTTTTTTTACACTTTCTACTTGCACCTTTTACTATTTTTAACCATAATGGAATACACGCTTCCTATCTTTAATTTTGAGGAAATGCTTTCTAAATATCTATTTCAAATAGATAAATTATCATAACTAATATGTATTTCTTTAAAATAAGAGTACTTTATTCATATGAATTCTATAATCAATCATACATCCTCTATGAAATATTGGACACTTTCCCATTTGGATGCTAAACAAACAATTTAATGTTGCTTGTAATCCTTGTTTTCTTCTTTGAAGAGTTAGGTGGGTCTCTTTTACTTATACATTTTTTCATTCTACTGGTTGACCTGTATTCATTTCTTTACCAAAGTTATCTAAATGGAATTTGAAGGTGTATTTTTTCTTTGTTTACTAGGTTTCTTGCCCCTGAAGCTTCTTCTAGTGTTTGGATTGACATGTATACGACCCCAAACCATAGTTACTAGAAACAGATGTGTTTTATCCCTAGTATGAAAATATTCACATTTTCCCAAGTTCCAAATGTTTGTATTTTCAAAGAGGCAATAGTTGAAAGATAGATGAAAGGAAGAGCACATGCCATGAAGGCTTTCCAAATTTAAATATCTCATTCCTTAACAATATTATATACATCTAAATTTAGTAGTATAAAATTGAAGACTGAGGACTGTAATAGCTTGTAGCCTAAAAAAATAATATATCAAAAATATTTTTCTCCTGTGAGAAGCTGTAACAATAATCAAGTGTCTAAAACTAGACAAAAGGTACTTTCAATGGTCATCATCTATAAAATCTTCACCTGAATAATTGCAGTTTAGTAAATTATGTGCGTCTTATTTCATCAACATTGCTTGTACTAGATCTGTTCAACTGATTTCCTAAATTTTTTCATCAACATAAAGATGTTTCAAATGCTAATGTAGCACTGTAGATATTTATATACCTTGTGAGGATATATTTAAATATTCATAATTAAATTGGACCCTCTCCTACAATTTTGTCCCTCTCTCCTACAATTTCTCCCTTCCCTATTTGTTCCAAGAAACCCTAGGGGAGAAATTTTAGGAGGTCGTAAAAATATAAAAAAATCCCTAAAACTTAAATTTTTGCCCTAAAAAAGGCCCTAAAACAACCCAAAAACCTAGCTTTTTTCACTACCCTAACCTCCCCAACATCCCTAAGGCTTCTCTTCCTACACTTGGCCTCTCATCTAAGGTATCGACCTTCCCTTTTCCTATCCATAACAAGGTTGTAGGAGCCCTTTATCCACTGCTCTTGAGGTCTGCAATAAATTGCAAACTGTCATTACTTGGACAACCACCTAACAACCTTAAATTGTAATCTAAAAAATGACCTAATCTCACTCCTTACCCCCCTAACAAGCTGTACCATCCTTCTTCTTGGCCTCCTCTCATTGGTTTTATAGTATGCAAAAGGGTGTAGAATGTTACTTTCTCCACAGTCCTCAAACTTGTTGGAAAAGGGTAAAAATTAGATTTGAAAGGTTAGTTATAAAATGTGGTTTGGGTATACAAATAGCACAT
Source organism: Pseudotsuga menziesii (assembly GCA_001517045.1). NCBI lineage: Eukaryota > Viridiplantae > Streptophyta > Pinopsida > Pinales > Pinaceae > Pseudotsuga > Pseudotsuga menziesii. The sequence goes on along the minus strand of LPNX010466312.1, from coordinate 319,170 downwards.
TGCTTACTAGGTATATTAGACTTAACGACTTTAACGAGATATATTAGACTTAATGACTTTAATGAGATATATTAGACTTTGAATGATCACTATTTGACAAAATTGATTTTACTTGCAATTTGGCATCACACTGATAGGTCAACATAATTGTTTGGCATATGATACATGGTTGGATAACTCTACATTATAGAAGAATGCACTCACTAGTTGTACGATTAATAACCTTGATGCTGCTATATTATGACTGAATATATATGTGCACTATAATAACAGATCTAATATCATAACAACAAAAGTGAATTTTTGTAAACTAAGAAGACCATGAACTTCTAAAAAAACATCAACTCCAAGTTCACAATTTCTTACAAATGTCCTTTCTTTTCATTTGCTAAGGATAAATCGTACATCCATATCTATTTGTTTTGTCCAAACTATCTTTAGCACCACTAGCATAATCGGAGATGGTTGTTCCTTACAATAACTTGTTCTAAATAGTTGAACATCAACCATCTAGTTCTATAGAAAGACAATAGATATAGTTGAAAGAATATGAACATGTTTACTTCAAGCAAATCTATCCTTACTAGTTGGAAAAAAAACACATTACATGGAGGGAAGGAATTCATGAAGCAATTTCAAAAAGAATTTTCCTAGTGACAAAATCCACTATGGTTACCATCCTCAATCTAAGATATGAGGTGAAACTGGGGAAATATTTCATTTTAATAATCTCACATAGATACAATGAAAAAGTAGTTCCCCATGACCTAATTTGGTCTTAGAAAGTACTAATGAGTCCCAATGTAAAAAAAGTGGTGTGAATTCATGTAGAACCATCCATTTGGACTCACCCAATGTATAAGACTTTCCCCATACCAATGTTGCATAGTAGCTTGACCAATATTTTGTCAAAACTCTCATTTCCTAGGGAACCCTTCATAACCAAGGTACAATTATAGCATAAAAATCCTACCCAAGCTACGATTTGAGTGATGGTATTCCTTAAGTAGTGCTACTGATGAAGAAAGATATCATAGGGTTTCCTAATGATTGGATTTGGGCATAAATAACAACACCAAATATTAAAGAACTGAACACATTTTTGCGCTCATGTTGTCATTCCTTCCTAGGTCCATATGATCAATACATGGAAACCATGTCTCAACATGATATTTAAAAAATACATAGTTGAAGGTGATCGAAGAAAGACAAAAGTACTATGACAAATGATCTTTCCACTGATTATGATGCATGAGGATCAATACTATGTTTGAAGACATTGTTTATTAGGCTATGTTATGAAGGGTTTATGATGCATGCAGATATGAACAATGTTTGTAGACCTTGTCCATTAAGTTTCATTATGGAGGATCAATGGCTCGGCTGCTATTGTTTCCAAATATTGATTCCTATTTTCTCATTGAGCATTGTATTATGGGGCATCGCCACATAGTTTTAGGCATGATGGCACATGTAGGTTTCTTTCACATTTTAGGTCCTTCACCTACATAATTCCATGCATATTTTTTCACTTGAGGGACATCTCACCTAATCCCTAGAACCAATTACATATGTGGATGCATGCCACATCACTAGGATCTAAATTTGGATGGGAACTTTGCATTCTTACACCACATATGATGCTACATTGCTAAATTGAATGGGTTGAGAGATTCGATGGGTGGAGTGCTTGAGGAGAGGAGGCTCCTTTGACCACCATTTGTTCACATTTGGAGGAATGCTTTGCATATTGAAGAGATTATTTCACACACTTGTATTCACAAGTGTCATGCACATATCTTGAGGAACACCCATTAACTAAGGGGTTCATAAGGTTGATATCAAGCACGGTGTGGGGTTTTGACACACATTTTGTAGCACTTCAATCAACTTGCACATATTCCCAAAGTGCTCAACATTTGGTCCTTGTTTGGAGGTGGCTTGATGGTTTTGCATGTGGGTCCATTCTATTGGCATATGGTTTTGGGTTTTTTAATGCATATTTTGGAGGATCATTCCCAAAAACCCTATCATAGCATGCCCAAAAAATATACTATCACAGCATGCCCAAAACCCCTTTGTGAGTCAACCTAAGTAACAAATGACTCCAATAGAAATGAGGTGATGCTTACCCATTGAGCCATGAGCTTCGAATGTTAGCCATGAGCTCCAAATGCAAGCCGTGATCTCCAAATGTGAACCTTTAGTTCAAAATTGAAACCGTGAGCTCCTATTGTGAATCGTGAGCTCCAAATGTGAACCATGGGCTCTAAATGTGAACCTTTAGCTCCAAATTGAAACAATGAGTTCCAATTGTGAGCCGTGAGCTCCAAATGTGAACCGTGAGCTCCAAATGTGAAACTTGAGCTCCAATTCGAAACCATTAACAAAGATATGGAAATTGAAATGATAACATTTAGTTGTGAATCACCGAAATGATAACCCTTAAATCACTGAAATGATAACCCTAAGGTGTGAATCAAATGGTCAACCATGAAAATGATACAACAAAGCCACAAAATTATACACCAGAGCCACGAGATTGCATAAAATTGTCCGAACTTGGATATAATTGTCCAAAACTGAGCCATGACAATGTGCACAAAGAAAATGCGAAAGAAAATGTGCACAGATAAGAAAATTGGTTTGATCGTAAGATGATATTAATTCATGTAGAGTTTAGGTATCTCTTGGTCATGTTGATTATGGTATATGCCACATTTTCCTTTTATGTGATGTTTTCTAATGGAGGGACTTTGTAAATATATAGTAAAAAAATACAAAATTATTGCATGGCTTTGAGGAAAATTTTGAAAGATCCATAATTATTTAAAAGTGTAAATATTGGTGAATAGTATCCATTTTGTACTCTAAAAAGTGTCTTTAAATATAACTAAAATAAAATATAATAAAATTAATAAAATAATAAATTATTCAAAATATATAGAAACAAATATTAATTGCTCCAAATAGTTTTACACTTTCAAAAATAAAAAGAATGTTTATCCAATTTGATAGACAAAATTATAGCCAAGGTAAAATCATTCATATTTAAAAAAGATATTTTTGAATGTGATCTCCCCATAACAATTCATACTAACAAATTCCTGAAATGATAGGATATGTGCAATGTTTTTCCATACAATGAAAACATTAAACATGAATAATTCATTTATAAAAATGACCTTTCCAAACCTTTCCAAACCTTGCTGAAGACGACGATGGCTATGACGACGATGATGATCATGGACGATTTTTGAGTCTAGAAACCCTCCCACATCGTCAATGCATGTGTCTAGTCCAACAATGCCAAATTTCACACCATTCCAGCACATACATAAAAAATTTCATCTTCGGCCCCAAGTCGCACATTAATTAATCTATAGGTATGGTTTTTGTTGCTCAATTTGTTAGTGACAGACTTTTCCTTCTATCATTTCATATGGTACTCAAGCAACACAACCCTTGAGTAAGCTCATTTTGGCATAGTTGGTTGAGAAAACACCAAGACCAGATATGGAGATGTGCTCCAATGTTTCCTCTACAGGTGCAAGATGTATTGCTAGCTAAGAGGAATTGAAGATATTTCCAAAGTCATATTGTTCAACAACATACCTCATGGTTGATAAATTAATGGTGACTGATATGGAAGAGTGGTCCAAGGTATTTTCTACAAGTGCAAGTGGATGGTGCCAAAGGGTACATTGGTGGAGTAGTTAGGCATAAGAAGGAATTTGAAGACATCTTGATTGGTGTCACAATTAATTGTATTTGATTTCTAAGTGTGGTAAAAAATGATCTTATCAACAACATCAAATCACGCCATTCCTATATGATGTTATTCATGTCCATGTGTGCTTATGCTAATGAACCACTAAACAAAACTTTGTTTTCTTTTGATGTTAATGTGGGATTCCACTAATGAACCACTAGTAGCTACTCCATATGTTATAATACTAACACTTGAAAACCTAAGTATACATTGTCATTTTCCCTACCCAACCATATTGTATCATACAAGTTGACATTGTCATATTCCCTACTCAACCATATTGTATCATACAAGTTGACATTGTCATATTCCCTACCCAGCCATATTGTATAATGCATGTCTAATGATCATACTAAGAGCATTTGTATCTCAAAAACATGTTGGAGATAATCCATTAAGGGCTTGTTACAAAGAGGTCCCATGTAATGATCCACAATAATGTGTAGAATATGCCATAAGTAGGTTTTCATGACTTCATGTATGGGTTGTATATCAATATTGTTTTCTATATCTGAAGTGTGTATGGCTATAAATTATTGTTTAATCGGTTATAAAAACTAGATGTATTTATTGTAAATAACTGATTATCATTATTAAAATTGCTTTTTTAATAATATAAAAATTAATTATAATTATTTTTAAAATATGTAATCAAATATCTTATTAACCATTTTAAATATGTAAAATAAACATAATTTCAAATATAAAACAATTAAAACAATAGAGTTCCATTTTAATAAAAATAAAATAAATTTAAAAATTAAATTATAAAAATTAATTATAATTTATCATTTATATTCCAAATTATAAAAAATAATTTAAAATTCATATTATAAAAATGAACTTAAGATATTAATTTAAGATTTTCGAATGCATGTGATTAGATATTTTGTAAACCAAAATTAATTGGTAGAAATACACATAATTTAAAATAATAAACTTCCACTTCGATGAATATGATGATGATGATGATGATGATGATGATGATGACGACAATGTCAATGGTGATGACGATGATGATGTTGATGATGATGACAAAAATGAAGAGGATCACATTGATGGTGCTGAGGACGACGACGACGACGACGATGACGACGATGACGATGACGATGATGATGATGATGATGATGATGATGATGATGATGACGAAGATGATGATAATAATGATGATGAACATGACAACTAAGATGATGATGTCGACAACGATGATGAGGATGATGATGATGATGATGTTGATGATGATGTTGATGATGTTGATTATGTTATCGTTGATGATGATGATGAAAAAAATGAGGATGATGAAAACAATGATCGATGATCATGGTGATGTTGTTGATGATGATGATGATGATCATCATCATCATGATGTAAGCGATGATGATCATGATGAAGATGAAGATGATGATGATCTGAAGATGAAGATGAAGATGATGATGATGTCGACAATGATGATGATGATGACGATGATGACGATGATAACGATGATGATGATGATGATGATGATGATGATGATGAATATGATAATGATGAAGATGACGATGATGATGACAATGATGATGATGATGACGATGATGAAGATGATGATGATGATGATGATGATGATGACGGTGTTGATGATATTGATGATGATGTTGATGATGTTGATGGTGATGATGATGATGATAATGATGATGATGATGATGATGGCAATGATGATTGATGATCATGGTGATGTTGATGATGATGATGATGAATATCAAGATGATGATGAAGTTGACGATGATGACAAGGATGAATATGATGATGTATTAAGATGAATATGATGATTTTTTGTGCTAGAAATTGTTTCCAGACTACAAAGAAACAAGCCAACACAATCTCAAATATTCAATCAAACAAAACTAGGTTTTTAGGGTTTTTGAAAGGTTTTTCTGGTTGTGAAGTTTGGTGACAAAAGGGAATACATTCATAAGCCAAATAGGAACTAAATCACAAGTAAAAAAGAACAAAGATGCATAATATAATAACCATGTATCCAACAGAACATAAAATTGAAGTTCATCTACAACTGACAAGCACTACAAGCATAAAGATTATAAACCAGCAATGAAATTATCAATTGTATAGCTAAACAAGCTAGAAATGAAGCCAAAACACAGACTTAAGGGTAAAATGGAACATATATTTCATAATTCTGTTCATCAAATACACATGAGAGTCAAGTACTTAGCTCATCAATAATTCAAGAGACCTCCTTCAGCCAGCCAAAAGTCGAACCCCTTGTTCTCTTTGTGACCTTCCTAAATACTATTTTTTCAAAATTGAGTTAGAGTCTAAACCCTAACTATTTTTATCCTACTCATCGATAGGATATTGTCAATATAATAATTACAAAAAATAAAGTATTTCTCAAAACATAAAAAGTAACTGCTTTTTTCTAACAATGCTCAAAGGTCTTTAGCAGCTTCTGCCAATAACGCTATCCCATCTAAGGCTTGGGCCTTTTTCTTAGCTTTTTGGTGCTCAGCTTCCATATCTGTCATTATTTTAGTAAGCTCCTCATTCTGTTGCTGTAGGCTTCTGACAGTCTGTTTCAATTCTGCACACTGTAAATCTATACTTCTTTTCCTTTTTAGGGCCTCTTTGGATATTGCAATAAGCTCTTGGTAGTGATCATTCACTTCTCCTAGGTCTTCCCTGAGTCTTTTATTAGGTGTAATTAAACCATCATTTGTTTCTTGCATGTACTCTATTTGATGTTTATATTGCTTGATGGCTCTTTGCAAATTCTCCTTTTCTGAGTCAAATGCCTTGTTTCCTGTTGTATTCTGTAGCTCACTAGGAAGCCATGGGATGTTCAGGTTTCTGAATATTTCCTCATCCTCAGGCAACAGCTCTGTGGAAATATCATGAACACTTGGGTTTTCTTGATTATCTGTTTCAGCAGGGGCATTTTCATCCATCAACAGCTTATTTTTTGAATAATACATCTTTGTTTCATCTTTTTTATGCTCCTTCAACAGTTTACCTTGTATCTCTAAAAACACAGTAGATAATTTTATCTGAGTGGGGCTGGATTCTTCTTCTGTCTTCAATGGTTTCTTCCCTTTTTTATTACCTTTGCTAGATTCTAGCTTTTCATCTGAGGAAGAATTATCAAGCACAGTTACCTCTTCTATGTTTAACTTAGGGTTTAGTAGCTTTTTCATGTTTAGCCTCAATTTGTTTTTGGATCTAGTTTTTGGTCTCCATCCTGGGGAAAACTCTCCTATCATATTTAAACTTTTTCCTTAATGCATGATAGAGGCAAATTATCTAACTTTGATATTCTTTTTCTTTGGCATTACTGTCTTATCTTCTTGACTCTAGAACTCCCTTTGTGTGCCAACCCTAGTCTTAGCACTGACAGTCAGCTCATCTCCTTCCAACAAGTATCTTTCATCTTCAGATAAAATGGTAATTGGGATTCGTTGTTGGACCTTAGTATTTTATTCATCTCCTATAACCTTTTCTATAAAAACAATTTTTTCATCAATGAGTGCTTCTTCTGGTGTTTCGTTTTTAACAAGCTGGGCTTCCTTGTAAATAAACAGCAAATTTTGGTTCTCACTGTCAACTGAAGGCTGCTGAGATTCATAATCTCCTTTTGAAGGTTCTTCCACTTCTTCTAACTTGACAGATTTTTCATATTCAGCCTTCACCTTTTGTCTTAGTTTTCTAATTAGGGTTTGTCCCTTATCAACCTACTTTCCGGTAGGCTTCCTTTCCTGTTTATTGTGGAACCTAGACCAAAAGAGAAAGTAGTCCCAAGTTTTTCCTTCTTTTTGCAGAACAGTGTTAATAATAAGTTTAACTAACCCATGGTGAAAGATGGATTGACTTGTATGATTCTGATGCTCTTTGATCCTGCTTGACATTTTCTGCAAACTCTTTAATAGGAAGAAAGGGAGATTCATCTTTGATTCACCAGCAAGGTGCTGAAGGAACCTAAAATGATACTTGAAGACAAAAGCATACCTCCCTTCACATGTAATGTAGCTTTGTAGAACCTTTATAGGATCTACCCATTCAGCTCTGAAATTATGGATAAGCACTCCCTTGCTCCAATCTGGAACAATGCCAGGCAATAGATATCTTTGGGCATTGAAGGTAAATGGCACCTTTTTGAACCAAAGTTCTCCTTCATTGCTGACCCCTATTGCTTCAGCCACCAACTCTATAGTTAATTTCAATTTCATAGTATCAAATGATACTATATCTTGGTTATAACATTGAGAAAATTTATGAGAAACTTCGGTATTATATCCATTGATCTTTTTGAAGAAGTTCAAACATCCAGCATTCTCAAAGATTTCAGCACACCCTGGAGACTTGTCTATCCAATTCAGCTCAAAGGGCTCAGCCCTGTTGGTCTTCCCACTCTTCTTCATCTGTTTTCCCAAGGCTTGATGATGCTTTTGTGTGATTTTCAGAACCTGTTAGTGACCTAACAGCCTTTTTTCCTCAAGCTTTCAGAGTTTTGACAGTCAGTTCTCCTTTAGATTTTCCTTGGTTGTTTTTCCTCGATTTTTTAACAATCAGTTATATCGTCAATGTAGGGAATGTTTTGTACTGAGATTGGGTAATTTAGGTCAAACAGAGCACCAAAGGTCTTTAAACAAAGTAGCTACTAAACTTTACTGATATCAGAGATGTTCATTTAGACCTTTTAGACTGATCTCTCACCGTTGGGAGCTTGTTGAATACATGATTTTATGTTTTCTTTAATCAATTTAACCTTATAAGCCTTAATAGAAAAACCCCCAATTTAAAGGCCATGGCCAAGGTCACGTGGAATACCTCACTCCCAGCTTGCTGCAGGTGTTAAAAGTTGATTCTTGTACTATCTATATGTCGAATTTAACCGTCCAGGTGTCTTGAAGTCTTCATCTTACTTCCAACTGTTGCACAGAGAAAACCCTAAATTCCTTCCTCAACTGCAAATTCTCGATTCTTAGCAATGTGTCTTCATTCCAATTCTCCACCAGCTTCGTAATGCTTAGTGGGAGAACCTCTTTCCCGTCAATCTCGCCTCATTTCACTGTCTTTCATGATTTTCCAAGCCTTAACTTCTGACTGCCATGATCTCCCTCACGTTATAGACAGCACTTGCTTGCATGATTATCTTTAATGAAACACGTATTAAACCTGCCTACACATGTGATTAGTCATCCTAGGAGCGAAAATATTGGAGAATTCGGCGTAAAACTGACAAATTTTGCACCCGGGATTTTCTTGTAGCGTGCCAGTGTAAAATTTTAACCGTTGCGCTACAAGAAAGTTTCAAAATGAAATTTTGTGCTTTTTGACGACTAATTCAACTTTAACATTGGTTTAAATGACTAAAACTTGGTCTTAGTGCTTATTTATGAAACTATTACTCAACATATATCCTATAGAACCCTTCAGGACATAAGAAAAACAAAAATAATGAAATCCTAAAGGCAAAAAATCAAAATTTCACTCTAAACCAAAATTTCCTAGAAGTAAGCAAATGAGCAAGCTTAAAACAAAAAATCACAAGCAAAATATAAGACTGAAGAAAACAAATTCATGACTTAACAATGATGATGTCATCGATGATGATGATGCTAATGACGACGACGATGATGATGATGACGGTGATGACGGTGACGATGATGATGATGGTGATGATGATGACGACGATGATGATGATGATGAAAATGATGATGATAATGATGATGATGTTGATGATGTTGTTGATGTTGATGTTGATGATGATGATGACAACGATGATGATGATGATGATGACAACGATGATCATGGTGATGTTGATGATGATCATTATGAAGATTAAGATGATGATGAAGTTGGTGATGTTGATGATGATGAAGATGATGATGAATATGAATATGAAGATGATGATGATGTCGACGATGATGATGACGACGACGATGATGATGATATCCATGATGATGGTGGTGGTGGTGATTTTGATGACGATGAAGATGATGATGATAAAGATGATGACGATGATGATGATGATGACGACGATGATCAAGATGATGATGATGATGATGATGATGATGACGATGATGATGATGTTGATGATGTTGATGATGATGTTGATGATGTTGATGATGTTGATTTTGATGATGATGATGATGATGACAATGGTGTTAAACTTAATGGTGATGTCGACGATGATAACGATGAAGATGAAGATGACGATGAATTCGGCGATGATGATGACAATGAAGATGATGATGATGTCGACGATGATGACGATGACGATGATGATGAGGATGACGATGATGATGATGATGATGATGATGAAGTTGATGATGATGAATATGATGATGATGAATATGACGACGATGATGATGGTGATAATGATGATGATGATGATGATGATGATGATGAAGATGATGATGATGACGACGACGACGACGACGATGATGATGATGACGTTGATGATGTTGATGATGATGTTGATGATGCTGATGTTGATTATGATGATGAAAATGATGATGATGATGATGAAAAAAATGATCGATGATCATGGTGATGTTCATGATGATCATTATGAATATTAAGATGAAGACAAAGTCGACGATGATGATGATGATGAAGATGATGATGAAGATGATGATGAAGATGAAGATGAAGATGATGATGATGTAGATGACAATGATGATGATGATGATGATGATGATGATGATGATGATGATGGTGATATGATGACAATGTCGATGATGATGATGATGATGATGTTGATGATGATGACAACAATGAAGACAATGGCATTGATGGTGTTTACAATGATGATGATTATGATGATGATGACGAAGACAATGATGATTATGATCTCATTTTTGTAAATATATGATCTCATTAATATTAGTAACTCTTTAAAAAAAAAGATAAAATAATAGGTCGAATTAAATATTTACCTTTCAATAGATTTCATCATCTTCTTCATCCAAGTCATCATCTGTATCATTAGATCCATAGTCAACATTGTAAGGATTTTCCATATCATCATAGTCATCTAATTTAGTTACGTTCATCATGTCATCATCGATATAATCTTCATGGGCACTGTTTTCTACATCATTTGATTCAACTAATTCTTGGACATCTTCTGCTGGATCATTTTGGTCATCTAACTAATTATGTTGATGATGCTCTTCATCATAGTCTTCTTCTTCCAAAGTACCCTCTTCATTACCTTCTTTTAGGTTATACTTTACCATCCTTCCCCTTGGATCATGTCTCACAACAAATGACCAGCCCTCTTTACCTAGAACCTCTGAGTAAAATACCTGTTCACATTGGCTTGGAAGAACATAGGGCTCCGTTCGTGGATCAAATAACCTTGTATTTACCATGCTAAATCCATTATCATGTTCAATAATAGTTCTATTGGGATCACATTGATTCAATCATAACCTGTACCATTTGAAAATGAACAAAGCTACCTTGAAGAATTTAATGTCACACTATAGAATATCTTCCAAATACCCATAGTATCGATTTTCTGATAGTTCTGGATGTATGGAACTTCTAGATGAAACATTGGTCACCTGAAAGATTGCAGATATCCCACAATCTAATGTTTTCTTTGTTTCATCCAATTTTTTGATGCAATATCTACAACTATTCCAGACCATAGCCTTATGGTGTTTTACCTACAACAAGAAATACACAGAATGATTACATAACAATTAACTATTTATGAATAACTGCATATTTATGCAGCCATACATGGAAAATAACAACAAAATGTAATTTCCAAAATAACAAATTTAGAATGATTGATTAATAAGAATTCCTTCTTATCTTTTAAACCATATGATAAATCAATTTCCCTTTCTGTAAGATTTCTATCTACATTGCGATGTACTGCTTTTACCAATGAAGCCACACCTTCCCATGATATTCTGTGACCCAATTTTTCACATCATTCAATCCATACCTTCATCTAGTCAAGATTGTTTGTGATGTATAAATGAATTGCATCCCACTCTTGACCAACCACATGATGACAATAAACATTAAAATTCAAGACATATGTAAATTTTCTGAACAAAGTATATTATCTTAAATGATGAAATAAATTGAATATGAAATTAGAATATGTACGATATAATTAATATCCACTAGATAATAATTAACTTTCACCTTCCTCAATCTACCTTTCCCCTTCAGGTACTCCCCTTCAAAATAGTTCTCACAAATGCAACATAAATTTAGCTTTGATGCTAACTTAGGAAGATATCCACTAACATACAACATGTTTTGGTATACCATATATCCTTCCATCATAGAACCCTCATCACATGCTCGTTGTATCACCAAACCCTTCATAAATTTCAAGTGCCTCTCAACCATCCACATGGACGTTGAGTGCACAGGTCCACACAATTCAATCTCCTCAACTTGGTGTAAGAGGTAGTGTTTTTGTGCATTGAAAAATGTCCAAGGTAGATGCTTCCGCATTTCACAAATGAGATGATGAATTTCTCTTCTTGAATACTTTATGTTTGTGCCAGAAATTGTTTCCAAGGCTAAAGAAACAAGCCAACACAATCTCAAATAGAACTCAATAAAGTAAACAAAGTTTAAGGGTTTCTGGAATGTTTCTTGGTTGTGAAATTTGGGAACAAATAGGGAATACACTCATGAGTAAAATAATAACTGAATCATAAGCAAGATAAGACAAAGATGCATAATATATAAAATAAGATCCAACAAAACACAATGTTGAAGTTCACTCATAAAAGACAAGCATTACCAGCATATAAACATAAACCAGTAATGAATATATCATTTAAGCAACTAAACAAGATGAAAAATGAATCCAAAACAGAAACTGAAGGGTTAAAAGTGTCATATATCTCATAATTTTATCATCCAATGCATACAAGAGTTTTGATACTTAACTCATGAATAAGTCTAAAGACCTCCTGAAGCTCTCCCAAAATCGAACCCCTCTTCAGTCCCTTTGTCCCTCTTTTATAATTACCAAGAATTAGTTCTATTTCCCCTTCATTAGGTCTAAATTGAAACTACCCAGTAGTTACATTAACTAACCAATTCAACTAATTGACTAAAAATAGCAAATCGGATTCCTAGCAAATATGGCGAATTTCTGGAAAATAGGTGTCAAAGAAACTTCCACATATCTCAATCCTTGACACCTGTGTAAAACCTGAGAGAGGTTTTTGTGAATGGTTCTTTTATGGACAAAAAAATCTCTTTTTAAAAAAAAATTCATCTCCAATTGATCAGAATATTCCCCGCAAGATGAACACTAAAACAGGAAAATATTAAATATTTAAAAACCCTGAAAAATAGGCTGCAAATATTAAACTGAATATTTCAAACCTTGATATATGTTGAAAAACTGAGAGAGGTTTTTGTATATGGTTATCTTATGAACAAAAACCTAGTTTTGTTTTCAAAAATTCCTCTCCATAATCTCTTGGTAGGAATTTGACTTCAATAACTCAAAACAGGAAAAATAGAGCGGAATGCTGTTTCTACTGCCTCCTTTTTTCATTCACAAGTGCTGAGACTTTGTTTTCTGCATGTTTTATTTATATGAATCAATGAAATTTCCTTCCATATCTTCTTTTTCATCAGTGGGCTTCCATGGTATGTCAAGTCTCCTGAAAATGTCTGCATCTTCATCTTGCAGATCTATGGAAATGTCAGGAATATTAAAGTTTACATGGGTATCTGTCTCCCTGGCTATAGCTTCATTTTTCAATGGCTAACCTTCAACATAAGGAACCTTAGTTTCTTCCTCTTTTTGCTGTTCCAACAATTCAGCTCTCAATTCAAGAAATACTGTAGACAATTTAGTCTGGGTGATATTTGAATCTTTTTCTAACTGTGCTGATCTTTTTGCTTTTGCAAGCTAAAAAGATGAAGTTTTCGCAGCTGCTGTTTTCTTTCTTTTCAGGAAATAATGAATATTTACCTTTAATCTTAGCTGAGGACATTTGAGGTCCTTTATCATCTTTCAAAGGGTCTATTACTTCTTCAAGCTTAAACTCCTTCTTGTCTTCAGTCTTAACCTTCATTTTTTATTCCTGTAGCCTCTGCCACCAGATCCACTATCAATATAAACTTTAAAGTGTCAAAAATCACCATGTCTTGCTTATAGCTTTTAGCAAACTGATAGGATATCTCAGAATTATATCCATCAATTCTCTTGAAAAAATCGAGCCATCCATCATTTTGAAACAGTTTTGCACATCCAGGGAATTGCTCAATCCAATTTGCATCAGTAGGATCTGCCCTATTTACATTGCCACTCTTACCCATTTGTCTTTAATAGCTGGAAATTGTATGGCTTATAAGGTTCAATTGATGACCTGACAGCTGCTGTTTCTTCTTCAAACCTCATAGGCTTCAATAACTTTCCTTCCTTAATCTTCCCTGAATGCTCCTTTTAGTTTTCTAATGCAAGCTAGGTTTTATCACAGGTATAAGCGATCTAGGTCATTCAGAGTACTCCAGCTTCTTCACTGCAACTGATGATAAAACCTAGTTGTCATTTGTTTGTTCAAATGGCTGACTGTCTCCAGCATGCATAATAAAACAGTGTATTAATACCAAAATTAACCCTCAAACCCTTCTGGTATCACCTATGAACAATTTCTGCATAGTAAGACTTTGCAAATATGATCTCAGCTACAAGCTTCTCAGATTAATTGAAAATTGTTTGTCTATTGAATGAGAAGGTATACAAAACAGAACAATCTCCAATCTATTCATGGTATGATTTCTGTAGTTTTAACGTCAAAATGAGGCTGGGTCTTCCTGTAATCTTAGCCATTCAGCACCTTCATTGCACTATGTACAAGTAGCAGACTTTTTGTGAAGCTTAAGAACCATAAACTGCACAGCTTTCTGCCCTGTCTTCTCTTCAAGTTTTTAAAGGGTAAATCTCAATGACAAACTATTGTTTTTTCAAACTGGTCACTCGCCAATGCCTCTAATATACTTATATTTTCAACAGGAAAGTTATCTCAAGCATTCACTAATGTTCTCCTTAACTAATTAAAACAAAACCGACTTTAAGGAGAAATCCCCAAATTAGGCAGACATTACCCAGTCATCGCGGAATACCTTATTTACTTGCTGCTACATATGCTTAAAATCATTTCCTGAGCTATCAGATTGTCCACCTTGGATATACAAGAGTCCTTCAACGTCCAATTTGACTGCAGGTGGCGAAATCAGGAAGCCCTATTTTCCTGTGAAGCCATAAAAATCTCACCTCTATTCCACAACGGCAATGTCCAGCTTTTTAGCAGCTATGGTTGCTCCACTAAGTCTTCCATCCTCAAATATGCATGTAAGTAACCACCCATCTCACATTAAACCAAATCTATGCTACTACCTGTCATGATGGACTGCGTTCGACTAATGATGACCATGATCCCTTCTATGACATGAGATCACCTGTTCTCATGATGCTCACTGAATCCACACATAGCAAAAAACCCTCAAATCATGCAATTAGTCACTCAAGATTCATAATCATGCAAAAATTTGGCTAAAAAATCAGAGAAACTAACAGTCACGATAGTCTTGTAGCGCTCCTTTGTTAATTTCGGGCACTTGCGCTACAAGAATAGATTTAACTCTATTTTCGCGCTGTTTTACAACTTTTTTCCATTTTGAATACAGTTCAAATGACAAAATATACTCATGATATGACTTGTGAATCCATTATTCAATATATTGACCTTTAGAACCCTTCAAAAGCTTAAAAGAACAAAACTAAATAAAAATCTGAAGGTAAAAATTGAAAATTTCACTAAAAATATAAAAATTTCCACAGTAAGTAAAAGAGTAAACTTAAGCAAACATGCAAGCTAAAATAAAAATAACAATCAAACATAAAATTTGAAGAAACAAGTTCCTGACTTAACACTTTATATCTTCTTTATGGATTTATTTAGATGTCAACCATATACAAGTAACACAACCCAATAACGATAATTAACAAAAAAAACATTAAATTACATAACATGAATTAGTGCACACACAACTAATCGATAGTTACCTCATGTATTTCCCAAGATTATATATAACTTGTTTGACATTGTCATTGAAGTTGTCCGAGAGAGAGAGAGAGGTAGAACATACTGTATCAATATACAAACCATGTCATTTTTTAATCTAAGAGTATACAAACAAGAAAACAAATTTAAGCACAAAAATGAAAAAAAAATTATATAGACATAACAATAATAATTACCTCAATGAAGATGTGCCAATCATGCATTTTGAACCCCGAAAAATCACCTTTTTTTGTTATGATATTCTTCAAGTTCGCACAAAATCCAATGGGAAATTTAATTTTTCGCATTACTTCTTTAACAACATTACTTTTTTGCTCCGTAAACATCCATGGCATTGAGTTTATATTAATTTGGTCTATGTTTCTATGAAATTGAATGACTTCCTTCATTGCATGGTTTCCTTCTTGAATGTCTCTGGAAGCTTTCACAATTTTATCTTTCTCGCTCCTTAGCTCCAGTAGTCACCATAATGTTTTAGTCACATTATTTCCAATATGCATTGTATATAACCGATGAACAATTTGTAGGTGCTCATAGTAGGGAAGCCTCTTGAATTGTATAGGATAAATTTTCATTCCTTGTGGAAGCCCATTAATGCCTTCATGATCACGAAGGACATCATGAATATTAATTAGTAAATAAATTACATAAATCAATTATGGCCACTACAGTAAACAACTCACAATAAAAATTAAAATACATAACAATTCATATACGATGATCCATACATACTAGCTTGACGATTTATATTGTATTGCATCTTCGAAAGGTGAGGTATCATTATCCATGGTTTTAATTCCGTCTCTTGCTTCCCATTGAAAACATTTTTTTTGGTTGTTCTATACCTGTGATTATTAGAGATAAAATGCCTATACTCATCAAACACCTCCTTTTTTAATCTTTTTAAGCGATGAGATTTGATATTAGGACCACAAACTGGACATGAAAATTTACCTTTTGTCTGAAGACCTATAATATATAGGTATGAAATATCTATGTCAATTATAAATATATATAAACTATATTAACTAATTCATATAATTAAATGCAATTAAATTGGAACTTAAAAATACAAACCATAAAATTGGGTTAACCTTGGGGCATCGTGTATTGTCCATACAACCATTACATGGAATTGATATTTCCTTTGTCGTATTGGTATATATACGTCATACATAGTGATTCCATTCCATAACTTCAATAGATCGTCTATAAGAGGTTTGATATATACATTCATATCTTTGACTTGGTACTTACCTGATTGATTTGAAGTACATTGTTGGCTCAAGCCTCAACCAACAAAACCCAGTCCATGGGGGCCCCACTCTATCAAAACTCAACTCGGTGCGATCTCCATAAGCATCGGCCCAGACAGGTCTTACCCTATCCTGCAACACCCGCAGAGCGGATTAAGTCTCACCCGAGATGTTCAAGGGAGGGATGTCGAAACCAAGTTTCCACAGTATAGAAGAGAGTTAGGAAATTGATGATTCATTAGCTTAATGACCAGATCAGATAAAATTCTTTAATAGAACCATTCACCATTGCACATCATTAATTCATAACTGTAACATATCTACCAGTGCAAATACAGATCTAAGAAGATGACAACATTCATAAACAGTACCATTGCATCATAAATCCATATTTCAGATTCACTTAGCATTCATCATCGAATTTGTAGGAACAGAAAGATGGAAAAAGATAAAAGAAGATAACAATGATTTAGGTCAACAGCTATATTATCATATACTTCTGCACAATTAACCACAGATCAAATAGATAATAATTAATCTCTAAACTAATGCCTCAGATGTTAATGATCAACTTGATCTTTACAAACTTGTTCTCTCTTATTAGCCCTTAATTCATTTGATATCTATTCATTCACAATTATTCTTCTATTTATTGTCTTGCGCATTTACATTCATGTTCCACTTCTAACTAAATTCTAAATAACTAATGACCAATATCCACAAAATGTGTTCAAAAGTATAAAAAGTGACAAAAACAAATCAAAACTAGTATATCTTTCAGCTATCGCACTATATTCATCTTTCGCGGTGTCTTCTGAGCTTATGTAGCATCCACGATGTTGCATAAATTATCCCAACCCATTTCCAGTAGGCCCCAAACACAGTCTTTTGGCTCGTCCTTGAGCCATGTCAGGTGGACATGGAGTACTAGTTGATTTTGATCTTGAAGTCTTCATATTGCTGAGAAATTTTGGTGACCTATGCATTGAATTTGTCAGCAACATCCTGACATGTAAGGAAATCATGTTTCAATAGGTGCTCCATCATCTTAGCATTGAATTCCTTCTTACCATCCTGCACAGCCTGCAACGCAACAACTACTTTTACCGACAGTTGGGATCCAATTTCTTAGAACGCGTTGAGTTGGTCACTATGTTTTCATTGTCGCTCCTACACTTTTCCAACTCAGTGTTGTATCTTCTTTAGCTCTACAAATAGCGTGATTGACACAAGTGGTGGCATTATCAGTAGAGCTATCTTCAGCATTTCCAATTAGTTCTTGGATTTCTGCAACTACGTAGTAAGTTGCTCTAGTTGTTCATCATGAACAAAACTTCCCCAAAATTGTTTCATTACCTCCATGATCTTCTTTGCATCCTGCTTAATTTCATCAAACTGTGTTGCAATCTCCTCAATGGCACTCTTTCATTCCACAACCTTCTATGGTGTGTGTTTGGGTAAACCATAGCATTTAACAGGTTTTTGTCCAACTGAAGCTGCGCTATGACTTCTCCAAGTCGCTTAGATTTGGCGACTACATCCAACTCCACTATGCTTTCATGTATGTGCTGGAATAAATTTTTAATGGCCTCTTCTACCTGCCCCTGACTAGTAAAAAGTTGTCCCTTATCAATCACAAGGCAGTCAGTTTCTTTCTTTGGCTCTGTTATTTCCTCCTTAGCCTACATCTTCAGCTCTTCTAGGGCCTTCCTTAGCACCTCAATTTCTTATGTTATGGTTTTTGTCACTATTTCCTTTTCCCAATGCAACTCCTTGAATTCTTTTCGTAGCATCTCTTCTACCTCGTATGACTGCAAGTACTAGTCACTGACTTCCTTCTATCAATCGAACAACTCCTGGTTGGTGACCCATTGCATGCACGCTAAGTTTTGGGTGGATATATTATTGATATCCACCGCGATGCTCTGTAGCTGCTCCAATGCAGAGTTCACATCTCTTTTCCAGCATCGATTACAGTCGAGAGAACCTGAATGTTCCTGGCCCCTGGATCAGTGCTAATTGATGCGAAATCTTGCAGAGTTTCACTTTCCGGTCCTCTTCATGAAATAACATTATATATTGAATCTAACTTGGTGCATACCTCAACAAAACCTTCCTGGGAAGAATGTCACATTTCTTTTGTTTCTCTATTAGATGAGTCAGTAACAACCTTAATCAGTCATTGTAGTTGTGCCTCCATCACTGATATGGTGCTACTGCTCGCTTCCTGCTCCAGTCACCGCTTGGTCCTACTCTCTTCTAGGATGCATTGTGCTTCTAGATTGATGTCTGTTGATGACTTTGCTCCTTGCGCATAGGCTCTTCAAGGGCATGCGCTAGTGCTCCCGTTGATACTTCTTCTGTGCATATTGGTTCATGCCAGTATTCAAGCCAATCTTGAACCGCTACATCCAATTCTTCATCTATCATATTATAGGACATTAGAAACCATTTCTTGGTAGGGTCATGTCGATCCTGGATCTGAATAGTATGCAGCTCGATGGAGAACCGCATAATTCACAAATACTTCACTGCTACTGCATATGATACCCATGGAAATTTTACCATTGCTACTTTTAATGCCTCCCAGTAGACCCAAAAGTGGATCATACAATATGCTTGTTGATTGGGCTCCTCCACCCACCACAAGTTTTAATATTGTGTGACTTTGCACACCTTAATAGCTTCTACAGTTATTATTTGGTAGTCCTTTGGCTCCATCCAAGCTACCAATGCAATTAAGATCAATAGCCAACTATAAGTGAAAGGTTGTTCCTTGGCCTGAACTGTGACTGTGTCCTCAGTCAACTGTTTCAACAAAAATAGGGACCAGTTCATTTGTACTCCCTTATCACATTGTTGCACACATGCAATCACCCTCAAATTGCACTGAATAGGGCGATTCTTTCTGACAATCTAATACGCAACGTTCTATTGTTAATGTTGTTGATGTGATATGCTCTGCCATCGCACTAAATACCTCTCCTTCAACTATGCAAAAATCCCCTTATCATTATCCCTTCCTTTGAAATATTGCGATGGGTATAGGCCATCCTTTGGAAACCCCATGATCTCTGAGATCAAATACACCATAATGACAATTGGTGTGTCCAACCATAGGGATCCTCCATGAAAATACATCAAACGTTATTTCAAGAACACATTTGCTTCATTCATCCACCCAAAATGTGGCATGTTGATGAGCTCCGATAACCCATATTTATCCATCCCTTGCACCCATGGCTATCAAATACACACGATGGGCCCTCCTGTGAATGAAGGAAATGACTCGTAGGGATCATCCGTTATGTTATCACTCCAGGAAACTCCTCTAGGTTGTAGCTTGAGGATGCATGGTAAATTAAAATGTTTTTTTAGGGTTTTCTAATATGGATCAAGTCAGGTGACCTACAAAACCTCCCACTCTCAAGACATGCATGAAGCTCACTCAATCACAAGGCTTTTAGTTACAACTTGTTTAGTAGTTTGACAATAAGGTGCAGGGATGGAGAACTCATCAAGCTGGCAGAATTACATACAAAACAGATGCATATAAACAGCTAATTCTTGCTGAGGATTGTACTTATAAATCAAATCACATTAAATCACCAATAGGATGAAAGCTATTAGCTATTAATCAACTTGAAAATCACCTAAATGCACATGCAGGCATAAGTACAGTAAAGATAAATATGATGGCTGAAAAACTCATAATAAAAGAGCTTGTAATTAGAATAAACAAGATGAGATGCTTGACAATAGAATAGGCTTACAAATCCCTGAATTCGAACCATTATTATAAAATCAATCATGGGCTTTATAGCCTTCTACAGAAATGACAGATCCTGAAAATTCTATCTATTTACACAAAAAATAATTCAAAGTGATAGTTTTCTCAGATTAGGTCTTCAAACCCTTGCTAACTATTTGTCTATGTATTGTGAAGATATAGTTCACTGATTAAATACTAAATAACAGTAGTAATCACTGATAATCACCAGTACTGGTTCAGTGTGAAATTTCCACTAACAGCTAGTGTCTCGGTGCTTAACTGAAGTGATCTTTCTTGTTTAATCCACCAGAATTTTCTACCTTGTCGCTGCGGTCACTGATTGTAACCTTTCTCTTCTAGCCTATCAGCACCTTAGACCAGAACACTGCCACTGTTACAAAGATGAAATGAACTAATTTTATCACTGTTGGAATTTGTTTGATAAAGGAATCGGGACATTAGTCCTCTATGCCACCAATGGGTAGTCTTTTTATTCTCCGATCTGCGACATTACTTTTGTTTTATTTGTTTTCAAAACTTTATATTTTTTAACTATCGATGATTTTGCTTTATCACTATTGGAGGTCAGTAGAATTTGAATCGGAGCTTTAGTTTTCCATGCTGTCACTATTTCGGAGCCTCAAATGACTAACATCGTGACGATTTATTCATCGGCAATCGAAAGCTCTGTCTTCTAGCCCATCGGCACCCCAAATATCAATGTATCGGTTCTTTCCATCACTAGCTCGTCGGTGATTGGAAGCTGTAATCATTAACGTGATGAAACTTCTTGTCTAAATGCTACCACAGTGTTGGAGCTATAAACCACTCACTTTGCGATCAGAAATCGAAAGCTCAAGCCACTAACCATCAGAACTTTAAATCTGAATGTTGCCACTGTTTTGGAGGTGAAATGAACTAATCTTCTCAGCATCGGCGATCGGAACCCCAAACCACTAACCATCGGAACATTAAACCACTATATTCTCTGTAGTGGTGGCACTATAGCTGACTAAAGCTTCAAAACATCGGTGTAATAGAGGACTACACCTCCTATCACTTTTTAAAAATGTTTCGATGGCAATAAAAAATTTAGCAATACGCCTAACTGCCGAAGCGGTTTTCCACCTATTATTTATATTCCAACTTTCGGTGGATAATGAGATGTTCTGATCCTCTCCGAAGCCACCAAAAGCTGCAACTTGTGAAATTTTTACCCAAATAAAAAAACAGAGGCTTTCAAGCTGTTAGTGACATTCATATCCCCCATTGCGTGAATACAATTCTTCATACAAAAATAAATTATTTTGGGAGATAACACACTACATCCTTTAGTAGCAACAAATAATTATCCTTGTACTTCATTTTCATCAAAGCAGGGACAATGTCGGTGGTGCAAACCATCCCATTCAGCAATGATGACATTTTTGGTTGATACTTCTGATTTTTGGTCAAGCATCGAGGCTTAGCACCAGGTCACGTGGGAGTGATATATCCTGGGATATATCTAATGGAAACACCCTTTGGTGCTATATATTCCATAGCCCCAGAGCTATATTACCCCATCTGCATAGTTCCTTCCCCTTGTGCCTTGATGGAATTTCTTGTCTACCTCTTCATGCAGCAGCGTAGAGATCGACTTCTATCCCTTCTGCTTCCCATGTGCAATTGATGATGATTCAAATGGCATACTTATGACTTCCTCAACAATGTCATTTGGTGGAACTGGTGACTCCCTCTTACTTGAAATATCCACAGTGTCTAGGGTGCTCAGCATGAAACACCAAAACACCTCACTAATCTAGCTATCACTGAATATGTTCTCATATAAAAATATCATGATGACTTGATGAGTGGCATTTCTAGTGGGTACTACTTCTATCCATTTGGTAAAGTAGTCAGTGGCTACTAAGATCCAATTATGCTGTCCACTGGAAGATGGATTTATTTCTCCTATGAAATCCAGACCCCATTGTTGAAAATGCCCATTCACTGTAACAGGACTAAGGGGCAAGGATTTGAGCTGCTGCTTCCCTATAAATCTTTGACATTGGTCACAGGCCCTTAAAAAAGTGAATACATTAGCAAAGAGGACTGGCCAATAGTATCCTACTCTTAATATCTTGTGGGTTATGGTTTTCCAGTAGTGGTGGCATCCACATGTACTGGAATGAAAGTGATGCATGACCTGTTCTGCTTCCTCTTTATCTAGACACGTTAACAAAATCCCAGAATGATCTCTCCAATACAACAGTTTGTCAATTATGCAAAACTTAACAGATTTCAACTTGAGAGCTCGTGCTTGGTTAGGAGTGAGATCAGGAGAAACTTCTAATTTTATAAAAAATTGAATGATACCTGAGTACCACTCACATGAAGATATGTTCTCAGCTAGCGATGGACTATTATTCTGATCTTGATTTACTTCTATTTCCACTGCTACCATAGTTTGCACCTTTGCTGATCTGACACATGTGAAATTTATTCCCAACAGTTCACAGTTTTCTTTGGCCATGAGTTTGGCCAGACCTAATCCCCTTACCAGCTTGGTGGGTTTCACCTCTACATCAAACTCAATGAGTTTGGCAATCCACTTAGATCTCTTCCCATCAATGTTAGGCTGAGTCAAAACATCCTTCACTACAGCTGAAGGGACATATGCAATGACCTTTGCATGGAGAATGTAGATTCTGAAAGTCTTCAAATATTTTATGAGAGCATAATCCTGCTTCTCAGTTGGGTCATACTTCAGCTCAGCATCTCTCAGGGTTCTGCTGAAAAAAACAATTGGATGATCAAGACCTTCATCATTATTTTGTAATAGTACAACTACCACTGTGTCATAAGATGCAAAAGAAAAAATGTAAAAACCCTTGGTGTAGTCGAGACTAATCAGGGTTGGAGCCTCCATGATGGCTTTCTTAATGTCTTCAAAAGAGTTTCTTTCTTGGTTAGTCCACTTTATTTCTGCATCTTTTTTTAGCATGACTGTATTATGCTTTACCAGCTCAGAAAAATTTGGAATAAACCTTGTGACAAAGTTTATCTTGCCTAAAAAGGACTGAATGTCTCTTTTTTACCTTGGTATTGACAGGTTTTGGATTGATTCCACCCTCATCAGATCGATCTTTACACCTTCAGCTGAGACTATGTGGCCTAGGTGCTTTCCTTCATTGAGTGCAAACTGGGACTTCTTGGGGTTCAGTGATATTCCATACCTTCTGCACTTTAGAAATACCTTCCTTAAATGCTACAAGTGGTCTTGATGACTATGAGAGTAAACTATTAAGTCATCCAAATATATCAGCACAAATTTATCTTTTAGCCCTACAAACGCTAGGTCCATAGCTCTCTGAAAAGTAGCCCCAACATTCATTAGCCCAAATGGCATTTTAGCATACATGAAGGTGCCCCAAGGGGTGTTAAAGGCAGTCTTATCTTGTTCATCTGGGTGCACAGTAACTTGGTTGTATCTAGAGAAGCCATCAAGGAAGGACATGACCTAGCCCCTAAGACTTTCTGCAGTAGGTGTTCCATCTTTGGTAGTGGATAGTTGTCCTTCTTGGAACACTTGTTTAGGTTTCTAAAATCCACACACATCCTGATTTCCCCATTTTTATTTCTTACCACTACCAGGTTTGCAATACACTTGGAATATCTGAGGGGAACTATGATCTTGGCTTTAAGGACCTTATGGATATTTTTTTCAATCACTAATAATAGGAGAGGGTTGATGGGTCTTAGCTTCTATTTGAAAGGAATGGTGTCCTTCTCCAAAGGAATTATGTGCTGGATGATATTGGTGTCATAAGTTTTTAGGTCACTATACTCCTAGGCAAAAACATCAGCAAACTCTTTTATCAAGCTGTAAAATTCATACTTTTGATCAGCATTCAACCCCGTGGAAAGATTTATCAGTTTGGGATGGATTTGGCACCCTATGTTTTGTTCTTAGATAGTAGGGTCTAGTTCCTTTTTGGTAGGATTGAGAGGGATGTCATTGTGATCAAACAGTTCTTCCAGTGGTACTATACCTCGAGGTATGTAGTTGTTGGGAAATTGGACAATATTCTACTCAATCACTTTATCTTTTAACTTGAGCTGTTTGGATTCCTCCATGTTAAGGTTTTCCTAGTCTATGTGTATGTTAGAGAATTCATCTACTAATTGAAGGAATTTATTAAGCTCCTCATCAATCTCAAACACCCTCCAAAATTTTACATTTTCTGGCAGAGAGGGTTTGTACTTGACCTGAACATCATAGCTGAGCTTAGGGGGTAAAGGAGGAACAAACAGATTGGCAAAGACGGCCAGGGAATCAGCAAGGTAATTCAAAGCCCTAGGAATATACGATAGTTCAAAAAACATAAATGAGTCTCTAAGTTTCCATACCTCATCCCTGTAGGCCTTCAATATGATATTTTTTTTTTTGAAAAGTGTTGTTGACTTGCTATATGATGAGGTTTGCATCTCCAAAAATATTCATGCACATGATCCCAATCTCCTTGGTGTCTTTAAATCCTAGCAGCAAGGCTTCATATTCTGCTAGGTTGTTCATGGTTTTGAAATCAAGCTTATAAGACAGGTCAATGTTTTCCTTAGATGGGGAGATCAAGACTACACCCATGGTTGCTGAGCTTTGAGCGCTTGCCCCATCAAAATACATGGTCTAGATCGCTGTTCTGACTTATTTGAGCTAGTGACGGGTGGTCTTAGTGAGCTGAACTGATTTCTATTGATTATCATCTATTTGCAAAATGCAAGACCCAAAATCGATGTCCACCGTGTAGATGGGATTATTCACTGAGCAACTCTCCTTGCTTATAATGTATGCTAACTGATTTTCCCTGTACAGTCTCTTAGTTTCTCCTCCAAACATGGGAATGGTGGTGTATGTGAGATCTATCTAAAGGGTGTCACCTAGTCTTTTGCTCCATGACCAAGACAGCAAGAGGACTAATTTTGGAGGAATATCAGCCACTACAATGTCCATCATTACACTTTTCGAAGGTAGCTACGTTAAGTTTATTGCAAGGTCTTTGGTGAGGACTAAGAACTTGACCTTCTTGGAGTCAAAGGAGAATAAGTCATGGTAGGGCTTGGTGATACTGAGGCCAATCTAATCCATCACAGCCTTTGGCATTAGGTTATGATAGGCTCCTAAATCCAACACACAGTTATGGAGGATTTTATCATGGATGTTCAAGGATATATAGAATGGTGGGAAAGATTCCTTTAGGTCTTTGATCATGGGGCCCAGGGTTGAAACAGGCTTGTCATCTTGCAATTTTACAAATTCGGTGTCAATGTGCACCTTGGGCTGAAGAGAATTTAGAATGGAGGTTTTGAATGCATCATTCTTCATTAGCTCAATTAAAGGGAAAGGGATTTTCAATTTTTGAATTTCAGACTCGAGGTTGAAGGAATAATGCAATGTAGCTAGAAACCTTACCTCAGGAGCTGTAGGTTTGAGTTGGACTTGATCAGCTGTGGCTGAAGGTGCCAGTTTATGCAATTCTTTGTATGGGGCAGCCACTTTCTTTGGTAAAACAACAACCTTTCTAGCTGGTGCATCAGGTTGCTTGACAAGTACAACATTCTTCTTGAGGGTAGAAACCAGCCTCGACCTTAGTTTTTAGCCTCCCTGACCATCGGACTAATAGACAACCTCTTCAGTGATCTTCTCATCAATCAGGTCTTCCTCATATTCTGCCTGTGTCAGAAAAGAATAGTCCACCTCATCCTCCATGCAATGGATATTATCTTGAGCTTCTCCTTCTTCTTCAATGAATTCTGGCTCTTCTTCTAATACAAAATTTTTAAATGGAGCTCTTATCCTCTAATCTTCCCCTTGATTTTTCTCCCTTTTGATAATCTGAACTGGGGGGTTTCCTCTTCTATAAGGAACACAATTTGGGTTTCGAGGAGAAAAGTCGCTTGGCCCTTTACCCCTTACCAGTAGATGTCCTTGGTACTTCAATTTATACATTTCAGTAGTCAGGTTATCTAGCAGTTTGGTCACTTTGTCAATCTTGTTCTTTGATGCCGAAGCCCCACTATAGTCTGTTGGTTTCTTTTTCCTGTCTATCTTCCCTTTGACCTTCTGAGATGCCAGAATGTTTGACTCTACTTCTAGGGCTGCATATTGCATTAGTGATAAGTAAATTGACCTCATTTCTTTGAGAAGTAGGTAGAAGTCAGAGTCAAAGGAATTTGCATAAGTTATCCTAGCTGAGGTATCAGTGGGATTAAGTTCGGTAGGGATCTTGCTGTACATATTGTTGAATCTCTTGGTAAAGTTGGAGAGAGACTCCCCATTTTATCCTTTCAGGTTGCTGAGTTTTGTGATATAGTAGATGTGGTCCCTCCTTTCTCCCCAATGCTTTAGGAAAATTTCATCTAGGGCCTCTATGCCTGCCACTGATGTGGTAGGCGGTTTTGTAAACCACTTACTAGCCTGGCCATCATTTGCACAAAAAACCTAGTCCATACATCTTCTTGTTCTATGTTAATATTTTTCAGATAGTTGTAAAAGGCCTCTAGATGTTCTTCAGCAGTGAAATCCCCTTACCCTATAAACTTAGGAATATACTTGAGATAATCCCTGGTAGGCATGGCTGCGAGAGGATTTGGTAGAATTAAGGGTGCATACTTAGCTATCAGGATACTTTCCATCTTGGTAAATTGAGGGGCAGCCAGAGTGGAAATGGGTATGGACAGGGTTGTGGAAGGAAACAATGATGAAGCTACTTGCTAAGAAGGTGGCAGTATACTTATCCCAGTGGAGTCACCAGGGATTGGATCTTCACAAGGATCAGTGCTTGAAGATGCCCGACCCCTATATTTTTCTGATGCATCTAAAAATTATTGGGAATTAAGAGTTTCAGCAGAAGAAATAATAGCAGAAATATTTCTTGAAATACCTGATGTATATTTTTGTGTAGTACTACTGGTCTGTCTTAGTAAATCCCTAGCTTTCCTCAAAATTTCTTCTGGATTTGAAATAGGTCTTGCTAGTGGCCCCTTTCGGTTTGCTCCGGTACTTGGTATTCTTGAAGACACCTTATATCAATGGAGTTTCTAGATAGATGATTACAACCATAATAATGTCCAAGCTCTGTCTATCATCAAATCATGGATCTATGTCATCTCCCAGGGAAGTTGAGCTTCAATCTCCTCTCCTCGACAACGGCTCAAGCTTGTTATTGTTGAAATATTGTAACTTCGAAGAATATTCTTTATGTATATTTTGTGGTCCCCGATGGTCCAACTGGGAGAACCACTTGTATTACATTGTACCCCAATTCTCCTAATCGGAAGAACTAATAAGAGTCATGAGGTAGTCCCCTCTAATTGTAAAGGTGGGTCATCAGCACCCCAGTGTGGTTACTTTAGCCTACATGTGTAACTCGAGCCTACATGAGTTAACTTAAGCCGGCATGTTAATTGAGTAAAATTTAAGTAAACATATGAATATAAATAGAGGTGTAGTGCTCCTGATTTGTGACACACACACTCACTTGTAATAACGCACTTATGGAGGAGAGAAGTTGCTGGAGAAGGAGGAGAATCAGGTTTTTGATCTCCTTGTTGGTTTTACCTTTTTCCCTTTTGGGGCATCTATATTGAGGAAGCTTTTGCTGGGTTTTTCCCTTTAGGTTTTTCCCAGGATAAATCTGTGTTGTTCTTGTGATACTGTTTCTTTCAGTGATCCTGTTTTATATGCTTTTATTATGAAAAAATGAAATGATATACTGATGTCTTAGCTAAGCATATGAAAATTTAACATGGTATCAGAGCTAACCTGAATAGGGAAGCTTTCACAAGTTACAGAAGCTAGGGATTCTTATTTTCTGGTTCTCTCTCCACAATCAATCAGCAAAAGAAGGCTAGGCTGACTCTCCTTTGAAGGGTGCATCGTTCTGTCGAAACGGAATTCGATTCCGAGCATTTTCAATTTTTGATGTGGAAATTAGGGCTTTCTACAGAAGAGGATTTTTTGAGTGAGACCATCATAGGATTTTTCTCCTAATAAAAACCTAAGTTTAGAGACCTGGATCAAGAATTTTGGTTGGGTGAATCTCCGAGAAAGTCAAACCCTAGTTTGACCTCGAGCTAGAAAAACCCTAAATACTAAAACTGCTACGTTTTGGCACATTCGCTATATTCCGAGATTGGAGAAGGATCAGGAGCTGAAAATTGTAGGGGCCGAAGCTAAAATCCTTATGAACACTGTGTCCAAAATTCATATTCATATTCGCTGTATTCCAGGAGATATGTTCTCTCCAAGTTAGGGTTCCATCCTCTTCCAGAATTCATCCCTAAACAGGACACCTGGGGAGAATTGCAATATCCTGGGCTACAGAGGTCCAAATGGAATTCCTGAAAAATTTCCAGAAAGGGCATGGACTGTAATTTCGGTGGTCCAAATTTCAGACTCAGAAGATAAACCAGTGACACGTGGCATGCCGTACAACTTCGATGTTCTAAACAGTCCTGTAACAGATCACCTTGGTAAAAGGATCATAAATCCAAAATGGTGAAACTAATTATGATTAAATATGCGGCGGTGGATCAGGGACATGCGAGGTTACCTCAGTACAAAAGTTCAGACATAGAGGAGTATAAATTTCGGAGATATCACAGAAACAGTAACAGGCATTTTTGCAGAAGAAATTGGAAAATTAGGGCTTCCTGTTCCGGGAGCTTCCCTTCACTGTTTTCAGAAATGGAGTACATTGGAGAGCTCCATTTGAAGAGATCTATCTGTCTAGAAAATTAGATCTGAAATATTCCAAGTTTTTGAAATTGGGGTTTCTGTGACAAACCCTAGATCAGTCAGCTCCGGAACCAGGACGGACACCTCAAATCGGTAAGATCTAATCCTTTGCTATGTTCATTTGAGGTTCTCTTTTCAAAGTGATCTATGACATCAGCTTGATGATAAGCTTGGTGAAGTTGACAACTTCCAAGCCTAGAAGTATATGATCTCTCTGAAGAAAATGGATTGGACACCTACATGAGCATAGAGGTTCCAGTCTCAGAGGCAGATGAGGCTAGAAGCCTTTCTCAAGAAGAACTTGGTCAAATCCCAGAAGATCATTGATTATTAAGTTACGAATCAACTTGTACTACAAGTGTATTCCCTAAAGACATTGATGAGGGTTGATTTCTTGACCAAGCTATTTGAAGGGAAGAACATAGATCAGAATATGACCTTAAGAAACCAGCTGAAGAATGTGAAGATCCAGAATGCAGAGACCATGCAGTCATAAGGATATCTCAAATCAAAGAACAAATTCAAGCGGGGATAGAAGAAGTGAAGAATGTAGAAGTGGTGATGGCCACCTTGAATGGCCTCCCAGGATCATAGAATTCATTCATTTAAGAAATGTGTTCCAGAAGGAAGTGATTACTTTCAGTAGACTTTGGGAAGAAGAAGAAGCTCGTCTCTGAAGATCAAGCTCTCATCTTCCAAAGAAGATTCCTCAATCAATGAGAAATATGAAGATCTCAACTCTTGAAGAACTTCTTATCCACCTCAGCATTTGGATAAGAAACGATGCTGAAGAAGACGATGAAGCTGAAGACTCAAGAAGGAATATACCCATGAAACAAATAAAGATAACTATTCAATTGTCATTTCATAATATTGTTTTGTTATACATTTGATTATATTCAGTGATGTGTTATGCATGATAGATTGTTTGCATTAATGACTATATACTACTAATATGCATGTGATGGGTAAGTAGCTCATGGTGCTATACAACTCTCCATTGTTACTTATCAAACCTTTTTGCTGACATATTGGATTAGTGCACAATCTCAATAATGTCATGGTGGAAATGGAAGGCATCTAGAAAGTTTATGTGAGATATGGATGAATTTTGTATTGACTAAACAATTGCATGATGCATAAGCATTTGTCCTTGTGCATATGTTTTATGAAATAGTTCTAACCATGCAACTGGTGCATTTGAATTGCAGGAAAGGTCATGAACAACATCCTACAAGAAAAGAAGGATGAGACTTGTTCCACTCCAATAAACATGAATCTAAGGCTCCCAGGGTTAGAGAAACCATGACGGAAGAAAGAGCTTCAGAGAGTGGTATATCCACCTTGAAGGATGAACACCACCATGGGTACAAGAGATAACTCAAGATGAAGAAAATAATGCTATGAAAGAAGCTATGATCAAAGAATAACAATTGATCATGGGAAATGATGTATATGATATGATGGAACAAGTGTACAAAGCAAGGTTCATGATTCTCCCCAGAAAGAATAGATTATGACATGACATACTCTATTGACCAGTATATATCAAGCATATAACCATCTGTACAGAATGAAGAGGGAAGATGATACTCCACTTCAGGGGGAGTGACTACATAAAATTATATCTGAGTTCGACATGGTACGACATGATGGATAGCTTTGTGATGGATGGAGAATTTACCAAGAGTAAAGTGGGTTCCAACCTTCAAGGTTGATTGCAGAAGACTAGGATATGTTGATGACCTGAGAAGACAAACTCATAGAAGATGTTGTGATACTAGAATGATGTTTGGGATATAGTACTCAAACTGGAAAGAAAGAATGTGGTATCTTCCAAATGGATTTGAAAGATAAGATATGTTGCTAATAGAAGTAAGGTAAGAGTTGTGGCTAGAGGTTTCTATCAGAAAGAGGGAATTAATTCTGAAGAGACACTTACTCCAGGAAGCAAGGTACAATTCCTTCAAAACTATCATGGTAGTTTCTTCCATGATGAAGTAAAGACAAGCCTTCCTTAATGGTATGATTGAGGAAGAGTTTTACATCGAATAGTCACGAGGATTTGAAGTTGAAGACAAAAGGAATCAAGTATGCAAGTTGAAGAAGGCCCTCTATGGCCTGAAGCAAGCTCCCAGAGCTTGATATGAAAGAATAGATAGTTTCCTGATGAGCATGGGCTTTGCTAAGAATAAAGTCGATAATAACCTTTCCTACAAGGTTGTAAAATTTGTACCTATCATTCTATTACTATATGTGGATGACTTATTCTTGACAAGGAATGAGAAACAGATCATGGAAAGCAAGAAGAAACTAACAGAAGAATTTGAGATGAAAACCTTGGGTTAATGCATTATTTCCTAGGTCTGGAAGTATGGCAAAGTTCAGAAGGAATATTTCAACCAGGGAAAGTATGTGGTAGAGATATTGAAGAGATGCAAAGTCATGGCCACACCCATGGACTCCAACCTGAAGCTGTTAGTTGATGACTCATTAGAGTTAGTGGTTGTGACTCACTACAAACAGATTATTGGGTCATTGATGTACTTAACAAATACCAGACCAAACATTTGTTTTGCTGTGAAAACCTTAAGTCAATAACTTGTTCAACCAAGTCCGGTTCACCTAGTAGCTGCAAAACATGTGATGAGATATCTGAAAGGGACTATAGACTTTGGTATATACTATGATGGTAGCCATGAGTATAGATTGTATGGCTACACAGATGCAGATTGGGTTGGAAGTATCTTAGACAGGAAAAGCACATCAGGTATATGATTTTGTTTGAAGTCTGCTATGAGTTCATGGTTTAGCAGGAAACAATCCAGTGTTTCTCTTAGCACGGTTGAAACAGAATACATAGCAGATTGCTCTACTAAGTTGTGAAGCCATATGGCTTCAGAAGCTGATATCAGGTCTCTTTGACCTGAAGATGGACACAACAATTATTCTATGTGATAACCGCAGTTGTGATGACAAAGAACCCTGTGTTCCATGTAACTCGTAGAAATCCGGTATTTCTACATACAAGATAAGATGAAGATAATGATACTATAGATGCAGATGATGGTGATTTAGTATTTATATACTGAATGTAGAGATGATGATGTTTCAGTATTCCCATATTGAAGATATAGATGATTATGGTTTTCAGTATTCCCATACTGAAGATATAGATGATATTTCAGTATTTACATACTGTAGATATAGATGATGGTGATTCCATATTTCTATACTAAATATAGAGATGATGATGATTTCAGTATTTCTATACTGAAGATATAGATGATGATGCTTTTAGTATTCACATACTAGAGATACAGATGGTGATAGATTTGTATTCATATATTGAAGACATAGATGATGATGGTTTGGATGATGATGTACCGACGAAGCCTCTGCCTCGAGTAGAGTTTGAACACTTTCAAGACAAGCTCGGTGTTGTTCGGAAAGACCTTCCTCGAAAGGGGGAGTAGCGATGTTGCAGAGCGATTGTATCATCCTGGGACATCTGTCCATAATAGATCCGGTGACCTCGATCATCAAGAACGTGATGGGATTATATCATCCTTGGGCACCTTCCCTAAAGTGATCCGAAGAC
>LPNX010466312.1:219478-285571 GCA_001517045.1 Pseudotsuga menziesii | reverse complement strand
TAGGATTGCATCATCCTTGGACTCAAGTCCTAAAGTGATAGGGAGTGATTATCCCATAATTGTATCCGGTGACTTCGGTCGTCGAGAATGTGGTAGGATTCAATCGTCCTTGGACTTAGTGCTAAAGTGATAGGGAGTGATTATCCCGTAATTGTATCCGGTGACTTCGGTCGTCGAGAATGTGGTAGGATTGCATCATCCTTGGAATTAGTCCTAAAGTGATAGGGACTGATTCTCCCGTAATCAATCTGATAACTTCAGTTGTCGAGAATGTGGTGGGATTGTATCATCCCTGGACTTTAAGTCCAAAAGTGATCCAAATACTTTTAGTCTTTGAGTTGTGGATTGCAGGTTGTTGCTGATGATGATGATGCCGTACTGATCGAAAGATCAGAATATGATGATGATGACATACTGATCTAAAAGATCAGAGTATGACGATGACGCACTATGATTATGATGTTTCTGATCGAAATATCAGAGTATTATGATGTTGTTTCTATGTTGATGATGTTTCTGATCGAAAGATCAGAGTATGATGATGATGTTTTTGATCGAAAGATCAGAATGTGATGATGATTATGATCGACAGATCAGAATATGATGATGATGATGTTGCTGCTGATCAAAAGGTCAAGGTGCTGAAGATGTTGTTGTTGATCGAAAATTCAAAGTGCTGAAGATGTTGCTGATCGAAAGTTCAAAATGCTGAAGATGTCGTTGCTGATCGAACAGTCAAATTGCTAAAGATGTTGCTGATCGAAAGGTCCAAGTGCTGAAGATGTCATTGCTAATTGAAAGATCGAAATGCTGAAGATGTTGTTGTTGATCGAAAAGTCAAAGTGCTGAAGATGTTGCTGATCGAAAGTTCAAAGTGCTGAAGATGTCGTTGCTAATTGAAAGATCAAAATGCTGAAGATGTTGTTGCTGATCGAACCAGTCAAAGTGCTGAAGTATGTCGCTGCAAATTGAAAGATCAAAATGCTGAAGATGTTGTTGCTGATCGAACCAGTCAAAGTGCTGAAGTATGTCGCTGCAAATTGAAAGATCAAAATGTTGAAGATGTTGTTGATGATGAAGACTAAATATTGAAGATGAAGACTACATGATGTTGAAAATCTTCCAATGATTTATAGATGTGTTACCCTGCTGATGTTGATGATGTCCGCTATCTCTACTATTGTTGTTGTTGATGTAGAATACCCTTCTCGTTAAGGGGGAGTGTTGAAATATTGTAACTTCGAAGAATATTCTTTATGTATCTTTTGTGGTCCCCGATGGTCCAACCGGGAGAACCACTTGTATTACATTGTACCCTGATGCTCCTAATCGAAATAACTAATAAGAGTCATGAGGTAGTCCCCTCTAATTATAAAGGTGGGTCATCAGCACCCCAGTGTGGTTACTTGAGCCTACATGTGTAACTCGATCCTACATGAGTTAACTTAAGCCGACATGTTAATTGAGTAAACTTTAAGTAAACGGATGAATATAAATAGAGGTGTAGTGCTCCTCATTTGTGACACACACACTCACTTGGAATAGCGCACTTATGGAGGAGAGAAGTTGCTGGAGAAGGAGGAGAATTAGGTTTTTGATCTCCTTGTTGGTTTTACCTTTTTCCCTTTTGGGGCATCTATATTGAGGAAGCTTTTGCTAGGTTTTTCCCTTTAGGGTTTTCCCAGGATAAATCTGTGTTGTTCTTGTGATACTGTTTCTTTCAGTGATCCTGTTTTATATGCTTTTATTATGAAAAAATGAAATGATATACTGATGTCTTAGCTAAGAATATGAAAATTTAACAGTTATCACTCCAAGAAAATCCTCTAGGTTGTAGCTCGAGGATGCCTGGTAACTTAAAATGTTTTTTTAGGGACCTCTAATATGGATCAAGTCAAGTGACCTATACAACCTCCCACTCTCAAGACGTGCATGAAGCTCACTCAATCACAAGGATTTTAGTTACAACTTGTTTGGTAGTTTGACAATAAGGTGCACGGATGGAGAACTCATCAAGCTGGCAGACTTACATACAAAACAAATGCATATAAATGGATAAATCCTGACGAGGATGGTATGTATAAATCAAATCACATTAAATCACCAATAGGATGACAACTATTAGCTATTAATCAACTTGAAAATCACCTAAATGCACATTCAGGCATAAGTATAGTAAAGATAAAGATGATGGCTGAATAACTCATAACAAAAGAGCTTATAATTAGAATAAATAAGATAAGATGCTTGACAATAGAATAGGTTTACAAATCCCTGAATTCAAACCCTTATTATAAAATCAATCATGGGATTTATAGCCTTCTACATAAATGACAGATCCTGAAAATACGATCTATTTACACAAAAAATACTTGAAAGTGATAATTTTCTTAGATTAGGGCTTCAAACCCTTGCTAACTATTTGTCTATCTATTGTGAAGATATAGTTCACTGATTAAATACTAAATAATAGTAGTAGTCACTGATAATCACCACTACTGGTTCAGTGTCAAATTTCCGCCAACAACCAGTGTCTCTGTGTTTAACTAAAGTGATATTTCTTATTTAATCCACCAAAATTTTCTACCTTGTCGCTGCAGTTGTTGATTGGAAACTTTGTATTCTAGCCCCTCAGCACCTTAGATCGGAATGCTGCCACTATTTCGGAGGTTAAATGAACTAATTTTATCACTGTCGAAAGTCGTTTGACGAAGGAATCGTGACATTAGTCCTCTATGCCGTCAATGGGCAGTGTTGTTATTCACCGATGTGCAACATTACTTTTATTTTATTTGTTTTCAAAACTTTATATTTTTTAATTGTCGGCGATTTTGCTTTATCACTATCAGAGGTTAGTAAAAGTTGAATCAAAGCTTTAGTTATCTATGTCGCCATTGTTTCGGAGCCTCAAATGACTAATGTCACAATGGTTTCTTCATCGAGGATCAGAAGCTCTGTCTTCTAGCCCATCGGTGCCCCAAGTCTCAACGTATCAATGCTTTGCATCACTAGCTCATCGACGATTGTAAGCTATAATCATTAACATGTCGAAACTTATTGTATGAACGTTGCCACAGTGTCGAAGCTCTAAACCACTAGTTTCACTGTCGAAAATCGGAAGCTCAAGCCACTAACCATAGAAACATTAAATATGAGCACTGTCGTTGCTTCGGAGGTGAAACGAACTAATATTATTAGCATCGACAATCAGAACCCCAAACCCTAACCATCAGCACTAACCATTGGAAATTTAAACCACTAGATTCTCCACTATGGTGGCACTGTAGTTGACTAAAACTCTGAAACATCGACGTAATAGAGGACTACACCTTCGATCACTATTTTAAAATGTTCTGATGGCAGTAAAAAATTTAGCAATACGCCTAACCGCTGAAGGGGTTTTTCACCTGTTATTTATCTTCCAAATTTCGATGGCTAATGAGATGTTCTGATCCTCGCCCAAGCCACCGAAAGCTACAACTTGTGAAATTTTTACCCAAATAAAAAAATAGAGGCTTTCAAACTATTAGTGACATTCATATCCCCCATTGCATGAATAAAATTATTCATATGAAAATAAGTTATTTTGGGAGATAACAAACTAAATTCTTTAGCAGCAACAAATCATTATCCTCGTACTTCATTTTCATCAAAGCAGGGACAATGTCGGTGGTGCAAACCATTCCATTCGGAAATGATGACATTTTCGGTTGATACTTCTGATTTTTTGTCAAGCATCAAGGCTTGGAACTAGGTCACGTGGGAGCGATATATCCCAGGATATATATATAATGGAAATACCCTTTGGCACTATAGATTCCATTTCCCCAGAGCTTGACGACCCCATCTACACAGTTCCTTCCCCGTATGCCTTGATGGAAGTTCTTGTCTGCCTCTTCTACAATGGCATGGAGCTCATTTTCTATCCCTTCTACTTCCCCCATGCAATCGATGATGATTCGAACGACATACTTATGACTTCCTCAACAATGTCAGTTGTTGGAAATGGTGACTCCCTCTCACTCGAAATATCCACAGTGTCTAGGGTGCTCACCATGCAACACCAAAACACCTCACTGATCTAGCTATCACACACCCTCCACTTCACTCTGCAACTCACACAATTCACTCTGAAACTTAGTTCTATGATATCAACGACTTGCTTAGCATAGTGACTCTCTCAACCCACATTGAGCGTCCTCTTATAGAATTCCATCGATCCATCCTTCATGATTACCAAATCATCCTTGGTCATCATGACAAATCTTCCATTAATAACCCAAATCCACCAGCGATCCTATTAATCTAATGATTGAATCGGCCATAAATGTGCGTCACTTCAACAAGTGTCGCTGACTAATGGTTGTTAACTTCCTGTATTTATTGCTGATTTGACTAAATCATAGCCCTGCGGATGCCACATCCTATCTATCTAACTGCGCTAAGGACTCCTATTCTTGCGTAGCCACTTCCTTCGAGCACGTCCTTCCTCTTTCTATCTATCCTACCTTTTTTTTAATTTGCATAGTGCCTTAGTAATTGCACGATTTGTCCCCCGTCCGATAGGACTTCAAGCAGCTACCATTCACAAGATTTAGAAGCACCATTCCATCTAACTGCTGCAATTAAATTGCACTCCCAGAGGTAATAGAATTAACATGATAAGGACCTAACCAGTGCATCTGTAACTTACCTAGATGCTTCAAGAACTTGTTGTCATATAACAGCACCAAATATCCTTGCTGAAACTATTTGGTTTTTATATGGCTATCATGCCAAGTCTTCTGTCAATCTTTCTCAATGTGTTGATGGAACCCTACGATAAAATGACCTTCTTCAAGCTATATCAACTATGTTGTGTGCTCTTCTAATGCTATGTCAGCATCCATGCCCTTCGTTGTTGTAATGCACAAGCTGGGAACAATGTATTCCATAGGCATGACTACTTCTTGCCCATATACCAATTTGAACGGTGTTTTCCCCGTAAATATTTTGCAAGTGGTACGATATTCCCACAACACTGCTGGAATCTTCAAATCCTAGTAATCTCGGTTAGTGTTACATACCTTTGTAAGTGCATGCTCCAATATTTTGTTGATTGCTTCTACAGTCCCGTTTTCCTATGGATGATATGGTGTACTTTTTTGATGTTGTATCTGTAAATCCTTCATCAACGCTCTTACTATGCGATTGATAAAATGGATTCTTTGGTTACTCATCAATATCCTTGGGAATCTGAACCGTGTTACAATCTTATCAAATAGAAATCTTGCTTCTCTCGTAGCAGTGCAATCCACAACGGGTGCAACCTCTGCCCATCTTGTCAAGTAGTCTATTTCTGTGATTATGTACCATGCACTAGTTCTCTTCCCAGGGGGGTTGATTAGA
Organism: Pseudotsuga menziesii; assembly: GCA_001517045.1. NCBI lineage: Eukaryota > Viridiplantae > Streptophyta > Pinopsida > Pinales > Pinaceae > Pseudotsuga > Pseudotsuga menziesii. The sequence goes on along the minus strand of LPNX010466312.1, from coordinate 280,183 downwards.
CCCACAAAGTCCACAACCCATTTATAAAAAGGTTGTAAAGTTACCTAGGGCACCAATAACATTTCATCCCACCGGGATGGTTTTCCAGTGCGTTGACAGACATCGCAGCTTCGTGCATAATATGACGCATCATTATGTAAATTGGGCCACCAAATCCTTGCGTGAAGCACCTTCTGCATAGTAGCACGAATGCCATAGTTTCTCCCAATGATTCTCATATGAGATTATACTAATATCTTCCCTTGTTCATGTTGTAGGTCGACACATCGCCGCAAGGTTTCATCAGGTCCAAGCTTGTATAACTACCCAACAATCAACTGGAAGTCTGAGGATTTTGCTACTAGATTCTTCTTTTGACTTATTGAAAAATATGATGGCGTAACTCCTGTCACCAAAAACTAAATTATTTGGTCATAATAATCATCTGCAACATCAACTCTGAATAGATGTGCATCTAGATGTCCCTCCTTAATGTTTTTTGGCTCTTCGCCTATCTCAATCCTGGATAAATGATAGAGGCCAAAATTCAAGTGACCTTTCTTCACAATTATTTCAAAATCAAACTCCTGAAATAGAATTAACCAGTGGCATATATTCCCCCCCAACACAGGCTTATTGACCATATACTTCAACGCAGAATGGTCAGTACAACTCTTGAAGTGACCGCCTAAAATGTAATTCCTGAATTTGTACAGTGCATAGACCATTGCCATACCTTCTCACTCTGTGGTCATGTATTTCTTCTCAGCAAAGGATAAATTTCTACTAGCAAAAGCGATTAGGTGATCCATATCTCCTTCTCCTGGGTGCGTGAGCATTACTCTGAGCGCAACAGAAGATGCATCAACATGAACATGGAACTCCTTTTTCTAGTAAAGGAACACAAGTATTGGTGCCGGATCCATCTGGGCCTTCAACGTGTCGAAGCTACCCTAAAATTCTGGACTCAATGTAAAGACAACATATTTCTTCAGTATTTTCTCCATAGGGGTAGTAATTGTAGCATATCCTCTAATGAATTTATGATAGTACTGAGTGTGCCCTAGTGTTTCCCGAAGCATATTCACATTTGTTGACAGTGGAAAGCTCAATATGAGTGCTATCTTCATAGGATCAACCAATAATCCTTTTTTGCACACAATGTGACCCAACAGTATCCCAAATGGTGCACAAAAAATGAACTTACTGGATTTCAACGTGATCTAATGTTATTGACATCTTTCCAGCATCATTCGAAGGTTTTCCAAATGATATTTTATTAGACCATTCATTGTCCAATCATGCATATATACCTGCTGGAACTTCTGAATGAAATATTTAAATGCTGTGACAACAACTTGATAAAATATTGTAGGCACATTCTTCAGCCCAAAAGACATCACGGTGTATTGGAAGCATCCCCACTCAGTGACAAATGTTGTCTTATGTCGATCTTCCTTGGTGATTTTGATCTAGTGATAACCATAAAATCCATCGGTAAAATAGCACATTTGCTAACTGCCTACTCCCTTGAGTACTTCATCTATGAATGGTGTTAGAAATGGGTCATTGTTGGGGCTTGGACCTTGAAGGTACTTAATTTTGGCAACTCCGCAGTTTTGGTGTGAATCTTGTAAGCGGAGTTGCGGTCCAAAATAGTCTTAGGGATTTCGGGGTTGGGTCGAAGCCCCTCCTTTTGTAAATAACCCATGGTTTAAGCCCATGGTTTTTAAGCCCATGGTTTAAGCACATGGTATAGTAATAGTACACTTGTATAAATAGGCACTTATGTAAAGGAGAAAAGAGCTTTTCAAAGGTTTTTGTATGATGATAATTTGATGTGAAGAAGCTAAGGCCTATTTTTTACGTTTAAGGTTAAGTCCCAGCTGAGTGCGTGGACAACCTCTACAGGTGAGTGTGCAGAGGGTTTTGAGTTAAGGTCTAAGTCCCAGCTGAGTGCGTGGATGACCTCTACAGCTGAGTGCACAGATGGTTTTGGAAGAAAGGATCTGCAGCTGAGTGTGCAGATCAGAACTGTTGTTGAGAGGTTCTGCACCTAAGTGCACAGTTTTGGGTTGTTGAGGAGATTTGCAGCTGAGTGTGCAGATCAGAACTATGTGTTTGTAAATAGTTGAATATAAATGCGGTTCTGTGGACGTAGCCCCTACACCGGGGGTGAACCATGTATATCTTGTGTTGTGGTGGTTCTTGTTATTTTTCTCCTTTCTGTTTTATGCATTTGATAAGTAGATGAATAATAAAGTAAGATAAACTATTAAGTATTAACTTCGCTATGAATTCCCAGTTAAGGGTTAAGCAAGTAACTGTCTTTCATCTAAACTACAAATCTATTTAAGTGAATGTCGGAGCTCTGTATTGCATAATTATTCTTTGTTAAGACTAAAGGTATAGTAATATTCCTCTTTTTCCTGCAGAAACCTGATTCTGCGGCACCCCATAGCTGTTTCAGGTGAGACTGCAACCTGTTCGCAGGTTGTTTCCGAAAGGGCCAACACTGTGGGTCTCTTTGTTGGTTGGTAAATAAAAGTATAAGAACCCGGGTCTGCCCTAAGCCCCAACAAATTGGTTCCGTTGCCGGTTGAACCAATATCTACTTCAAGAGGGATCTACGTCATACCTGGAGGGATATGTTTTGGAGTCCCTCTGTAAAAGAAATCAGTGACTGGATTGAAGATACTTGTCTGAAATTTGCTGAACAAGAGAATAAGGATCCTCGTCATAGCTCAGACGACTTCTTGCAAAGGTACATTTTTTTTTATATTTATGAAAGTTTCTTTGGTAGTATCCACATAGAATTGGACCAGTGGTTATCTAGGTTGACAGAAAGAAAGAAAAAATTCAAAGAAGATCAGTCTCCTGCCTAGACCCCTAAAAGAATTAAGCTATTGAAAAGTGTGAACAACGCGGTATCAAGAGTCGTTGACTTCTGGACAACGCGAACCCTTGAAGCATTTGTGACAGAGTTCGCCATCGACACACATACTTCTTTCAGCGAAGCAGAAAGACAATTTTTCAAAGGACCAACGAGTAAGTACCTGAATTCATTAATTTTGAAAATTAAAATGCTCTTGGATGAAAAAGGCATATTGCTTATCGAATCATATTGCTATATTTATTGCTACTAACCTATGTTTGAAAGTGAAAGTGACTTCGATGAGAAAAGTGGTTTTCTTCGCAACGGTAAAAGATACAAGAGAAATCTTGGATCCTATACCCTAGGCCAGAATATCGATTATACCTCATTAAGTCCAGAATACTATGAATATGAAGAAACCCCTTTTGTTAGAAACCCTCCTATAACTCCACAGTGCAGATCTGTTATCCCTGAGAACCCTTCCCAGTCTGAAAGTAACCCTAGCCCAAGTAGTCCTGTCGCAGGTCAGTCTACCTCAGAAAGTTCCCTTCCTCCTGTTACCAGTATTCCCCCTCCTCCTCCCCCTCCTCCCCCCCCTCGATCCACTATGGCCCATATGAATGATTATATCAAGCTCCCAATTTTTAAAGGAACTGGATCAGAGGATCTAGAGCAGTTTTGGTTCTTATGCGAAGCTGTTTGGACTGCTAAGAATATTATGGATCAAAATACAAGAACAGTGCAGCTGGTCACCTCTTTTAGAGACCGATCTTTGACCTGGTTTATGAAGTTTTCCAATACTCAGAACTATATCTTGGCTGATATTAAAAAAACAATGATCAAAGAATTCAAGAAGTCTAAATCAGAGTCACAGTGTATAACTGAACTGAAAGAAATTCAGCAGAAGTGAGGTGAATCAGTATGGGACTTTGATCAGAGGTTCAAGGTTCTGTTGGATCAATTTAGTTTCAGTATTGGACCAGAACAGCATAAAGAATGGTTTATTGCAGCACTATTTCCTCATATCAGGGCTCCGCTTATGCAACAGAAGGTTATTGATCAGCAGGAGGTGTTGGAAATTGCTATGAAACTTGAAATAGCTCCTGTTGGAGATAATTCTGGAATAGCCCAAATACAAGCGTAGTTAGCATAAATGGATTTGGAGCTTCACGACATGAAGAAAGGGAAAGCTACTCGCGAAGATGCTTGGTGTACATGATGTAAGATAGAAGGTCATGACAAAGAACAGTGTCCCGGATTAAGAAATCATTTGAATACTGGTGCACCGAACCTATTTAACCCTACTGTCCTATATTGTGAGATCTATAGAACAACTGGTCAGCATCGACCTAAAGATTGTTATCTACTACAGATATATGTTCAAGTACCTAAGAATCCCTACTACAAGTTCTGTAAGTTAGTTAGACACAACGAAGATGAATGTCGCAGTTTTGACCTCATGAGAGAGCGAACCTATGATGCTTATAGGGTACAACCCGATGCATAAGGAAATGATGGATATGGTTACCATGGTAGTACATCAGGTCAAGGTAATTTCAGAGGTCGTGGTCATGGTGGTATGCCTGGAAGAGGTCGATGCTAGGTTGTTTCCTATAACTATAATCAGGCAGGACATGTAGCTAGAGACTGTCAGAACCCAACTACGACATGCCAATATTGCAGAGTAGTAGATCATGTGATTGAGCAATGCCCACAGTTGATAGCCAAGATACAAGAAATAAATGGCACTCCTACTCAAAATCTTCAGATGATTGTTGTAGAGAAAAGACCTGTCCCATCTGTTAACATTGTAAGAAGAAGTGGAGCTACGACGCAAGTGCAAAATAAGGAGAAATATCCTGATGAGGCTTGGGTCTGCAAGACCCCAGAGAAAATTCCAGCCTTCGATGTTGGAAGAGAAAAAAGAACATTTATGGAAGCTAAAAAAGACTTTGTTGATCCAAGAACATCAGTAGCAACTATGCAACAGCATCGACAGCAGTTACAATTTCAAGAAGCTTCGTCGGATCAAGTAAGTACACTAACATCATTTTTACAGAGTTGTATGAAGCTATTAAGAAATCAGAATGCTTTGAATAAGTTACAGAAATTTATTTAGTCTTGCAAACCTCAGCGAAGCTTTGATAGAGGAAAAATTGTTAATAGAGTTAAAAGGACTAGAAGAGAAATGAGATTGCCTGCTTAGATAGGAGATTATGACATGACTGATATCATTTAAGACCTGGGATCAGAAGTGAATGTCCTAACTAAGCAGACATGGGAACAAATGGGAAGATGTACGCTTGAATGGTGCCCTATACAGCTGAGATTAGCCAATCAGCAGAATATTGTGCCCTTGGGAAGATTCCCTAGTGTAGCAGTGGATATTGATGGAGTCAGTACCTTAGCAGATTTTGAAGTCATTGAAATAATTGATGATAGCAACCCCTATCCACCATTGCTAGGAATGGAATGGGAAATAGACAATTATGCAGTAATCAACCTTCAGAATAGATAGATGACTGTTGAAGGAAAAGGCTTGAGAGTCATAGTACCATTGGACCCTTCTCAAGGAGAAAGGTATACAGAGCCAGTCAGAGATTAAGATTAGGATGTTTTGGATCATATTTACAACATCACAGCTAAAGAAGAAAACTATGTTAACCCCACTACTGAAGGTATAATGGATTGGTAGTGTGACATTTCTTGCATGACTGATTCAGACGAAGGCTTAGAGAATTGGCAAAATAGACTTTATGAGCTACATGGACATCGATGTGTAAGAATCACCAAGTCTATTAGATGGGTTTCCTCACAGCCCAGAATCTTACCTACTTTTGATGGCTTGAAAGACCCAGAAAACTTTATTGTACAATTCTCAGAGCAAGTACCAAATTCATAGAAAATGGAGACTCTAGATTCAGTATTCAGAGCCGCAGTTGCCAGATGGTGGAATGGTCATAAAAAGTATATTCATAGTTGGAGAGCTTGTCAAAATTTTCTTCGTCTGTGATTCATGGATCAACCTCAGGAGGTACGAAGCAGATTTAATAGTAAGACTAGCCCTTAGGAACATTTGGAGTAGTGTTATGAAGCATGGAAGCATGTACCTTGTGAATAATGGGTACATAGGTTTGTACACACCCTGGAACCTATAGCAAAGAACTGGTATGCGGAGGTGGAGCTTCACCATGGTATAGTAAGTTGGGTTAGCCTTATCAATAGTTTTGTGCTCACATTTTCTATTAATGAGGATTGCCCTGCTTTGGACGTAGCTATTAGGGTAATCCATACTAAGGTGTTTGATGATAAAGAAATAGCCGAGTACCAACCTGATTGGAAGGAACAAGAAGCTAATGTAGTAGAATGTTATAACCTCTCCATTGATGAAGACAATGACCCTTGCAACATTAATATTCCTGAATCGAAAGGACATTGCGAAGTACATGGACCAACAGTTGAATCTCCTGAAGTAACTCAACCCTTGAAAACAAGGAAAGTAAACATTGGATCAGAAGAAATGCCTAAGTACGCTACCATTGGAGATTATTGGGACGAAGAAATGGTGAGCAAAGTGACTGAACTCCTCCATGAGTATCAGGACTTATTTTCAATGAAGTTCTCATAAATGAAAGTTATCCTTGGTGATATAGGAGTGATAAAAATCCCTTTGAAAGATTATGCGAAGCCTGTGAAGCAGCGTCCTTATAGGATGAATCCTAAGTATAAAGAAAAATTCAGGATGGAGCTAGATAAGATGCTCACTGTAGGAATCATTGATCCTGTAGAAGAGTCCGAATGGGTCAGCCCTATGGTGGTACAAGAAAATAAGACCAAGGGAGAAATCAGAATCTGTGTTGATCTGAGGAAGCTGAATGATGCATGTTTACATGATCCTTTCCCTAGTCCCTTTACAGATGAAGTTTTAGACAATGTTGAAGGTCAAGAAGTGTATTCTTTCACCAATGGATTTTTAGGTTGCCATCAGATCAAAATTGCTCCAGAGGATCGACATAAAACAACCTTTGCTACAGAAATGGGATCTTTTCAGTATACTATTATGCCCTTTGGATTGAAGAATGCACTTGCTATGTTTTCCAGAGTAGTCATATCTGCATTTAAGGAATTTATTCATAAGTTTTTGGAATTTTACTTTGATGATTGGACTATCTTTGGTTTATTGAAATATCATATAGCCAGTTTAAGACTTATGCTAGACAAGTGTAGACAACATCAGATTTCATTGAACCTGAAGAAGTGTATCTTTTGTGCACCTTTTGGAATTCTGCTAGGTCACATTGTATGCAAGCAAGGATTGATGGTGGATCCTACGAAGATAGCCATTATTGTGAACTTACCACCTCCGAAGTCTGTTAAGCAACTTCGCACTATGCTTGGTAATACTGGATATTACAGGAAATTCATTAAAGGATATGCTCAGATTACAGCCCCTATGGAAAAGAAATTGAAGAAAGATATTAAGTTTGAATGGACACCTGAATGTCAGAAAATCTTGGACATTTTGAAAGAAAAGATGGCAACTACCCCTATCTTAGTATTTCCTGACTGGAATAAGGAGTTTCATGTTCATGTCGATGCATCCTCCATTTCTTTAGGTGTAGTATTGGCTCAGTCAGGTGAAGGTAATATTGATCACCCTATTGCTTTTGCAAGTAGAAAATTGTCCATAGTAGAAAAGAATTATACTATGACAGAATGAGAAGGTATAGATATGGTTTATGATTTGCAGAAATTTTGGCATTATTTGCTAGGATCTCATTTTAAGATGTTCACTGACCATTCTGCTTTGAAGTATTTGGTTAACAAGCCTATGTTAGGTGGAAGGATATGCAGATGGCTGATTTTGTTTCAGGAGTATGACTTTGAGAACATAGTTAAGCCAGGAAGACTTAACCTGGGGCCTGACCACTTGTCAAGGCTCAAGTCAGGAGAAGAGCCCACTAGTTTGGACGAAGGTCTTCCTGATGCCCAGTTTTTTTCCATCCAGATGGTCAATGACTATTTTCAGGATATTGTTCAGTACTTGTCTATAGGGTTTGCACCCTCTGAGATGACAACACAACAGAAGAAGCAGCTGGTGGTTAGAGAAGCTGAATTTACCTTAATAGCAGGACAGCTATATAAGATGGGACCAGATGAAATACTGTGCAGACGTGTCTTGGAGCATGAAAAGACATTGATTTTGGTTGAGGCACATTCTGGAGTAGTAGGAGGGCATTATGCAGGAAAAGCTATGGCACATAAGATTCTAACAGCTAGATTGTGGTGGCCTACAATTAATAAGGATGCAAGAGAGTATTGCCACGGCTGCGATATCTGTTAGAGGACAGGAAAACCATCCAGGAGGGATGAGATGCCTCTGGTTCCACAGGTAACTTTATAAGCATTTGACAAGTGGGCTATTGATTTTGTTGGACCAATCAATCCCCCTGCAAATAAATCTAGAGCAAGATACATTATTACAGCAACTGATTACCTTACTCATTGGGCTGAAGCTCAACCAGTCAAGGACTGTAGCGCTGCTACAGCTGCGAAGTTCATATTTGATAATATTTTGTCCAGGTTTGGATGTCCTAGAATTCTTATGAGTGATCAAGGATCACATTTTCTGAATAAGACTATTGAAGCATTGATCAAATAATTTCAAGTATATCATCAGAAGAGTACTGCCTACCATCCTCAAGCAAATGGAATTGTCGAAGCCTTTAACAAGATTCTTGAGCACACTCTGACGAAGGTTTGCAATGTTAACAGAAATGATTGGGATCTTAGAATTCCAGTAGTATTATGGGCTTATAGAACCACTTACAAGAAGTTGACAAGCTACACACCTTTTAGGCTGGTATATGGACAAGAAGCAGTTATGCCCATGGAGTACATTGTTCCTAGCCTCAGAATATCTTCCTTCATAGGGATGGATGATCCAGCTATGTTGAATGAAAGGCTAGTGAGGATAATGGAACTAGAAGAAGACATATTCATTGCAGGTTTCCAGTAGCAAGTGCAGAAAGCTAGAGAAAAAGCATGGCATGATAGACACTTTAAGAAGAAGCATTTCCAGAATGGTGATCTTGTGCTCTTGTATGACAGTAAATTCATAAAGTTTCCAGGTAAGTTCAAGACACATTGGAAAGGACAATACGTAGTCCATAAAGTTACCAATGGTGGTTCTTGAAGCAGGGCCCACAGCTATAGGAAAAGATGCTATATCAGGACAAGAAAGTCAAAAGAAACAATACCTGAAGCGGCCGAGAAGAGAGAGCTCAACCACTGCACTTAAGGCAACGACGAAGACAGGAGGGATCAACTACCCTCATAAAGTAAAAGGAGCAATGGGACGAGGTATTGAAGATAAAGGACAGAAGGGGAACGACTGAGGAAGCGGTGCCCATACCCACGGTCAGCGTCGAGAAGCATGGAAGACTGCAGAGAGCTGCAGTATGACCAGTAAGCAGCAGTTCAAAGTACAAATACGCTGACTGTCACAGTTAGGGTTTTTGGGTTACTGTTGGGATAGGCCCACAGTTTTGTATTAGGGTGAGACCTTCGGGCCAGCTATCTAAGAATGTATTTTGTATTGTGAAGGGTTAGATAGTTATATGGTTAGAAATTTAGTTGGTTAGTTGGGTAGTAGATAGACAATTAGCCAGTTGTTTAATCATCTGTATTGTAAGATATTGAGAAAGAGTCGAGCTCTGGTTCTGTTATTCAGTCTGTATTATCTTACTGTAACTAGTAGCTGACTCCTTGAGTATGAATGTAACAATCCACAGGGATTGAGAAAGAGAGAGAGAGAGAGAAAGGATATATTGTAAGAAAAAAGAAAAATAGAAAGAGAAGATATCTAAGACAGAAGGGCTCCAGCTGAGAACGCGGAGTTTCCCAGAATATCTCGAGCTGCATAATAGGTTGTAGTAGAACTATGTGTACTCTCTCTAGATATAATATAAACACAAGTTCCTGTGGACGTAGCTTCCTCGCTGGAAGTGAACCACATAAAATCCATGTGTTGTGTGACTGTTTCACGTGATTGTGTTTACTTATTTTCTATCTGTTACCTGTTACATGAGTTTAGTTAATAGTTAATGAATGTGTGTATGTTATCCTTCAGTTTAAAGTAACGTAGAAGGTTGAACATGAGTTGGATGTGTTAAGTATTCTGCATATAAGTTTATCAATGTTTGATTAAGACCATAACAATTACAGTGTTAAGTGAGTCCTATATATTTAGTTCAGTAAGTTGAGCGCAGTAGATGTTGAGCATGTTAGACTGTAGAGATTAAGTGAAGTTGTTTAACATCCTTGAGAAAGTAACTGAGGTAGCATAAATAGAAAGAGAGCCATTGGACCTTGATATTTGGAGAATCCTATCGAGTCTTACCATAGAAGCTATCGCAGCACAAAAAGGTGATATCGCACTACCGGAGGAGCCGCGGTGTGAGATATCGTAGGTAAAGAGTCAAGTAGAAAGGAAAGTTTGCACATCGTTAGAGAGGCCGCGATGTAATAAGAGTCAATTTCATAGCAGAGTCTGCGCGGAAGAGAGATACAAGCGTATAAAGAGAATCAACTAGTTAATCATAATCAAGAGAAACCTAGGATGCTACAGAACCTGGTTGACGACACCTGATTCTTTAGCCACCCCATCTAGGATCACTTCGAGTGAGACTTCAGGCCATTTCACGGCCTATCACCAAAAGTGCTAGTGAGCTAGGGGTTTTGTTGGTACATTACAGTAAACCCGGGTCTGCCAATAGCAAACCAACAAATGGTTCTGTTGCCAATTTTGAACAAATTGAAGAGCTAATGTTCTATTGGCATCCTACTAAAGAAGAACTTAACCATTGAGTTGAGTCTAAGGAGAGAGAATTTGATGAAAAAGAAAACAAGAGTCCTAGGATTAGTATAGAGGAATGATTACAAAAACATATCTTCACAGACCTGCATATGATATTTTTTGTGACCTATGCAAATGAGTTGTACGACTGGTTATCAACGTTGACTGATAAGAACATATTCAAGAAGAAAAGGAACATTGTTTGGACACTGGAGCTGATTCACACAGTGAAGAGCGTTGATAATCCCATTTTGTGGGTAGTAGACTTCTGGCTTGCGAGTTTGCTGGAAGGTTTCGTTACAGAGTTTGCAGTTGATCAAAGAAAGAGTTTCAGCGAAGTAGAGAGGTACTTCTTCACAGGATATTGCGGTAAGTACTTGAAATCTTTAAATTTGTTCCTTAAGATGTTATTACATGAAAAAGGAGTATTGGATATATTCTCAGATGAATAAATTAAGTAAGTGTAATGTCACAAGAGTTTGAGAGTGTTTTTGAAGAAATTGGATGTACACGTAGCGGTAAGAAATATAAAGTAGATTTCAGATCTTCCTTCTTTAAAGATAGTTCAGATAGTACTAGAGAACAGAGTCAAAATAATAGAGAAAGAATAGTAGGGGGTATCCCTTACCACCCTTATACCCCATAGAAAGCAACTGGGACTCAGAATAATCCTACAGGAACTCCATCTAGTAGTTCACACATAATACGTACTACCTCTACACCATCTACAGTTACACCTCCAGGTGGTAGTAACATAGCAAATCAGAATCCACCACGTAGAAATAGAATGGGGGATAATATGAAGTTACCTACCTTTAAGGGTACAAGGGAAGAAGACCCATAACATCATTGGTTCCTATGTGAAGCCATATGGACCATTAAACAGATCCAATATGATACACTAAACTTGTCCAGTTGGTTACTACACTTAGAGAACAAGCTTTAACATGGTATATGAAGTATACGATAGCACAGCCCATAATGCTCATACAGGTCAGGACCGCCCTGATTAAGGAATTTAAGAAAACTAAGTCTGAGTCACAATGTATTACAGAACTTACAAACATCAAACAGTTACCCACAGAGTCAGTATGGGACTTTGATCAGAAATTTAAAGCCCTTATAGACCAAGTTAGCTTTGAGTTTGCGCTGGAGCAGCATAAGGAATGGTTCATCATAGCACTACTCCCTCACATCAGACTTCCACTAATGCAATAGCGACTCTGTATGCAGGATGAAGCATTGGAGATGGAAATGAAACTAGAGGCTTCACCTCTAGCTGAGACTAGTACAGGTATGCCAAACTTACATAATCAGTTAGCCAATCTCACTCTACAGCTACACAAGATTAAGAAAGGAAAAGAGGTTGCACAAGAGTTATGGTGTACAAAGTGTAAAGGATAGGGCCATACTAAAGATAACTATCCAGTATTTGTTGAGTATCTAGCAAGTGGGGCTCCTAACCCCTTAGTACAGACTCAAGGGACATGGTGTGAAATCTGTAAAACAAGAGGACATATACCACAAGAATGCGCTTTACTTTAGAAGTATGTAAAAACTACTAATAACTTACACTGTAACTTCTGTAAGTCAGTAGGACATGATGAAAACAATTGCAGAGCTTATGATCTCATGATAGACAAAAAACATGACCTCTACAGAGTCTAGTCAGAGACATCAGGTCCTGCAGCAGGACTACAGCATGAACCGGCTCAGCAGTAGGACTACAGCATGAACCGGCTCATATTGGCCGTGGAGGAGGATTCAGAGGAGGAGGCCATGGTGGAGGCTTTGGCCATGGTGGAGACTTTGGATGTGGTCATGGACTGATTATTTGTTACAACTGTGGAGCCATAGAACATTATGCTAGGGATTTTCAAAACCCTACTATGACATGTAAATATTGAAAGTCCTATGATCATACTATAGAAGAATGTCCTATCTTGATAGCCAAGATTAGGGACCCTAAGCCAGCAGTAAACTAGAATATTTAGCTTATTGCTACTGAGCAGAAATAACCAGAACCAAGAGTCAATATTGTGACTCGCAGTGGTGCTTCTACCAGTAAGACATCGCAGGATGCAGAAAAGAATACAGGTCTGGAGTGGGTGTGTAAAGCCAGTGATAAATCAACACCACTTGACCTACAAAAGAATAAAGAAATGTTTCGGCAAGCTAAAACTTACTTTACTGAACCTACACCATCAGGATCGCAGGTATTTCCTTGTGGGGGCATACCGTAGTAGCAACATTGTGGCATTAGTCCTATGTAGACATCGCAGGCTACCACATCGGGAAGGTGCAAAGAAGATGAGTTGACAGGAAGTGTCCAATCCTTCTTGCAGAGCTATTTGAAACTCGTCAGAAATGAGAAAGCTATCGGAGAGCTTCAGGGCATCATAGACCAGTATCAGCAGCCTTCTTCCGTGAGTAGTACGCAGCGTGTTGTTCATAGTATTATGGGCCATACAAGAACAGGAAGAGAAATGAGACTCACAGCGCAAATTGGAGAATTCGAAATGGATGAGGTAATCCTAGATTTAGGATCAGAGGTAAATGTTTTGACTAAGCAGACATGGGAACAGATGGGTAGCCCTAATTTAGCCAAATCACCTATCCATCTGCGACTACCCAATCAGCAGAGGGTATCACCACTGGGTCGATTACTGCAAGTATCAGTTGATATTGATGGAGTTCGCAGCTTTTCAAACTTTGAAGTCATAGAAATAATTGACGATAGAAGACCGTATCCAGCTTTACTAGGTATTGATTGGGAAATTGATAACATGGCTGTTATCGATTTAAAGAAAAGACAAATGAATTTTGAGGATAATTAGATCTAAGTCATCGCACCATTGGATACTTTCCAGGGTCCTCGTTATATTGAACCAATCAGAGCAGAGGAAGAGGTGCGTAATATGGAGATCCTCTATCAGATGACTGCTAACCAGAGTGATTATATTAACCCCACCGCAGCAGCAAATATTAGTTGGTGATGCGACAACTCATGTGCTTCAGATTCAGATGTTGACTTAGAAAATTGGCAGAATAGTCTTTACGAAGTCTCAGCTCGCAGATGTGTGTTTATGACTAAGTCACTGTGATGGATTGGTGCAGAGGTTAAGGATATTCCATCATTTCATGGCTTAGCAGATGTCAATGACTTTTTGCAACAGTTTGAGGAGGAAATTCCTCATGAGCAGAGGATGTTAGCTATTGACCTTGCAGTCAAAGCCACACATACAAGATGGTGGCATGCACATAAAGAACATATCGCATCATGGGATGATTTTAAGAGACTGATGGTGATCAAATTTTCTAATAACAAGGAGCCTTTACAACAGAAATACATAGGAGAAAGTGACCCCAGGTCACATATTAAGATTTGCGAACAGAGTTGGTTGGACATTCCAGAGGATGAATGGGTTCACCTATTCATTCACACTTTAGACACAGTCCCAAGGAACTGGTACACTGAGACAGAGTTGCACAGAGGAATGATTACATGGCCAGTTATGATAGACAGCTTTCTACTCACTTTCACTTTTGAATATGAGTATACAAGCATTGATCAGGTTCTAGGTATTATAAAGACTAAGATATTTGAAGATTGTACCCCACCAGTGTATACTCAGCCTGATTGGGCCATCCAGTTAGAACATGCACTCGAGTGTTACAACTTCACAGAAGAGCCAGGCGATGAGGATGAGATTCCTTGTAGTATCAACATTCCGGAGTCTGAAGAGACTTGTGAAGTTGATGGACCAAAGATAGAGATCCCAGCTATCACAGAGCCTATTAAGATTAAAAAGATCAATATTGGCACAGAAGCAGAACCAAAGTTTGCCTCTATTGGAGACTATTGGGATGATGAAATAGTAGGACACATCGCAGATCTGTTACACAACTATTAGGACCTATTTCCCACTAAGTTCACATAGATGAAGGGAATAGTAGGATATTTGGGAGTCATGTGGATACCTTTAAAAGAGGATGCTAGGCCGGTTAAGTAGTGTCCATACAGATTAAATCCTCGTTATAAAGAAAAAGTTAAAGATGAGATTGATAAGATGCTAGCAGCAGGCATTATTGAACCAATAGAAGAGAGCAAATGGGTTAGTCCCATGGTTGTGCAGGGAAAGAAAACTAAAGGAGAAATCAGGATTTGTGTTGATTTGCACAAACTCAATGACGCATCACTTCATGACCCATTTCCGACACCTTTCACTGATGAAGTTTTAGACAATGTGGGTGGATAGGAGATCTACTCATTCACTGATGGCTTTTCAGGCTATCACCAGATAAGAATCCATCGAGAAGATCGATATAAGACCACCTTTGCGACAGAATGGGGCTCATTCCAGTATACGGTAATGCCCTTTGGTCTTAAAAATGCACCAGCTATCTTTTCTAGAGTAGTAGTTGCTGTATTTAAGGAATACATCCATAAATTCTTAGAAGTCTATTTTGATGACTGGACTGTATTTGGATTATTCAAAAAGCATATAGGAGATTTAAGGCTCATGTTAGAGAAATGTAGGTAATATCAGATTTCTCTTAACTTGAATAAATGTATATTCTGTGCACCGTTTGGTATTTTTCTGGGTCATATTGTTTGCAGACAAGGCTTGATGGTGGATCCTACAAAGATTGCCATCATTATAAATCTTCCAGCACCCAACTCAGTCAAGCAATTGAGGACAGTGCTTGGTCATACTGGCTACTATAGAAAATGCATCAAAGGCTATACAAAGATCACAGCACCTATGGAAAAGCTATTAAAGAAAGACATGAAATTCCTATGGAATGAGGAATGCCAGCAAAGTTTAGACACTCTTAAAGAAAATATGGTTACAACACCTATCTTAGTATTCCCAGATTGGAACAAACCATTTCATGTACATGTGGATGCATCTGGCATCACACTGGGGATTGTCTTAACACAACCAGGAGAAGGGGCTATTGATCACCCTATCACGTACTCCAGCAGAAAGTTATCCACCATAGAAAAGAACTACACCACTACAGAAAGAGAAGGATTAGCTATGGTGTATGCTCTATAGAAGTTCGGGCACTACCTGCTGGGTGCCTCATTCAAGATGTTCACTGACCATTCCGCTTTAAAGTATTTGGTCAATAAACCAGAGTTAGGGGGGAGGATATGCATATGGTTACTCTTATTTCAGGAGTATGATTTTGAAATTATTGTAAAACTAAGAAAATTAAATTCCGGACCTGATCATCTATCGTGAATAGACTCAGGAGAAGAACCAAGTAATTTAGAGGATAACTTGCCAGATGTGCAATTGTTTTCTATCTAGATCACAGATGAGTATTGTGAAGATATTATCTAGTTTCTCACTACAGGGTGGGCACCAGTTGAGTTTACTAAGCAGCAGAAGAAATAGTTAGTTGTGAAAGCAGCAGACTTCACTTTGATCGCATGACAATTATACAAGGTAGGTCCAGATGAAGTCCTATGCAGATGCGTGATGCCACACAAGAAAGAGGCCATTATCAGAGAAGTAGATTTAGGTACTGCAGGAGGTCATTTCGTAGGAAAGCCGACTGCGCAGAAAATTCTAGCTGCAGGATTATGGTGGCCTACATTGCACAAAGACACTAAGGAGTTTTGCAGATGTTGTGATATCTTCCAGAGGGTAGGAAAACATTCACGGAGAGATGAAATGTTGCTGCGACCACAGATTATGCCACAGGCATTTGACAAGTGGGCTATAGATTTTGTGGGTCCTATTAACCCACTAGGAAAATGATCTGGTGCGAGATACATCATCACAGGAATAGAATACCTCACCATATGGGCAAAGGCCAAAGCAGTAAGGAATTGTGATGCTGCTACAGCTGCACAGCTCATTTTTGAAAACATCATTAGTAGATTTGGATGTCCAATAATTTGGATGAGTGATCAAGGCACACATTTTATGAACCGCACTATTAAGGCCTTGAAGGAGGAATTTTAGATACAGCACTATAAGAATACTCCCTACCACCGACAAGCTAATGGTACAGTGGAGGCTTTTAACAAGATTCTAGAAAATACTCTTACTAAGATCTGTAATAGCCAAGGAAATGATTGGGACCTTAGGGTTAATGCTGTATTATGGGCTTATAGAACTACATGTAAGAAACTTACAGGACACACACCTTTCATCTTGGTGTATGGACAAGAGGCTATTATGCCTATGGAATATATTATTCTCAGTTTAAGAATTGCTCAAATTACCGAGATGGCTGATGCAGATACGATGAATGACAGGTTAGCGCAACTGCTTGCCTTAGAAGAAGACATATTCATTGCAGGATTTCATCAAAAAGTGCAGAAGGCACGAGAAAAAGCTTGGCATGAAAGGCACATTAAGAGTAATATTTTTCAGACAGGAGACCTAGTTCTCCTCTATGACAACAATTTTGTTAAGTTTCTAGGGAAGTTCAGACAGGAGACCTAGTGGGGCCATATTAGATTCAACAAGTTACAGAAGGAGGTGTCATTCAGCTCAGCAAACTGAATGGGGAGCTTGTCCCTACTTTCATTAATGGTAGTAGTCTTAAGATTTATAGTGATAGCCACTCCACCTCCCAGTCCTAATGCAGGGAACTACCTGTGTAGATGTCCAGTGTAGTTGAAAGGAGACATCGCACCTATAACTAGTCTACACAAAAAAAAAATGTGTTTATTTTGAGCAAGTTTTGAACGTTGCGGAGTTTCAACAACTTGGCATGAAACTTTTTGATTCAGGACGATGCGGCGTGACATCGCAGCAATGGGATGTTTCCCATTCCACATAGACGGTTTTGAAAAGGGAAAGAGGGCCAGTCACGTCGCCTTCTACCAAGCAGTTAATCTGGATACGACAACTATCTATTGCCCTAGATTTGGAAACAATATAGTGATTTCCCCAGATTTGGTAAATCTTGGTCGAGACCAGTGCCTATGCACAATTTTCAAAAAAAATTTGATTGGATTTTCAGCAATTAATGAGGATAGAAATGACAGGTGTTGTCTTGTCCATGCAATAAATGCTGGCGATGGGTCCAACCTAAGTGACCGTTGCTTCAAAGATTATCGCCTTCATTATAATTACATGGATCATTCACACAGAAGGGTTACTTTAGCGATTTCTTAGAGTTATAGAGCAATTTTTAAGAGTTTTCCTATGCAAAGATACTTCAGTTATAGAGTGCTATTTTCCCCAATTTTGCAGCCATTGTCAGTCCAGAGTATTGCACTTCTTGGTTTATGTCTGAGGAGGAACCTTAAGAAGACATTATGCGACGATTCCAGAGTGTTGACCTCTTGTCTATTATGACGACGTCGCCCAGGGTTGTGAAATTAGGTGCACCACAGGTCAGACAGATGCCAAGGATGAGAAGTCAAGCTCAGATAGTATAAGAGTCCAGCCTAGAGTAGCAAAGACAAGAAGATCACTGAAGATAAGAAAACAGAGTAGAAGAATGATGAGAAGAAATCTACCAATAAAAAGAAAGAGGAAGAAAGTAAAAATTAGAAACAGAAGGCAATGAGAGAAGGAAGATGACCTATCTCATCAACTAAGCGAGTGCAGCAGCAAAGAAACGAAAATATGAAGATCATACACAGTGTGAATACCTGGAGTGATTTGTTGAGAATAAAAGTGAAAGGGGAAAACAAATCGAACAAGCAGAACTTCAGCATGCAGATAAGGGCTTGTTCTCAGAATGGAATTCATGGTTTGCATAGCTTTTGAATGGAAGGATCCAAACTAAATGAAATGTTTGAGAAGGATGGAAGATACAGATTTATATTTTCCTCGTGATATAAGTTCTAACCCAGATAAAGAGGGAAGGAAATACAAGAGAGACCTATGAACTAAGTTTACACAAGACTCCATCATTATTCAAGTTATGCTCGAAGCGGCACAAGACTATGTCAAAGCTATGAAAAAAGAAGTCGTAGGACTTCGAGAAAGATTTACAATGACTTCGCAGGAAGCCAAAGAGAAGCTATAGAAAGAGAAGCCAGCTGTTAGTGGCTCAGGGATGAGCCACAAGTAAGTGTTAGGTGACTGTTGGAGCAAGGCCCGCAGCTACAGGAAAAGCTGCTATATCGGGACAAGAAAGTCAAAAGAAACAGTACCTGAAGCAGCCGAGAAGAGAGAGCTCAACCACTGCACTTAAGGAAACAGAGAAGACAAAAGGGCTCAGCTACCCCCATAAAGGAAAAGGAGCAATGGGCCGAGGTATTGAAAGCCAAAGGACAGAAGGGGAGGAACCGAGGAAGCGGTGCCCATACCCATGATCAGTGTCAAAAAGCGTGGAAGACTGCAGAGAGCTGCAGTATGACCAGTAAGCGACAGTTCAAAGTACAGATACGCCGATTGTCACAGTTAGGGTTTTTGGGTTATTGTTGGGATAGGCCCACAGTTTTGTATCAGGATGAGACCTTCGGGCCACCTATTTAAGAATGTATTTTGTATTGTGAAGGGTTAGATAGTTAGATGGTTAGATAGTTAGTTGGTTAGTTGGGTAGTAGATAGACAATTAGCCAATTGTTTAATCATATGTATTGTAAGATATTGAGAAAGAGACGAGATCTAGTTCTGTTATTCAGTCTGTATTATATTACTATAACCAGTATCCGACTCCTTCAGTATGAATGTAACAATCCGCAGGGATTGAGAGAGAGAGAGAGAGAGAAAGGATATATTGTAAGAAGAAAGAAGAATAGAAAGAGAAGAGATCTAAGAGAGAAAGGCTCTAGCTGAGAACACAGAGTTTCCCAGAAGATCTTGAGCTGCATAATAGGTTGCAGTGGAACTGTGTGTACTCTCTCCATATATAGTATAAACACAAGTTCCTGTGTACGTAGCTTCCTCGCTGGAAGTGAACCATGTAAAATCCGTGTGTTGTGCGACTGTTTCATGTGATTATGTTTACTTATTTTCTATCTGTTACCTGTTACATGAGTTTAGTTAACAGTTAATGAATGTGTGTATGTTATCCTTCAGTTTATAGTAACGTAGAAGGTTGAACATGAGTTGGATGTGTTAAGTATTCTTCATATAAGTTTATCAGTGTTTGATTTAGACCATAATAGTTACAGTGTTAAGCGAGTCCTATATATTCAGTTCAGTAAGTTGAGCACAGTAGATGTTGAGCATGTTAGACTGTAGAGCTTAAGTGATGTTGCTTAACACCCTTGAGAAAGTAACTGAGCTAGCATAAACATAAAGAGAGCCATTGGACCTTCAGAGTTGGAGAGTCCTATCGAGTCTTACCATAGAAGCTATCACAGTGCAAAAAGGCGATATCGCACTGTCGAAAGAGCCGCGGTGTGAGATATCGCAGGTAAAGAGTCAAGTAGAAAGGAAAGTTTGCACATCGTCGGAGAGGCCGCGATGCAATAAGAGGCTGTTTCATAGTAGATTCTACGCGGAAGAGAGATACAAGTGTATAAAGAGACTCAACTAGTTAATCAGAATCAAAAGAAACCTAGGATGCTACAGAACCTGGTTGAGGACACCTGATTCTTCAGCCACCCCATCTAGGATCACTTCGGGTGAGACTTTAGGCCATTCCACAGCCTGTCACCGAAAGGGCCAGTGAGCTAGGGGTTTTGTTGGTACATTACAGTAAACCCGGGTTTTCCCATAGAAAACCAACAGCGGCGCAGTTCAGTTAGCTAAATTGAATGGAGAAATTTTTCCCTCCATGGTGAATGGAAGTAGATTAAATAAGTACAGGGACAAGCCTGTACCCCCTGATCAGAAGTAATAGCAGAAGAAGAGTCTAAGTACCAAAGAATAGTTGAAATTGGGTACTAGACTATAATGAAGCTATTCTCAGAGAAGATTTGGTAGATTGTGGAAGTGTCGAAGGTTGTGGAAGAAAATTATGTCATGGGTCGAAGTTCAAAGTTCTGTTGAAGCTTGGGTTAGGACCGGTCGAAGGTATGTACTATGTCGAAGGTCCTTATTATGGTGAAGCTGAAGTTAGTGGTTGTGCTGAAGAAGAAAGGTGTGTTGAAGCTTAAAATGTGACCGTTGGAAAAAAATCAGATTTGGAGGCGTCGATACGTTAACTGCATTAACTTCCTGTAATGATGAGATTTTAAGGAATCTAGCACCGTTTGGACAAGATCTACCACCGTTCGGTTAGATTTGGTGTCTTCAATGCACATTTATGGTAGATTTGGTCATTGGATTCTATAAGAAGACACCCAGACCTACGAAGTTCACATTACACATTTTCTTGAGTTTTACAGTTCAGTCCATGTCGGCTGATCATGAAGTCCAGGAATTGTTGAGAGAATTCAGAGAGAGGGGTATGCAGAACCTTATGAGCAATCCACCTACATCTGCACCTGGTGAAGAAACTCCCCCAGCGCTGAATCAGCCAATGCAGACATGATCAACCAGAAATAAATTTAAGGCATAAGTTTATTCTAAGCGGAACGAAGAAAGGAACAAGCCATCAGGGAAGACACTGGAGGATCCCGTGATGAATCCTCCTGGATAATTTGAAGACTTTGGTGAGGATGAGAAAGTTGCACTGCAGCGTCCACCATATCTTCCACCTATTTGACAAGGAGTTCAGCCACCTTGGCAGACAGCCAAGTCCACATTACGCACCCCTTCACTGCCACAGGGTGTGCAGTTGGTCGAAACGACGGTAGGCAAGATCGACCGGCTCAAGTACGCAGACCATGATACGAATGATCATGGGAAATTTCTGTAGTTCACACTTGGGAAATACTTTCATTATTTGGAGGCTGGTACGATGCTACTGGAAGTGAAACAGTGGCCTATTGTTCGGGCGCACACCTTAAAGATCCTTAATTTTGGTAACTCCACAGTTTTTGTGGAAGCTTATAAGCGAAGTTGTGACTCAAAATAGTCTTAGGGGTGTCAGGGTTGAGTCAAAGCCCTCTTTTTTGTAATTGTCCATAAATTTCAGGTGTAAGCCCTTGATTTTGTAATATTGCACTTGTATAAATATGCACTCATGTAAAGATGTCAAGGGTATCTAATGAAATGAGGATCATATGATGCAAAGAAGTTAGATCTATTTTTAGGTTTTAAGGTCAAGTCCCAGCTGTGTGCGTGGATGACCTCTATAGCTATGTGCGTAGAGGGTTTTTGTAAGGAAAGGAACTGCAGCTGAGTGCGCAGTTAGAGATTGTAAGAAAGGAACTGTAGCTGAGTGCACAGTTAGAGATTGTAAGAAAGGAACTACAGTTGAGTGTGCAGTTAGACTTGAAGGATGGATTTGCAGCTGAGTGCGCAGATCAAAAATATTGTTTTGTAAAGAGTTTAATAAAGCGTAGTTCTATGGACGTAGCCCCTACCCTAGGGGTGAACCACGTTATATCTTGTGTTGTGGTTCTTTTTTGTGGTTTCTGTTATGTTTTTATGCTTTTGATAAGTAGGTGAATGATAAAGTAAGACAACTGTTAAATATTAACTTCACTGTGAATTCTCAGTTAAGGGTTAAGCAAGAAAAGTCTTTTATATAACTGTGAAGCTAATTAAGTGAATATCGAAGCTCTATTTGGTATAATTATTTGTTGTTAAGGCTAAAGGTACAGTAATATCCCTCTTCTGCTTGCAAAAACCTGATTCTGCGGTGCCCCATAGCTGTTTCGGGTGAGACTGCAACCTATTAATAGCTTGTTGCCAAAAGGGCCAACACTGTGGGTCTTTTTGTTGGTGCAAAGTTAAAGTATAAGCCCCGGGTCTGCCCTATAGCCCAACAAATTGGTTCCGTTTCCGGTTGAACAGTATCTGCTCAAGAGGGATTTATGTCGTACCTAGAGGGTTATGTTTTGGAGACCCTCAGTGAAAGAAATCGACGGCTGGATCAAAGAGACCTATCTAAAATTTGCGGAACAAGAAAATAAGGATCCTCGTCGTAGCTCAGACGAATTTTTGCAAAGGTACATTTTTGCTGATATTTACGAAATTTTCTTTTGTAGTATCCACATAGAATTGCACCAGTGGTTATCCAAGTTAACAGAGAGAAGGATGAACTTCCAAGAAGATCAGCTTCCTGACTGGACCCCAGCAAGAGTTAATATATTGAAAAGGGTGAACAACGTGATATCACGAGCTGTTGATTTCTGGACAACACGAACCCTTGAGGCATTTGTGACGGAGTTTTCCATCGACACGAGTACTTCCTTCAACGAAGATGAACAACAGTTTTTCAAAGGACCAAGGAGTAAGTACTTGAATTCATTCAATTTGAGAATTAAAATGCTTTTGGCTGAAAAAGGCATATTGCTTATAGAATCAGATTGCTAGATTTATTTTTACTATCCTATGTTTGGAAGTGAAAGTAACTTCGACGAGTAAAGTGGTTTGCTGTGAAGTGGTGAAAGATACAAGAGAAACCTAGAATCCTATACCCTAGGCCAGAATACCGAGTATACGCCATTAAGTCCAGAAGACCCTAAATCTAAAGAAACCCCTTCTGTTAGAAACCCTCCTATAACTCCGCCATGAAGATCTGTTACCCCTGAGAACCCGTCGCGGCTTGAAAGTAACCCTTGCTCGAGTATTCCTGTCGTAGGTCAGTCTACCCTAGTAAGTTCTTCCCCCCCTCGATCCACTATGGCCCATATGACTGATGATATCAAGCTCCCAGTCTTCAAAGGAATTGGATCAGAGGATCCAGAACAGTTTTGGTTCTTATGTGAAGCTGTGTGGACTGCGAAGAACATTATGGATCAAGATATAAGAACAGTGCAGCTGGTTACTTCTTTTAGAGACTAAGCTTTGACCTGGTTTATGAAGTTTTCCAGTACTCAGAACCATTTCTTCGCTGATATTAAAGCAGCAATGATCAAAGAGTTCAATAAGCCTAAATCAGAGTCACAGTGTATAACTGAACTGAAAGAGATTCAGCGGAGGCGAGGTGAATCAGTTTGGGATTTTGATCAGAGGTTCAAAGTTCTGCTAGATCAAGTTAGTTTCACTATTGGACTAGCACAGCATAAAGAATGGTTCATTGCAGCTCTATTACCTCATATCAGGTCTCCACTTATGCAACAGAAGGTTGTTGATCAGCAAGAGGCTTTGGAAATTGCTATGAAGCTTGAAACAACTCCTGTCGAAGATAATTCTGGCATAGCCCAAATACAAGTGCAGTTGGCAGAAATGGCTTTGGAGCTTCATGACATGAAGAAGGGGAAATCTATTCATGAATAGGTTTGGTGTACACGATGTAGGATAGAAGGTCATGACAAGGAACATTGTCCTATGTTAAGAAATTACATGAATATGGGTGCGCCAAACCCATTTAACCCTAATGTTCTATATTGTGAGATCTGTAGAACAACTAGCTAGCATCGACCTGAAGACTGCTATCTGCTACAGAGATATGTTCAAGTCCCCAAGAATCCTTATTTCAAGTTCTGTAATTCAGTAGGACACAACCAAGAGGAATGTCGCATCTTTGACCTTATGAGAAAGTGAACCTATGATGCTTATAGGGTACAAAAAGATGCATAAGGCAATGATGGATATGGTTACCGTGGTAGTACATCAGGTCGAGGTACTTTTGGAGGTCATGGTCATGGTAGTATGCCTGGAAGAGGTCGAGGCCAGGTTGTGTGCTATAACTGTAATCAGGTAGGACATCTAGCTAGAGACTATCAGAACCCAACTACGACATGCCGATATTGCAGAGCGGTAGATCATGTTATTGAGAAATGCCCACAGCTGATAGCTAAAATACAAGAAATAAATGGTGCTCCTACTCAGAATATTCAGATGATTGCTGTAGAGCAAAGACCTGTCCCAGCCATTAACGTTGTTACAAGGAGTGGAGCTACGACGCAAGTGCAGAACAAGGAGAAACAGCCTGACAAGGCTTGGGCTCGTAAGACCACAGAGAAAGTTCCAACCTTCAATGTGGGAAGGGAAAAAGAAACATTTATGGAAGCCAGAAAAGACTTTGCTGATTTGAGCACATCAGTAGCACCTGCGCAACAGTATCAACAGTAGTTACAGTCTCAAGAAGCTTTGACGGATAAAGTAAGTACATTTTCATCATTTTTATAGAGTTGTATGAATCTCTTAAGAAATCAGAATGCTTTAAATGAGTTACAGAAATTTATTGCTTCTTGCGAGCCTCAACGAAGGTCTGGTAAAGAAAAAACTGTTAATAGAGTTAGAAGGAATGGAAGTGAAATGAGATTGCATGATCAAATAGGAGAGTGTGACATGACCGACATCATTTTAGACCTCAGATCAGAAGTAAATGTCTTAACTAGGCAGACATGGGAACAAATGGGAAAACATACCCTTGAATGGTCCCCTATACAGTTGAGACTAGCCAATCAGCAGAGGATTGTGCCCTTGGGAAGATTTCCTAGTGTCCCAGTAGACATTGATGGAGTTAGTACCTTAGCATATTTTGAATTCATTGAAATAATTGATGATAGCAACCCCTATCCAGCGTTGCTAGGAATTGAATGGGCAATAGAGAATTCTGTAGTAATCAACCTTAAGAGCAGGAATATGACTTTTGAAGGTAAAGGCTTGAGATTCATAGTACCCTTGGACCCTTCTCAAGGAGAAAGGTACACAGAGCCAGTCAGAGATGAAGATAAGGATGTTTTGGATCATATCTACAACATCATAGCTAAAGAAGAAGACTATGTTAACCCTACTCCTGAAGGTATAATGGACTGGAAGTGTGATAGTTCTTGCATGACTGATTTAGATGAAGGCTTAGAGAATTGGTAGAATAGACTTTATGAACTACTTGGACATCGATGTGCAAGAATTACCAAGTCTCTCAGATGGCTTGGCTCAAAGACAAGAGTCTTACCTATTTTTGATGGCTTGACAGACCCTAAAGATTGTATTTTACAATTTTTAGAGCAGGTACTAGTTTCACATAAAATGGAGACTCTAGATTCAGTATTTAGAGCCACAGCTGCTAGATGGTGGAATGGTCATAAAAAGTACATTCATAGTTGGGAAGCTTGTCAAAAGTCCCTTCGCTTGAGATTCAAGGATCGACCTCAAGAGGTGTGAAGCAGATTTAATGGTAAGAATAGCCCTCAGGAACATTTGGAGCAATGTTACGAAGCATGGGAGCATGTACCTCGTGAAGAATGGGTACATAGATATTAGGTTGATCCATACTAAGGTGTTTGATGATAATGAAATAGCAGAGCACCAACCTGATTGGAAAAAAAAAGAAGGTAATGTAGTAGAATCTTATAACCTCGCAATTGATGAGGATGAAGACCCGCGCAATATTAACATTCCTGAGTCAGAAGGACACTGCGAAGTACATAGACCAGCAGTCGAAGCACCAGAAGTGACTCAACCCTTGAAAACAAGGCAAGTAAACATTCTATCAGAAGTAAAGCTTAAGTACGCTACCATTGGAGATTATTGGGATGAAGAAATGATGAGCAAAGTGACCCAACTTCTCTATGAGTATCAAGACTTATTTCCGATGAAGTTCTCAGAAATGAAAGGTATCCTTGGTGATATAGGAGTGATAAAAATACCTTTGAAGCTTGATGCGAAGCCTGTGAAACAACGCCCTTATAGGTTGAACCCTAAGTACAAAGAAAAAATCAGGATGGAACTAGATAAGATGCTCGCGGCAGGAATCATTGAGGCTGTGGAAGACATTCTGTCGCAGTTCGAACCTCGAAGCCCTGTTGAAACTGGTGTCAGGAAGTGTCAAATATCCTTATTATGGAGCATCCAGAGTTACTGGTGTTGCTGAAGAAGGACAGGTGTGTCGAAGCTCAAAATCTGACCATTGGAAAAATTCAGAATCGCCAGCGCCAGTACGTTAACTGCATTAACTGCCTATAATAATGAGATCATAAGAAATCTAGCACCGTTTGGACACAATCTCTGTCAGATTTGGTGTCTTCAATGCACAATTATGGCAGATTTGGTCGATGGGTTCTATAAGAAGACACCCAGGCCTGCAGAAATCGCATGACGCATTTCCTTGAGTCTTACAATTGAGTCCATGTCGAATGATCATGAAGTCCAGGAATTATTACGAGAGTTCAGGGAGAGAGGTCTGCAGAACATTATCAGCAATCCACCTGCATCTAAAATCCCCCAGTGCTACATCCACCTATGCAGACATGTTCAACCAGGAAGAAATCTAAGGCAGAAGTTTGCTCTAAATGGAACAAAGAAAGGCACAAAGCCTCAGAGAAGACTCCGGAGGATCCCGAGATGTATCCTCCTGGCTCAGCAGAATGGAGGCATGCTATTTGTCTTATGCAAAAGTACATTGGCATGCAATCATAGGGGTACCATCTGTTAAGGACCCAAATTTGTGGATGGTCAAATGTTCGATAGGACATGAGCGGGAGGCAAATCGAGGGATGGCGTCGCTGATATATTTAGAAGGCCCAATGATTCCCATGACCATCATAAATATTGTGAAGGAAGACAGCAGCATAACAAACATAGGTATTCTGCTAAGGATGAAAGGATGAAGGATCAATCAAGCTGCGGCCATGGTAGAAGTAGCAGAAGGGATGACGATGATGACAGGCATATAAGGGAGCAGGAGGGCACGAAAATTAAAGATGATGGTTACATAGATGCCCACAGATACAGAACTCGACAGAGTGCAAAAGGAGCTAGTAGAGAAGGAGCAAGTAGCCGACAGCAGTTTACTATCTTCACCAATAAGATTCTCCCACCAGACAAGCAGCAGAGTGTCTCGGGACGGGACACTGGTGAGTCTTAGGGGCCTGTTGGGGCGCACAACTTAATTGTCCTTAATTTTGGTAACTCCATCATTTTTGTGGAAGCTTGTAAGCAGAGTTGTGACTCAAAATAGTCTTAGGGGTGTTGAGGTTGAGTCAAAGCACTCTTTTTTGTAATTGTCCATAAGTTTTGGGTGTAAGCCCATGATTTTGAAATAGTGCACTTGTATAAATAGGAACTCATATAAAGATGTCAAGGGTATCTAATGAAATGAGGATCATATGATGTGAAGAAGTTAGATCTATTTTTGGGTTTTAAGGTCAAGTCCCAGCTGTGTGCATGGACGACCTCTGTAGCTGTGTGCACAGAGGGTTTTTGTAAGGAAAGGAACTGTAGCTAAGTGTGTAGTTAGAGATTGTAAGAAAGGAATTGCAGCTGAGTGTGCAGTTAGAGATTGTAAGAAAGGAACTGCAGCTGAGTGCGCAGTTAGATATTGTAAGAAAGGAACTGTAGTTGAGTGCATAGTTAGACTTGAAGGACGGATCTACAGCTGAGTGCGCAGATCAGAACTATTGTTTTGTAAAGAGTTGAATAAAGCGTAGTTCTGTGGACGTAGACCCTACCCTGGGGGTGAACCACGTTATATCTTGTGTTGTGGTTATTTTTTGTGGTTTCTGTTATGTTTTGATGCTTTTGATAAGTAGGTGAATGCTAAAGTAAGATAACTATTAAATATTAACTTCGCTGTGAATTCCCAGTTAAGGGTTAAGAAAGAAAAGTCTTTTATCTAACTGCGAAGCTAATTAAGTGAATATCAAAGCTCTATTTGGTATAATTATTTGTTGTTAAGGCTAAAGGTACAGTAATATCCCTCTTCTGCTTGCAGAAACCTGATTCTGCAGTGCCCCATAGCTGTTTCGGGTGAGACTACAACCTGTTCGCAGGTTGTTGCCGAAAGGTCCAACACTGTGGGTCTTTTTATTGGTGTAAAGTTAAAGTATAAACCCCGGTTCTTCCCTATATCCCAACAGTTGTTGGCTTGGATCAAGCTGGCTTGTTGAAGATGCTAAATGTCCCCCACTTCAGTCGCAGCACGCAGGTTACTGTGGTGGTCAAGCAGCTATTGGCGTTGGTGCATGATGGGCACCTATGGATAGGAAGCCAGAAAATAGCTATCGATGGAGAAATAATTCATAGGATTACAGGCTTGCTGAAGGAAGGGCCTGATCCTAGGATTGAGTTTGTTGGAAAACACGAGGATATGAAGCTAGTGTAGCACATGAAGGACCACTTTGGCCTAATGAAAGGAAAGCGAGGGTATCAAACCTCGACAATCCGACACCAAAACATTCACTTCACTGTAGAGCTCCTACATGCAAAATAATGTGGAAGTGCAGACCGAATGAAGTACCTACCCCGATTTTCAGTATTGCTGCGAACTGTGCTGAAGGCTACAGTTACAAATGGGCAGAGTACATTGCTAGGGAATTCCTTGAAGATGTCCATGATGTGCAGGATAAAGGTAGACCCTTTCATTACTAATGGTTGTTAGTGCTTATTGCACTGGTAGGATGGAGAGAGCCTACCGAGGCATAGTTTGTTGATGTGCCTCCGGATATGCGTGGCACAGCAAGGTGTGCATCTCTTTGGGTCTCACAGGATAAGGCCCTGCAGCAGATGATGAACTACATGTTCACCTTTTATGCAATGAACATTTCATATGAGATCCTAAAAACACCACGGCTCAGTAATGAGCTATTCTCTCAGTATGCTGGAGTGGCCAACTTCAAGGCTAACATGCATAATGTCTTCATCCAGGCCCACGCAGATAAGAAGCATACATGTTGGAAGTTGCCATACATGTTGAGCAAGGAAGACATCAGCGTAGTAGTCCAGCAGTGGCCGGCCGAATGGATGAAGGATGCAGGAACAAGGCCCGATATACCAGTCCCCCCAGTGACAGATGTGGGCACAGAACTAGTCAGCTGCCACAGAGTGGCCCACCAGAGGAAAGTGAAGAACAAGATGAGTCACAATAGAGCGGAGATGATCATGGTGGTGATGAAAGAGCTGATGAAGAAGAAGAAGAATCAGTTAAGACAGTTTCTGACCCTAATCGTCCAGATAATCGCAAGTGTCCAGAAGTGGAGGAAGTTATGAAGCCTTCACCCAGAAAGAAAGCTAAGGTGTCGAAGGGAAAGAATATCGTCGAAGAGCCTTCTTTGAGGATTGAAGAGCTTGAATAGGCTCTGACTAAGTCCACAGAAGTATTAACCAACAAATGGTTATAATTTGTAGCTACACATCTTGACGTGCTCACTGGCGTAGCACAGCGAATTACAGAACTCAAGGAGTTAGTAGAACGATCAGCGACTGGCGCTGCAGCAAGCAGTGCCCTAGTAGGCGTGTAGCCAGATATGAGGCAATGGCCAGCTAGAAACAATAGAGGGAAAGTACCAAGTGCAGCCCTTATAATAACTGATGCAGCATCTCGATCACAGATGAGTATGACAGTTGAGATAGACTACTCTAAGTTGTCTATGCCGGAGCTGCATCTTTGTTAGTTGGAAATCATGAACGAGATATTAGAACATGATAGTTACTCACATAGGCAGCTAGAGAATTCCATGAAGCAGAGTGAGATCCTTGCAGCACAGTTAGAAGAAGCTGAACAAAAAAAGAGGGAAGCAAAAAGCAAGCAGGTTGCACTGGCGCCAGTATTGGATGAAGCGTGTCGAAGTATTCCTGACTTCGAAATGCATGCTGAAGAAGAACCAGAGCAGAGAATCGTCAAGCTGAAAGACTATGCACAATAGTCTCGAAGCCTGATAGAGAAGCTGAAAGCAGAACATGAGGCTCATATTATAGAGCTTCAACTTCGCGTCACTCCTGAGAGTCCACCAGAGGTCAAGGAACAACGCCGCAGAGATATTCAGGCCTCAGCAACAAAGATCTCAGATCTTGTGAGCAGTGCATCAAAGCTGCTGGATGAAAGTGTCGAGGCTGGGAAAACTTGCAGAACAACCCAGAAGTCGAAAAGTTGCAAGAAACTATCAAGTAGCGACAGACAGAGCTGGATGCAGTAAAGGAGGAAATCAAGACATTGCCTCCTATGCAGAAGATGCTTAAGGTGAAGCATAGCAATGAGCTCTAGTAAGAAATCGAGTCCTGCAAAAGAAAAGAGACACTATTACTGAGCTCTGTGCAGCCTCTCATTAACGAGGCCTTAGAGTTGAGCACTGCTGCGGACAACCAGCTCAAAGTATTAAAGGAGTATGATGCGTTCACACAGGAAAAGGCCATCGAAGCATCTTCAGCACCATTGCAGGAGATAGTGGAGAAGGAGCAAGCAACCGAAGATATCATGTGTAGCCTCAACAAGCAATTCAATATCTTTTCCAACAATATTCTTCCACTAGAAAAGCAACAAAGTGCCTTGGGACGGGACACTGGTGAGTCTTAGGGGCCTGTTGGGGCTCGAACCTTGAAGGTCCTTAATTTTGGTAACTCCACGGTTTTGGTGTGAAGCTTGTAAGCAGAGTTGCGGTCCAAAATAGTCTTAGGGGTTTCGGGGTTGGGTCGAAGCCCCTCCTTTTGTAAATAACCCATGGTTTAAGCCCATGGTTTTTAAGCCCATGGTTTAAGAACATGGTATAGTAATAGTACACTTGTATAAATAGGCACTTATGTAAAGGAGAAAAGAGCTTTTTGAAGGTTTTTGTATGATGATAATTTGATGCGAAGAAGATAAGGCCTATTTTTTAGGTTTAAGGTTAAGTTCCAGCTGAGTGCGTGGACGACCTCTGTAGCTGAGTGCGTAGAGGGTTTTGAGTTAAGGTCTAAGTCCCAGCTAAGTGCGTGGATGACCTCTACAGCTGAGTGCGCAAAGGGTTTTGGAAGAAAGGATCTGCAGCTGAGTGCATAGATTAGAACTGTTGTTGAGAGGTTTTTTAGCTAAGTGCACAGTTTTGGGCTATTGAGGAGATCTGCAGCTGAGTGCGCAGATCAGAATTGTGTGTTTGTAAAGAGTTGAATATAAACATAGTTCTGTGGATGTATCCCCTACACCAGGGGTGAACCACGTATATATTGTGTTGTGGTGGTTCTTGTTATTTTGCTCCTTTCTATTTTATGCATTTGATAAGTAGATAAATAATAAAGTAAGATAAACTGTTAAGTATTAACTTCGCTGTGAATTCCCAGTTAAGGGTTAAGCAAGTAACTATCTTTTATCTAAACTACAAAGCTATTTAAGTGAATGTCGGAGCTCTGTATTGCATAATTATTCTTTGTTAAGACTAAAGGTACAGTAATATTCCTCTTTTACCTGCAGAAACCTAATTCTGTGGCACCCCATAGCTGTTTCGGGTGAGACTGCAACATGTTCATAGGTTTTTGGCGAAAGGTCCAACACTGTGGGTCTCTTTGTTGGCTGGTAAATAAAATTATAAGAACCCAGGTCTGCCCTAAGCCCCAATAGTCATGCATATAGGCATCATTCATTTTTGTTAATTTGACATAGATCTGAAATTCACCCATTTTCTTATCTTGGAACACCATGGGATTGATCCATTCTGATTCTTCCATTGGCTCAATGGTTCCAGCATCCAACATCAAGTCAAGTTCAGACTTTACTCTTTCTTTGTATCACAGATTCAGGTGATAGTATGGTCTCTATCTTACTGGTTTTGCATCTGGATTTAAAGTCTACACAAAGAAAACTATCTGCTCCTCTTAAGTGGTTATTTCCCTGCTCAACTTCACTGATACATACCAAGATCTTGGCATTTCATCCAAGGTGTGAATAAATCCATGGACCCATTCATCCTTTGGCTACAATGCCTAGAATGTTTGGAATTCCATCAAATGGTCATTGGGGTGATTCTATCCATCATACTTCCTAATGTGATACACCTCTATGTTGCCAAAGCGAACGATCATCAACCGTCAACATTGCGCCCATCCAATAATTTTATTTTTATGAGTCTCCCACCAGTGTGGTGGAGTAGCATTCAATGCTTCCTCCATTGGCAATAGTCTATGCAGTTCCGAGACATTTTCTTCAAATTCCATTAAGAATGCTGAAATTTCAGGTATCCCTTCACAAACTGGTAGTCCTATAATCTCAGTCGTGACATGGCATAGCGACTATGTGATCAAACCACACTTCCTAAATGACACCTCATGCATGCAATTTTTCCAATTTTCTAACGCATCCTTAGAATCAAAAGACGCAGAACTAGCGTTGCACCAACTGAGTTCTCCATTGGTAGTGGGGTGGATATAATCTTGAGAGATGTTGTAAGTGTGATCCCATCCCCTAACAACTTCATCCTTTACCAGTTCAATGTATCATTGTCCTTCATTGGGATCCATAGACGTGATGACTATGATGTCTTGGTTCTCAAAAGTCATCATCCGCAATGACGAAACCATTTGTTGGCTCAAACCTCAACCAACAAAACCTAGTCAACATGGGTCCCACTCTGTCGACACTCAACTCACTGCAATCTCCCTGAGCATTGGCCTAGAAAGGTTTTACCCTGTCTAGAAACACCCTAGAGTGGATGAAGTCCCACCTGAGATGTTCAAGGGAGGGCTGTCAGAACCAATTTTCCACAGTATAGAAGAGGGTTAGGGCATCAATGATTCATTATCTTAATGAACAGATCAGATAAAATTTTTAATAGAACCATTCATCATTGTGCATCATTCATTCATAATGGTAACATATCTACCAGTGCAAAAACATATATAAAAATATGACTGCATTCATAACAGTAACATCGCATCATAGATCCATATTTCAGATTCACTTAGCATTCATCATCAAATTTGCAGGAACATAAAGACAAAAAAAGATAAAATAAGATAACAGTGATTCAGTTCAACATCTATCTTATCATATTACTTCTGCACAATCAACCATAGATCAAAATAGATAAAAATTCATCTCCATACTAATGCCTCAGATGTCAATGATCAACTTGATCTTTACAAACTTGTTCTCTCTGATTCCCCCTTAATTAATTTGATATCTATTCTTTCACAATTATTTTTCTATTTATAGGATTGCGGCTTTACATTCATGGTCCACTTCTAACTAAATTCTAACTATATAATGACCAATATCCACAAAATGTGGTTAAAAGTACAAAAAGTGACACAAAATAATCAAAAGTACTCTATCTTCCGCCTATCGCGCTAACTTCATCTTTCGTGGTGTCTTCTGAGCTTGCGCAATATATGCGATGCTGCGCAACTTACCCCAACCCCTTTCCAACATACATATAAAAGATATAATTATGAGAACCATTAAGATATATAAATCATGCACAAGAGTGAAATAAAAAATATATATATGACATTAGGAAACATAATACGACAAATGAGATGCCAAAACTACGATAGAAATAAAACAGTTGCCGACACAAAATACCTGGAATTATCATCGACAACATTATCTGATCCCTCTTTATTGACAATTAGGGAGGAATGTTATTGTTGATAACAAAAATAGGACACACCATGTAAATGGATTTCATTTGTGCAAACGGATTAACATCATCTGTTGCCAAAGAAATCCTAAGATTATGGGGTTCTTCTTTAAAGTGATGCCACTTTTCCTCCATATCTCTAAATATAGAACCATCTGCAGGAATTCGAATAACATCATCTTGACTTCTATTCCTAGCATGGTAATCCATAAATTGTGCTATGTTATTGCACCTAAACAGTCATTGCAAACGTGGAATGATGGGAATATAACAAAGAACCTCGTGAGGCACCTTTTTTGTTACTTGATCTATCGTATGTCTACTTATATGAAATTACGAACATTATGTTGCAAATTCATGCATATTATAATATATAACATGTTCATAGGGGCCTACATGAATTTCTTCATAATGCATTCCAATATCTTTCATGATGGAAGATAAATCTCGATATGTGCGAGGTAAGATATTTGATGGTGGTAACAAAAATTCAGCTATCAAGCTACATAAAATAAAAATAAAAATAGAGTTAATATAATATATAAATAATATTAACGAAACACACTTCATCTGTATTAATTTGAATTATGAATTAAAAACACAATTATTAGAGGAATAAAGATAAACTTTTTCACGATCGTATATATGTGATGGATTATTTTGCATACCTTAGAATCTATGTGATTGATATGTTTGAAAGACCATTCATAACCTTCAAGTTCATTATCAACAATATAGTAGAGAGAATAATTTTTTTGGAGCTTTCATACAGGGATTTGTATGCCTTATTGAGAAAAGGTATATCGTGAACATCATCAAAGTCATCAATATTTTCATTATCATTGTCATCATCATCATCCATTCTAACATTGAATGAATAATGGATCAATGTATTTGTACCATCATCTTCAGCTATGTTATCAGTATGATCATCTTCTTCAAAATGATCAATCACTTGTTCTCTATTAAACATAGATGCTCCATGATCCTCCGATACTTCTTCTGAAAGCACTTCCTCTGGACGATATGATGTAGGATGTATTTCCTTTATAAATACATGAATACATCAATAGTTAATAGTTAATATCAAAAATATTAAAATAATACATACATTTAGCAAAGGAAAAAATATAAAAAAGTTATAATGCTAAACCTACAAATGGACGATATTCATTCCCCCCCTCAGTGTGTCCATGTTTCCTACAATGTTTTGTGGATGTTGCAATCAATATTATTCTCCTATCAAATACCCTACATTGACTACATGGACAATAACATTTCCCATCACCCCTTCGTTTCGCTGCATCCCATAGTATAACAAGCAATTGTCGATTTTCTTTGTTTGGATCAGGAATATTTCTATTTGACATTTTTTCACAAACTTTGTGGATGAATATTATAGCCAATATTAAAAAATCAAGTTCCACGCATCACAAATTTCTCAAACGGTGATTTTTCGAAGAATAAAAAACTTCTCGCAAACTGTTTGTCGAAGAAAAAAATTCCCCAAACTAGCCATCAAAGAATAAAACAATTCCTCAAACCGTCCATTGAGGAATAAAAAATTTCTGCAAACCATTTGTCAAGGAATAAATAATTTCCACAAAGCGTCCATCGCTTCTATAGAAAACATGTACGAATGTTTAAAAATGTTTATGTTTATAATTCCACTGTCATCATATATCCGACAACCTGAACCTAGTTACCATTGTAAGTAATCATTTTTCCAACTTGAAACAAGTAGCATGGTCTAGTTGAACGTTCGACGATAACACCTTCCCTAGTCATTGCAAAAATGACGACTATCCCGTACAAAGTCATCACAAATCCAATGGGGTGACGTCACTTAATCGACAAGAATGTTCACCGAAAAACCTACGAGGAGTAAAGTGAAAAATTCAATGACTCTAGAAGATAACAAATTTTGTTTGGAACATACAATACTTTTCATCATTGCAATCTGATAAAAACATACTTTACATAAGATGTCATCAGATTTTGTCGTCAGATTTTGGGCTCAAATCCTATTGTGACTGTATATAAAGAGCCTGTAAATAAAGAGCCTGTAAATAAAGTAGAAAAGAAAAAAGAAGTTAAACAACCAACACTGGTAGATGTGGAAAAAATTGTTTCAACTTTCAACTTGCAAACAGAGCTCTCAAAGTTAAAAATCTCCATCCCTTTTAATGAGTTGCTAAGAAACAGAGAATACAGAGACAAGATAACAGGTATGGTTACGAATCAGGGAGAATTTCAACCTGATATCTTAAAAGTGAATGATGATGTTCCTACTATTGTCTTTGGGTATAAAATTGAAAATGTATATGAGGATGAAGTTACACCTTTTTACCTAAGTCTAAATGTACATGATATGGTTGTGCACAATGCCATGTTAGATTCTGGTGCCTCCCGTAATATGATGCCAAAGGGAGTGGTAGAAATTTTGGGATTAGAAGTTACTAGACCATATAAATATTTTTATTCTTTTGATTCTAGGAAGGTAAAATGTCTTGGACTGATTAAAGATATGGTAGTAACTTTGACAGAAATTCCCTCTAAAACTGTGGTAATGGATGTTTTCATAACAAACATTCCTCCTAAATTTGGTGTGTTACTGTCAAGTTCTTGGACCTCTAAATTAAAAGTTAGTATAAAAATGGACATGTCCTATGCTACCATTTATATGGTTGGAGGAAATAAAAGGTTATACACTAAGAAAACATCCCCATATGTAGTCAGCAGCCAAGACAAACCAGATAATATTGCTATATATGTTGTTGATACTAACTTGGGATCTTCCATTTTCTTTAATGATGTTTCTCCCTGTGATTTTGAAATTCCTGCACCTATTGAAGTTAAGGAGGAAGAAGAGTCTACAAAGAAACATGAATATTTAGAGAATAAATATAAAGAAGAAGGTCTTTAGAACATGTATTTTGATGGATCGGTGGCTAAGGTTGGTGCTGGTGCAGGGGTGTATATTATGCCTCCCATCATGGATTTTAAAGGTTTGTCTTATAAGTTAACATTTGAATGCACTAACAATGTGGCAGAGTATGAAGCTTTATTTTTAGGGATGCATGCTTTGAAATATATGGGAGACAAAAGGGTACAATTCATGGGAGAATCAAAGCTTTTAATAAATTAGGTAAATGACAGCTATCAAACTAGACATCCCAGAATGAGGACTTATTGGAATGAAGTGTGGGATGTGTTTGGTAACTATTTTACCAAGCATATAATCAAATTAGTTCCCAGATATGAAAACACAATGGCCAAATCCTTAGTTGTTTCTATTGGTAAATTCAAAACTACCACTATTGGAAAAATAAAGTATAAGGTTGACATTGTAAACAGACCATCCATACCAGATAATTCCAAATACTGGAAGGTATTTGAAGATGATATGTAGATTAATATATTTTTGGAGTTATCTGGTGAGTTTGTAAATACTCAAGTAGATAATGAAAATGAAAATTTTGAGAAATTTCAAAATGCCAAAGACAGTGAAGAAATAATTGTTGAAAGCATCAAGTACAAAAACTCCCTGGGGGGAAGGATATAGTTCAGTTGAAGGGTAATCATATCCCTAGAGGCCTGATCCCTCTAAAGAATTTATTTGACCAAAACGATGCCGCTAAGAATCCAAAGATGAAGCCTAATGATGATGTTGTTGAATATAAAAATATAGGGACTGAAGAAAACCAAAATATCATAAAACTGTCAAAGAGCTTGCATGTCAAAGAAAAACAAGATTATATCGATTTGATGAAAAGGTACACTGACGTATTTTCCAGGAGCTATGAATATCTTAAGGAATATGATACCTCCATCATACAACATACTATCCCTATAAAACCTGTTGAGAAATATTTTAGACATAAATTGAGAAGGGTTAATCCAATGTTGCTTCCTGTCATTGAGAAAGAGACCAGAAAATTGTTCAATGACAAGATCATTGTAACTCTAAGATTTTCCAAGTGGGTTGTGAATTGGGTACCTGTTAGAAAGAAGAAATATTAAATCCATATTTGTATAGATTTCAGAAATCTTAACAAAGTCTCTTTGAAAGATAATTATCCTTTTCCAAAAATCAAACACATTTTGCAAAAAGTGGTGGGGTTTGAAAGGATTTCCACCATGGATGGTTTTTCAGGATACAATCAAATAAAGGTGTTACCTGAGGATCAAGAGAAGAGATCCTTCACTACACCATGGGGGTAATTTTATGTATGCCTATATTCCCTTTGTTCTAATGAATGCAATGGAAACTTTCTAGCACGCCATGGACATTTCCTTTGCAGAGGAAAAAGATAAATTCATAGTTTTCTATATGGATGATATCATTGTGTACTCTAGATCTGACAGGGAACATATCATAATTTTGGAGAAAATTTTATCCTGAAATGTAAGAAGTATGGAATATCATTAAGCCCAAAAAAATAAAACTTTGCATTGGAGGAAGGTGTTAGCACTCAGAATCACAACCAAGGTTGTGGGAAGGCAGACCCTGAGGTAACAACAGAACTGATTTAGGAAAGGGAGTTGGATTCTCTGATTCCAGAGAGGGATCCCTCACAAATACATAAAAAGGATAGATTATATTGTCACAGAATGAATATCAAATATTGGTGTTTGAAACAAGGTAACGACGTGTCGGGCTATGGACTCACAAATACCAAGAAAACATAGTGGTTTGTGTAGGAAATGCTTGCAAGAGAAAGCTAGTACGTTGATTGTTGATCCTAGATTTGATATCATTTTGGGTAGTTAAATCATTCATTTAAACATATGTTTTGTCATATTTTGCATATTTTGTATCACACAGCTCACTATTCATACCTAGGTATGAATGAATTTAAGGTTTATGTAAAGTCTGTTTATTATTATCATTTTATGATTTTATTGATTAAAATTGACATTGTTTGAAGCACATTTGATATATTAATTTATGTGTATATTTGTTTGCAGGTTATACAGTATTTTGGACAAGTTATAAAACAAACACACGTTCAATTAGATATATGTAGAGCATATCCAGCTTACCGTCCAGATCTTTAAACAGACTACACATTGTTAATAACAGATTCTAGAGATTAAAATGTTGGAACGGTATTAAAAATAATTGCTATCCATGCATCTGGGTGATGAAGAAGCTCTTGTTCTAGAAGAATCACCATCACACTGCCTTTTCTTGACACCACACCACCAATACACACATTTGGATGATAGCACGGTTCTCATTCTAGAAGTCTCTCCAGCCTGCTTTCTGTTGCCTGATACCACTCCACCAGCCATGCTAAATAAGGAGCCTCTATTCCACATCATGTGATGAAGAGAGCCGATGCACGAAGGAGAAGGAGAACATTGTGCGTTGGTGTTTTATCAATTAAATGGTCATAA
Organism: Pseudotsuga menziesii; assembly: GCA_001517045.1. Lineage (NCBI taxonomy): Eukaryota > Viridiplantae > Streptophyta > Pinopsida > Pinales > Pinaceae > Pseudotsuga > Pseudotsuga menziesii. The sequence goes on along the minus strand of LPNX010466312.1, from coordinate 240,868 downwards.
TGGTTGACTAAATTTAGAGAGTAGTCGACCACTAAATGTTAGTTTTTCAACATTAAGCTAGCATTATGTTAGGATCTTTACTGAGAGAACAACAAGTACAACAATCAAACACAAGAGACAATGAAAACAGTGTTTTTGATCGTGGAAATCATAAATGGAAAAAACCCCACAACTTCCTCAGAGATAGAATCAACACAAAATGTAAAACCCCAAAACAGTAAGATGCACTCTCAACAGCAGTAATCTTCTTCTTGTCTAGCCCAGTGTCTTCTCCTTCCTCAACTATGCACTACACTTGAGTGTGTGAGTGATGTGTGCTAAATAGAGACCCCAGCTCTCTATTTATACTAATCCTGACATGAATAAAACCCTACTAGGGCCAACCTCTACTTGTAGAGTCTAATAACCCTAGTGCCCCGGAACTGCGGGGACTTTAACCCTTAGACAATTTGGAGGGTTACCCACTATGAATTGACATGACTTGTTTACATTATTGATTCTCTTGATTGGAAAATCAGGGCATGACAACATGACTCAATTACATAATAGATACATCCTGGAATAAACATCGGGTTACAATACATAAGATACATAGATGAATACATTCCGAAGTTACAAATACATCAACACTCCCTCTTAACTAGGAAGGTATTCTTTCGACACAATTTTTAGCATTGGTATTCTTCTCTATATCCACTGGATCATCTCGTCATCTGCATCTCAAGTATTCTGAGTCTTCAAGTCATATTCTTCTTCAAGTCATGTTCATTATTTGAATCTGGATCATCTCTTGATTTAGATCATCATGGGACATCATCACTGGATTTGGATCATCTCTTGATCTGGATCAACATCATTGGATCTGGATCATCACTCAATCTGGATCATCATCACTGGACTGGATCTGGATCATCACTGTTGGATCTGTATCATCACTCAATCTGGATCATCATCACTGGATCTGGATCATCACTGCTATATCTAGATCATCTCTCGATATGGATCTCTCGGAGTCATCATAACTAGATCTGGATCATAGCTCAATCTGGATCTCATCTGGTCATAATCATGTGTGCTATCTTGTCATAGGAAGTTCTACAGAGCCAGCCTTCTTTCATGCTAGTTGTAGGCCTAGCCATCAGGTAGGTCTTCACCCAGCACTTACATCTGACCTACTCATTAGAAAGGCACACCCAGCACTCACATCTGATCATGTAGAAACCTACAATCACATCAGAAAGGCCCAGCACTCACATTCACCGGCATGACAGGACATCACTATCATCTGTGAAAAGGATTCAGCACTTAGATCTAACCTGGAAGGAAACAAGTCCTCTACCCTCGCCAGAAAGGCTTGCATTCACATTTGACCTGGAAGGAACTAAATCCTTTACCCTCACCAGAAAGGCCCCTAGTCCCAGACTGAGCTACCTGGTAATGGACCAGGTGCCTCCATTCTCCCAGAGAATGGCAGTTGCCCTTATATCTGACTTGGTAGGAAACGAGTCCTACACCCTCGCTAGAATGGCCTACACTCACATCTGACCTGGAAGGAACCAAATCCTCCACCCTCGCCAGAAAGGCCCCGAGTCCTAGACTGAGCTACCTGGTAACGAACCAGGGGCCTCCACTCTCTCAGAGAGTGGTAGTTTCCCTTACATCTGTCCTACTCAATAGAATGGCTAGCACTCATATCTGACATGGAAGGAACTGAATCCTCTCACCATGATAGAATGGCTCAACCCTTACATCTGACCTGCTCGTCAGAATGGCTTTGGGACTCATCACTTTCCCTTCTAGGAAACCTCGATCTGGAGAACACCAAGCTTCTCCCTGAAGTACTCAAACTTTAGTCTCGCTAATGGCTTCATCAACACATCAGCTATCTATTCCTCCATCGCAACAGACTGGAGCTTCACTACTCCTCTCTGCACCATATCCATGATATAGTGATACTTGATCTCGATGTGCTTCGACTTGTCATGGAACACTGGATTCTTTGATAACTTCATGCAACTCTAGTTTTCACAATGTATACAAGTAGCATCCATCTAGAGATCAAATAAATTAGACAGTAGCTTCCTCAGCCATACTACCTGACAACTAGTTGAACAAGTTGCGACATACTCTGCTTCAGCTGCACTCAGTGCCACACAGGATTGTTTCCTACTAAACCAAGAGATCACACTTGATCCCATACTAAAGCAACACCCTGAAGTGCTCTTCCTATCGATGGCACTGCTTGCCCAATCTGAATCAACATAACCCTCCAGGTTCATCTTTTGATTTGCATCATACTTGGGCCCATAATCAATTGTACCCCTCAAGTACCTCAAAATATGCTTTGCAGTAATCAAGTGAACATTTCTCGGATCTTTCAAGAATTGGCTCAAGGTGTTCATAGCAAAGCAAATGTCTGGTCTCATGTTCGTTAGGTACATTAATGACCCAATCATTTGATGATACATCGTAGCATAAATCATCTCTAAAGAAGCATCATTCAATAGCTTCAGGTTTGATGCCATAGGTGTGACCATAATCTTGCAGTCCATCATCCCAAACCTCTTTAGGATCTCTACTGCATACTTTCCTTATCCAAGGAAGATTCCATCCACACTCTACCACACCTCCATACCTATAAAGTAATGCATCATACCCAAGTCCTTCATCTCGAACTCAGCAACAATATTTCTCTTTGTATCAGTAATCAACCCATCCATACCTGTCACAAACAGATCATCTACATATAGTAGAAGCATCACTGGGTTGGTATCTTCAACCTTGTAGTAAAGGTTGGAATCTGCTTTACTCTTGGTAAAGCCCAAACCGGATAGAAAGATATCAATTCTACCGTACCATGTCCTGGGTGCCTATTTCAAACCGTACAGGGCTTTCTTCAATCTACATACATGAGATTCCCTGTCATGTGTCTCAAAACCCAGTGGTTGTTCTACATACACTTCCTCTTCTACTACACCATTCAAGAAGGTAGTCTTGACATCCATTTGGTGTATCTTCCATTTCATCACTGCAGCCAGAGAAAGTACTGATCTGATGGAAGTGTATCTGGATATAGGTGCAAAGGTTTCTTCATAGTCTATTCCCTCTTTTTGAGAGAAACCTCGAGCTACAAATCTTGCCTTATACTTTTCAATGCTATCGTCTGCAGCATGCTGATCTTGTAGATCCATTTGGAAGTTACAACTGACTTCCCGTCTGGTCTTGGGACAACATCCCAAACATCATTATTCATGATCGATTGGTACTCTTCGATCATAGCATCCTTCCATTCTTTCTGTTCTGCCGCTTCTTCATAATTGGAAGGTTCTTTATCAATGAAATCACATAGTAAAGCTACATACCCGGAATTGGATCTGGTCCTCTTTCTTTCTCTGTGATTCTCTTCTGGATCCCCATATCTTTTTGCACCTTGGATAAGTTCTCGTACCCAAGCAGGTTTCCTCTTATGAGGATTCTTCTCCATAGGTGGATCTACAGGTCTTTGTGGTTATTCAAATTCTCGATCTTCTTCTCGAGTTTCTTCATTCATGGTGGTATCATGAATTCTGGGTGCTTTTGCTTCTTCAGGTTCTTCAATTGGTCTCTTTCTGGATTTTTTGTAAGCTGTGTCTTCATCAAATGTCACATCCCTACTGATGTCAATCTTCTTATATCCTGGGAAATATATTCTGTAATCCTTCGAGCTTTCAGAGTATCCCACAAATATACCCTTCTTTCCTGAAGGATCTAATTTAGTCCTCTTCTCTTTTGGAATGTGGATGTACACAGGATAGCTGAATATTCTAAGATGGATGACTTCTGGTTTCTTACCGGAGAATACTTCTTCAGGAGTCTTGTTCTCAAGTACTCTATGTGGAGTACGGTTCTGTACATATATCATTGTTCTGGAAGCTTTCGCCCAAAGATGCATAGGAAGGTATTGATCATGAAGCATAGCTTTTGCAGCTTCCATGATGGTTATGTTCTTCCATTCTGCAACCCCATTCTGTTGTGGATTATAAGGAGTGGATAGCTCCTTCTTAATCCTTGATTCTTTGCATAGCTCTTTGAATTCATTTGAAGTGAATTCTCCACCATTATCTGATCGAATGGTCTTTATCTTATTTTTAGTCTGGTTTTTTATCAAGGCTTTGAATTATTTAAACTTGCTGAATACTTCTTCTTTGTTCTTCATGAAGTAAACCCATGCCTTCCAAGAAAATTCATCAATAAAAGAAACATAATATGCATACCCGCTTAGAGAGTTTGATGACATAGAACCGCATACATTGGAGTGGATGATTTCCAAGATTCCTTTTGCTTTACTTTCACTACTTGGAAATGTCTTCTTTGTATTCTTTCCTTTCACACATCCTTTGCAGACCCCATCATGTTTTGCTTGTATTTCTGGAATACCTTCGACAGCTTTGCTTGCAATAGGTAGTGCTCTATAATGCACATGTGCAAGCCTTCTATGCCAAAGTTCACTTGGCTCTACTGTCTGATGGACTAAGGATTTTTTTGGATGGCCCTTCAATTTGTACAAACCTCCTTCTTGTTCACCAATCACTACCACATCATCGATAGTATTTCCTCTTGGCCACATGATGACTTGACCATCTATGAATGCAACCCTCATTCCTTTTGCATCCAATGTTTATTTGGAGAGAGGGTTCTTCTTGGGTCCTAGCACAAACAACACTTCCTTCATTGTTAGAGACTTACCAGAGTTTAGTTTATAGGAAGATTCTCCACTACCTTTTATTGGATATTGGTAGTCATCTCCTAGCTTCACCTTGTGAGGTGATTCATGTTCTGATAGTCTCACAAAGGATTCCTTGAATCCAGTCATATGTTTGGAAGCCCCACTGTATATAATCCAATCATCACTTCCATGAGTAATGTTACCTATGAGAAAGAAGATCAGAACATATTCATCCTCGCTTGAAGAATATTCACTTTCATATCTAGATCTCTTCTTGGATGGTTCATCATCCTCTGCAGCATGAGCATGATGTCTTCTTTTGTTGCTTCTCTTCATTAGTTTCTATTTCTTAGGACAATGCCTTGCATAGTGTCCTGCTTCATCACATGTATAACATATGATCCTAGATAAATCATTTCTAGTGATATCTTTGTGAGAGTGCTTACTTCTAGAACCATGATATTTTCTCTTGTTTGACTTGGAGTGAGACTTGGAGTGTACCGTAAGAGCTTGGTCTTCACTTCCCATCTTCTCTTCTCAAGCTACTATCGAAGCTTCTTCTTGAGAGCATTCTTCCCATAGTCTGCTGAACTTGACTAACTTCTTCCTAGCACACATTCCTTGGATGAAAGAATCCCATGACCTATGAAGGCCATTCAATGTAGTCATTACAATCTCTGCATTTTCCACTTCTTCATCAACTGCTTCTAATTGCTCTTTCATTTGAGAAACTATTGTGAAGTAAGACTGGATTGTTTCTGCATTTTGAATCTTCACATTCTTCAGTTGGTTTCTCAGGGTCATCTTTCGATTGATGTTCTTCCCTTCAAAAAATTTGGTTAGGGCATCAAACATAGATTTAGGTGTCTTGAGAGAGGACACCTGTGGGATAAGGTGATCCTTGATAGAATCAGCAATGATCCTCTTTGCCATAACCCTCTGTTGCAGCTGCAACCGTACTCCCCAAATTTCTTAAATTTTGGGCCCCTCCTCATGATTTAGCGTTGTTTTTAATCGTTGGATCCTTTGAACCTTTTGGTCGTGCTTTAGTGTTGGATGATTTTAAAATATTGACTCTCGGCCTGTTTTTGGAGATTGTGTGTGTTTGAAGTTGTTTGGGTCGCCGATTGTGAGTTTGGTTTTGCTGATGGTTTTTTGAAAGGCTGTTGTTTCGGAGGTGAAATGTGTTTTGACCATTGTTGAATTTTAAAACTCTCTGAACACTTAATTTTTCTATTGATCGGGCATCATTTTTTGTTTAATTGGAAGCCGTAGCCATTTCCTCTTCTGCCATTGCGGCTCCAAAAGAGGCTAAGCACCCAAAGTATAAAGCGCTCCGACTGCCGATGCGTGTTAACCCTTTAGTCGTGTGTCTTTAGCCTTTCCTCTTCCGCCGTTGCGGTTGGAAAAGTCATTTGGATTCCGATGTGATGTCTTCCGACCTCCGACTAAACCTTTTCCCACCCGCATTTTGCATGTCTTTAGCCTTTCCTCTTGCACCGTTGTGGCTCCCAAAGTAGTTAAGCCTCCGAAGTGTAAAGCCTTCCGACTTCCGATTGAGAGTGTTCCCGCCCACGGGTCATGTATCCTTAACCTCTCCTTTTCTACTGTTGCGGCTAGGAAATCCTGTTCGCATCCAATGTCGATATCCTTCCAGCTTTCGATTCAGAACTTTCGAGCTCGAGGCTTAGTCAAACTCTTCCGTTTATTAAAATTCTCAGATCAAGGGATGCACCTGGCCATTTTCTTGTGGATTAGCCGTCTCAGGTGGTTTAAGTTAGCATTTTAAAATCCCATTCCAACGATGATGCATGGTAATTGATTGCAAGGACTATTGGGGTGATCACGGTGTGAAGGCGTAGCTTGACATTTTGTTAAAAAAAAAAAAAAAAAATCAAATCGAAACCGGCAAAGTCGCAAGGGAGACAAGCGAAGGAAAAGACAAAAATCGAAAGCAATAAAAAACACAGATATGAAAGGTCCAGCAGTTACTCAGCTGATCATGAGTAGACAAAGAAAAGATGAAAGGAGGGATATGAAACGCTCGAAGAACCGAAGAGTCACACGTTTTGGCAGAACCCAAGCGGTCTGCTGATTTTGTTTAAATATTAGAAAGTTAGAAATTACAGGGGATTTTTCCCTAGAAAAAACTTGTAACTTAATGCTTGTAAGAGGAACTATTTCGTTTTACAACCAGAGACTGCAAATTTTTCCTATTGGAGGAAGTACCATGTGGAATATGTCAATGTGATTAAATGAGCAATGTTGAATGTGAACTATTTCGTTTTCAACTATGCCTCATTAGCTGTAAGAGTGTTCTAATTTCTTGAACCTATGTTCTTGTCTTAATTTTCTTCAGTACCTTTTATGATGTCTTTTCCACTATGAGTAATGAAAATTTTAACTGTTGATGAGCTATCTTATCATATATACTTTTATTCATGTTTATATGTTTGGTTATAAGAACAGCTATCTATGATTTTCCATAACACATGAACAGGGGTGCATTACTCATGAATGAATACCCAGCTCTCTAGAGATAGTTTAGTTAGTATTTATTTTCTTGCATGATTTGGATGCTTGTGAGTTCTAAGACGAGAGGTAAGAACCTACGCATCACATTGTGACTACTCTTTGCATATTTATCACCCTGCATGGTTAATTAGGCACTTGCATATCATACTTAAGTCAAAAAATACAAATACATGGTGGACTGGGCCGCAACTGGTAAAACCTTTGTTTTGTTACCTTGACCTACGGTAGCCGGACTGCAAACCGGATGGATTCCCTATACCAAACAATCACGGGCTATTTGGGAATGTTGACTGGGGAGAATCCCTTTGCTGTTGTTGCCTGCGAATTTCCAGGCCTCAACAGTTCCGGCGCTAGAAGGAGGGCCGCCAGTGCATGGCTGGCCGAGGAAACCCGTTTTCCCGAGATTATTCCATCGGTAATAGTTCTGAAAGCAGTGGACTTCATAATCCAATTCCGGAAGAAAGGAATAGAGAACATCTATATTCTGTTGGAAATGAAGTTGTTAATGACCTGAGAAGACACACCAGGGCATATGTAAAGAAGATTGGAGGATTGCCAATTATCCCTGAATTGCCCAGAAGAGAGTATAAAAAGAAAGATCGTCCCATAGTAGAAGACTCAGGCTGGTTGGAGACTGGGAAGAACTTGTAGAAACAACCTTAAAGGAAGTTGTACTACCTTTGAATCAAGAAGGCCTAGATACCCCTCACAGTTGTCCTGCTGACACTCTATTGGATTACCTCCTCACTCTCCACCCAGACTCATGGTAGGAGTAAATTCTAATCCACCACCCAACCCACCAAACCCACCACCTTCCTGGAGAGCCAGATCACCTTTAAATCTAACACCTTCGCTACATGATTTACCTCAATCCTTTGAAAAGATGCTGCCCAAGTTCAACCCAAATGAGAAGATACTAGTAGATGATCACCTGCAAAGTTTTTACTTGGAGATATAAGGGTTGAGGGCTGGGGAATATGAGGATGTAGCTTGTAGACTATTTCTGCATACCCTTAAAGGAGCTGCAACATCATGGTATTTTGGGTTGCCTGCTAACTCTATCCCTGATTGGGATACCTTTGAGAGAATTTTCAGAAGTAAGTATGCGATTAAAAAGACTCATGCAGCCCTCATGAAAGGATTATACGCCTTGAAGAAAGAGAGAAAGGAGAAGGTGCACAATTTTACTCAAAGATTTGCAGCGTACCTCAAGAATTTTTCTGACGCTGACAAACCCTCGGACAACGTCCTGATTGAATATTATACCTCAGCTTTAGGCCCTGATTTGGCCATGTTTGGCAAAGGCAAGGCCAAGCCTACTTTGACGGAAACCTATGAAGAGGCGGAAATAGTGGAAGCTTAAAGATAAAGTATCGAAGATTATCTCGAACAATCAGGAGAGAAAGGTGGGGGAAGGAAAGCCTTATTGTTTACTAATCCTAAGGAAGAAAAATCGCCAAATTTTGAAAATATGGCAAAAATGATGTAGAAGCTTTCCAACAAAATCATTGATTTGGAGAAAGAGAAGGAAACACAAAAGTTCTATAAGCCCTATTATAAGAAAAGAGAGGATAACAATCAGTCTCAACCTCCTCCTCACAATGATGCATCCATGAATCTAACAGAAGTAGGAATGGAAAATTTTTGCACTTTCCACCAACAACCACACTCTGAAAGAAATTGTCCTCAATGGATAAACTCAATGACGTTGGTTATGAATCAGTTGTTGGATTCTAAGTTAACGGAAGAGGGAGATGAAGAAAGAAAAGAGAATACTACTTCAACGAAAGAACAAGAAGAGGAAACCATGGTTTTGTGGTATTATGTTTCATTATTTGATGCTGAAGAGGAAAAGAAGCAGGGCTACAAGGACGTCATGGAAACCAACGTGACAACAAGGAGCCAAGGGCCAATTAAATAAAATAGTCTCATACTCCCTAAGATTAAGAGGCTTCAGCGAAATGTTAAGAAATTTCAAAATAAATCCTTAGCTGATAAATTTCCAGAATTCACTATTACCAGCCAAGATCCTAAGCAGAATAATACGTTAGCCAAGCCAAATGGAGAAAACATGAATGCTGATAAACCTCATCCCATTGAGCAGTAGATGGATTATGATGTCGTGGAGGATTTAAAGAAGGTAAAAGAAAATGTTTCACTATTCAAAATGTGTAAAGTGCCGCAGAAAAAAGAAATACTATTGAAAGCACTTGAACCATCAGATGAGAAGCTGCCCATTGACAATCAACCTTAGGAAGAAGAAGAAATCGAAGAAACCAGCATTGGAGGTAAGTCTAAGAGCAAAAAACCACCTTTCCTCCTCACTTTTGAAATTTTCAATCACAACGTACATAATTTTCTGGTAGATTCAGGGGCATCCGTTAATGTCATGCCAATATCAGTCTGTAAAAAGATAAATGGGCAGCCTAAGCCATCCACATGGAGGGTTGTTCAGTTGGATAGGATGGATGTAAAGGTAATTGGTGAGATGGAAGATGTCCTAGTCCGTCTAGCATCAAATGATAAAGTGTCCCAAGTCATTAATATTGTGGTGGCTGATATACCAGATGCGTATGGTCTTGTCCTGAGCAGAGATTGGTCGGCCAAACTCAATGGATATTTTGCTTCTGATTGGTCACATCTGTGGTTTCCATATAAAGGAAGTCTGAACCAAACTAAGATTTTGAGGGAGCCTCACATGAAATACAATGTTACTCAACTGGATGAGAAGAATGAACCAGTGGATTCTATATTGGGAAACTATTTTATTGAGTTGGAACCAGGAAATTACCAAGCAGAAGAAGCCAGCAACACATCAGACACCCAGCCTGATCTCCTTTGATTCTCGCAGGCTGATGAGATTGACTGTAACATAGTAAACTTAGCAGTAGGAGTAGATTCGCATTCAGTAGTGAGTGATTTGTGGACTTTGTTTTTTGATGGCTCTAAGACGTTAGAAGGGTCAGGGGCTGGATGTGTCCTGATCAACCCCCTAAAGAATAAACATTTTCTCTCATGTAGATTAGAGTTTGAATGTATGAATAATACAGCTAAGTACGAAGCGCTGGTGCAGGGCTTGAGGAAAGCGATTGAATTAAAGGTAAGTAGTTTAAAAGTTTTTGGAGACTCTGAAATTATTGTGAAACAAATCTGAAATCAAATACATTGTGTTTCCCCTCACTTAAAGGATTACCAACATGAGGTATGGGACCTGCTTAAATATTTTAATGCATTCAATATTATTTCAATTCCAAGACTTAAAAATGCAGCGGCTAACTTGTTGGCCACATCAGCCGCTAGGTTGGTACCCACTAATAATCGATGCTCTGTTGAATTAATTTTCAGGCCCTCAGTACCTAATATGATTACCAACCTACGAGTGTTCGATGATGACCAGTAAATTATAGAATGCTTAACAAATGATGAGTTATGATAATTTCAGGCTGAGCTGAAGTATGATAATTTCATCCCTAAAGGAGTCAAAACGTTAGAAAGAATGTTCGATTTAAATGAAAAGTTTAGAAGACCTGCCAACGTGAAGACCCACAGCTCATCTCTACAATTCGAGCTTATAAATTTAGGGACTGAGATGAATCCTAAATTTGTGAATCTTGGCAAATGTTGTTCACCAGCAGAAAGAGATAAGTTCCTCAGTCTGTTTCAACAATATAAAGATGTTTTCACCTAGACATACGAAGATTTGAAAACATACGACACCAGCATCATCAAGCATGTTGTCCCCATCAAAGCCGGCGTCAAGCCGTATCAGCAACCTTTAAGAAAAATGCATCCAAAATTGGAACCGCTGATTTAGAGTGAAGTGAAGAAATTATTGGATGCTAGAATCATTTTTAAGGTCAGACACTCTGAGTGGGTATCAAATCTGGTACCAGTAAGAAAAAAGTATGGAGAAATCAGACTATGCATGGATTTCAGAAATTTAAACCGTGCTTCAGATAAAGATAACTTACCTGTGCCACCCATGGAGCAATTGCTACAAATGGTCTCAGGTTCTGAACTATTTTCGTTATTAGATGGTTTCTCTGGCTACAATCAAGTATTAGTAGCTGAAGAAGGCAGATTTAAGACAACGTTCAGGACCAAATGGGGAACCTTTGCCTACAAAAGGATGCCGTTTGGGATTATAAATGCTGGAGCAACGTTTCAGAGGGCTATGGACATAGCTTTCCATGGATTGATTGGTTGTAGTGTTGTAGTGTACCTTGATGATATTACAAAATTCTCAAAGAATATAGAAGAGCACGTGTTTCATTTAAGGCATATTTTTGAATGCTGTCAAAAATATGGCATCTCGCTCAATCCCAAAAAGTGTGTGTTCGTTGTCACGGAGTGAAAATTGCTAGGTCATATAGTTTCAAAGAAAGGAATCTCTATAGATCCGGAAAGAATTAAGGGCATTGAACAGATCCCATTACCCCATAATAAAAAAGGGATGCAATCATTTATGGGAACTATAAACTTTGTACGAAGATTTGTGCCTGATTTCGCTCAGATTGTCAAGCCGCTGCAGCAGATGGTGAAGCAAAATGAAAAATTAAAATGGACTGAGATTAAGAAGAACGCATTCAGCAAAATTAAAACTGCTGTTGCACACACACCCTCCCTGAAAAGCCTAGATTTTGATTAAGACTTTATTCTGTATACCTTTGCATCCGATGATTCATTGGTAGCTGTGCTTATGCAAAAGGAAGACGGGGGGGATGAATTCCCAATATATTTCATGAGCACTGGTCTACAAGGGGCCAAATTAAATTACCCTTCCATTGACAAACAAGATTACGCAGTATTCAAAGCAGTAAAGCAATTCAGGCCTTATATTTAAAAAAATAGAACCAAGGTAATCGTACCCTACCCAGCTGTAAGGTCCCTTCTTGTATAGAAGGAGTTAGGAGAAAGAAGGGGAAACTGGGTAATAGATCTTCAAGAGTATGAAATTGAATTCAAGCCAACCTCTATAGTTAAAGGACAAGGGTTGTGCAAACTGATGACTGAAAATAGAAAAAATGAAGAACACGCCTGGGAGGATGAAGCCGAATTACATGTAATGGAGGTATGTCCTTTGTTTACAGCTCCTGAGTCTTGGTATAGAGACCTCGTGCATTACCTGCAGGTAGGGCTATTTCCAGAACATTGGAATTCTAATCAAAGAAGAGAGTTACATCTTAAATCAGCTTCCTATCAAATTGTTGAAGGAGTATTATTCAGAAAAAATTATGATGGAGTTCTTCTCAAATGCTTAGAGAAAGAAGATGCAAAGAAGGTAATGTCAGAATTGCATGATGGTCCTACTGGGAGACATTATTCAGGGGATACTATAGCCCACAAAATCCTCAGAGCCGGTTACTATTGGCCTACGCTCTTAAAAGATGCACACACACATGTCAAGAAGTGTGATATTTGCCAAAGGTGTAGTGGGAGACAACCTAAAGCAACAGCACCCCCAAATCCTGTTATGATCATGGAGCCATTCGAGCAATGGGGGTTGGATATCATTGGAGAAATAAAAACAAATTCCTCCCTACAACAAAAGTACATTCTGACCGCGACTGATTATTTCACTCGCTGGGTCGAAGCAGTCCCACTGCGCAAAATAAATCAAGACGAGGTCATCAGCTTCTTGCAGGAACACATCATGACCAAATTTGGAGTTCCAGTTTCGTTAGTTTTTGATAATGCTACATACTTTTCATCAATTAAATTAACTACTTTTGCTCATGATAAAGGGATAAAATTGCATTATTCTACTAATTGCTATCCACAAGGAAATGGCCTGGCTGAATCCACTAACAAAAAATTGATTAGAATTTTAAAGAAGAATGTGATAGAAAACCAGAGGAGCTGGCACTCAGTGCTACCAAATGCCCTTTGGGCCGATAGAGTCAGCCCCAAGTCTGCAATAGGAGTGTCTCTATATACCTTGGTGTATGGTAAAGAAACCATTCTTCCCCCCAACATCATGCTACCCTCTTCCATAATAGCTCAAGAGTCCAGAGGGTCGGAGAATGAAGTTTTGCAGATAAGGATATGCAATCTTCTGAAAGTAGAAGAGGCTAGAGCTCAAGCTAGAGAACGCTTTAAGCAACAGCAGGAGTTATTAAAGAGATGGTTTAACAAACATAAAGATGGAACAAAAGAATTTGAAGTGGGAGACTTAGTCCTCAAATGGGATCACCCCCATGATGAGAAAGGAAAGCATACTAAAATCTAGCAGTTGTGGGTAGGCCCTTTTCAGATTGTGGCAAAGCTTGGCCCTTCTACTTATAAGTTGCAAGATTTACAGGGGTGGGAGGAAAACTTACCAGTAAATGGTTTGGTTCTCAAGCCTTATTTTTCTTGAGTTTCTTTGATTTCTTCTGTCTTGTATATAAATAATATGTTTGGCTATCTTTTGAGTCATGTTTTTCAGTTGGTTTTAGTTTGAGTTTTCTTGATTTCAATAAAGGGAACGAACCCGTGGTTGCATGGGGAACACCAAATTTTTTGGGAATGATAAACATTTTTGGGCATCAAACTATGTGTTGCTGTTTTTGTAAAAGAACTTCTTCCAGTTTAGCAGTTTTCTCAAATAGCTCTGAGTGCATTGAAGTCTTGCTTAACCCTTGTGAAATAAACCAGATTCAAAGAGTATGGAATACTATGTTGAGGCTCCATCCATGTCACACTTAAAATGTTCTAAGGGGCGACAGCAAAGGACCAATGGAAAGGAGCAAGGTGAATAGTATATTAAATATAAATGATCCCATGCCAAGAAACAAATGCCAAAAGGCAAATAAGAGTAAAAAAACTCCTATGAAAGCATCATACATCAAAGCCAATGCTGAATCATAAGTACTAAATTACCGAAAGTTCCTCTCCATCCGTGAGTTGAAACATGAAGTACACCACTCACACAAAAGGACACTATGGGATAGAGGAACCTAAATTAAAATTTAGAAAGAATGGCATGCAGGAGGACTCATATGAAAAGGGACAAAAGTCCAGAAGCACAAAAGGTTCAAAAGTGGCATGGGAATGAGGAAAAAATGAATATTTATGTTTACCATATGCTACAATCCTATGGTGTCCAAGCTATCAGCTACCTGAAGATAAAATTAATAATGAAATTCATCCTCTGACCTCAATAGAGTTATCTGGACTTGAAAATCTTGGTTTCCACTCTCCCAAATTGGACTATCATCAATGATTAAAGGTACACACTTCCGTCATTTGAGAAATCTAGATAGCTGGAAGAATTCAATAGATGAATTTGTTGTTAAACAGTCTATCACTCAAAGAATAATCACCCAGAGATCTAGGTTCACCAGGTAATCTCCAATTGTTGCAGCTGCAACCGTACTCCCCAAATTTCTTAAATTTTGGGCCCCTCCTCATGATTTAGCGTTGTTTTTAATCGTTGGATCCTTTGAACCTTTTGGTCGTGCTTTAGTGTTGGATGATTTTAAAATATTGACTCTCGGCCTGTTTTCGGAGATTGTGTGTGTTTGAAGTTGTTTGGGTCGTCGATTGTGAGTTTGGTTTTGCTGATGGTTTTTTGAAAGGCCGATGTTTTGGAGGTGAAATGTGTTTTGACCATTGTTGAATTTTAAAACTCTCTGAACACTTAATTTTTCTATTGATCGGGTGTCATTTTTTGTTTAATCGGAATCCATAGCCATTTCCTCTTCCACCGTTGCGGTTCCCAAAGCGGCTAAGCACCCGAAGTATAAAGCGCTCCGACTGTCGATGCGTGTTAACCCTTTAGTCGCGTGTATTTAGCCTTTCCTCTTCCATCGTTGTGGCTGGGAAAGTCATTTGAATTCCAATGTGATGTCTTCCGACCACCGAATAAACCTTTTCCCACCCGCATTTCGCATGTCTTTAGCCTTTCCTCTTTCGGCGTTGCGGCTCCCAATGTAGTTAAGCCTCCGAAGTGTAAAGCCTTCCGACTTTCGATTGAGAGTGTTCCCGCCCGTGGGTCACGTATCCTTAACCTCTCCTTTTACGCCGTTGCGGCTAGGAAATCCTTTTCGCGTTCAATGTCGATATCCTTCCGGCTTCCGATTCAGAAATTTCCCGCTCGAGGCTTAGTTAAACTCTTCTGTTTATTAAAATTCTCAGATCAAGGGATGCACCTGGCCATTTTCTTGTGGATTAGCTGTTTCAGGTGGTTTAATTTAGCGTTTTAAAATGCCATTCCAATGAATGATGCACAGTAATTGATTGCAGGGACTGTTGGGGTGATCACGGTGTGAAGGCGTAGCTTGAAATTTTGTAAAAAAAAAAAACAAATCGAAACCGACAGAGTTGCAAGGGAGACAAGTGAAGGAAAAGACAAAAATCGAAAGCAATAAAAAATGCAGATTTGAAAGGTCCAGCAGTTACTCAGCTGATCATGAGTAGACAAAGAAAATATGAAAGGAGGGATATGAAACGCTCGAAGAAGCAAAGAGTCACACGTTTGGGGGGAACCCAAGCGGTCTGCTGATTTTTTTTAAATATTGGAAAGTTAGAAATTACAGGGGCTTTTTCCCTAGAAAAAACTTGTAACTTAATGCTTGTAAGAGGAACTATTTCATTTTACAACTAGAGATTGCAAATTTTTCCTGTTGGAGGAAGTACCATGTGGAATATGTCAATGTGATTAAATGAGCGATGTTGAATGTGAACTATTTCATTTTCAGTTTTGCCTCATTAGCTGTAAGAGTGTTCTAATTTCTTGAACCTATGTTCTTGTCTGAATGTTCTTCAGTACCTTTTATGATGTCTTTTCCACTATGAGTAATGAAAATTTTAACTCTTGATGAGATATCTTATCATATATACCTTTATTCATGTTTATATGTTTGGTTATAAGAACAGCTATCTGTGATTTGCCATAACACATGAATAGGGGTGCATTACTCATTAATGAATACCCAGTTCTCTAGAGATAGTTTAGTTAGTATTTATTTTCTTGCATGATTTGGATGCTTGTGAGTTCTTGTTGGAGCAGGATCCCACAGCTACAGAAGAAGCTGCTAGTTTTGGCGGAAAGAGAGAAGTTTTGGCGGAAAGAGAGAAGGCGGTGCTACGATGCCGTAGCACGTTTCCAGCTGGAGAGCAGAGCCGGAAACTATGACTTGTTGGGATAGAAGAGTCAAGAAGGCAACGGTACCTGAGCGGCCGAGAGAAGAAAGCTCAACCACTGCATTGAAGGCAGCGGCGGAAGACAGGAGGGCTCAGCGACCCTCATAAAGAAGAAGGAGCAACGAGGCTCAAGCATTGAAGACGAAGGACAGAAAGAGAAGTGGTGCATAGTACCCATGGTCAGTGCCGGGAAGCATGGAAGACTGCAGAGAGCTGCGGTGTGATGGGAAGAGGCTACCTCAAGGACAGAGAGGACCAACTGTCACTATTAAGGGTATGGGTTACTATTGGGACAGGGCCACAGTGTTGCATTTTTGTATTGTAAAGGGTTGGTTAGATAATCAGTCAGTAGATAGTTGGTTAGTCGATAGCTTGGTAGATTGAGGAATCAGTCAGGCAGACTGCGTTGTAACGATCCACACACCTAGTTGTCTGTGAGTCATTTGAGTCTGTATGTAACCATCCACAGAGAGAGCAGAGAGGGAAGGGATATTGAGAGAAAGGCAATTAAGAGACAAGATCAGAGATTGAGAAGAGACCTTGCGCTGTATTTGTAGTGCAACGGACTGTGCTAACTTCCCTCAAGATATATAATAGAAGCACAGTTTGGTGGACGTAGCTCCCATCCCGGGGGTGAACCACGTTAAATTTGCGTGTTATGTGTTGAATGGATGTGCTTGTATTTGCTGATTGTTATTGGTTATTATGCATGTAATGATAGTAGCAGTAGATGAATGTATGTATCGTTCAGCTCATGATAATCCAAGAGGATAAAAGATAAGTTGAAGTATTACAGTAGACTGTTAAAAGACTCCTTTACGTCTGTCTCTAAGGACCAGTTACTCACAATATATTTCTAAGAAGTATAGTTTCATACATCGGCACAGTCAACGCTAAGAGCGCAAGGTCGTAGTGGTAAGATATCGCAGAGAGGCGATATCGCATCGGCAGAGGAGCTGCGTTGCGCGATACTGCGAGCTGAGGGCTTAGCGTTGAGGAGAGGATGGATGTTCCGCGGTGCGCAGAAATGTGGTAAGGTTGGGAATATTGTGAGTAAGTGGAAGTTGTGCGACACGGGAGGAAATCGTGCGACGTGCGCCGGATTAAGTATCGTACGGGTAAACAGTGCTGCGAGTAGAAAGAGACGAGCGGTGCGCAGGGCTAGTTGATCTAGTGGCGCGCAGGAGTAGGGGAAAAGAAGTAGGATGCGCAGAACCTGGTCCAAGACACTTGAGTCTTGGCCAACCCATTAGATTCACTTCGGGTGAGACTTCAGATTGCTTCGCGGTCTGTCGCCGAAAGGGCCAGTGAGTTTGGGGTGTTGTTGATTAATGATAGTAAACCCGGGTCTGCCCATGCAATCAACAAATGGTTCCGTTGTCGGTTTAAATGACTGGGAGTCCATGTTCTGTTAGCATCCTACGCGAGAATAATTTCACCAGTGGCTGGATTCAGACTTAACGGAGTTCTCCAAGAAAGAGAACAGGAGTCCGATACTAAGCACAGAGGCCTAGCTAGAGAAGCACATCGCTTCAGACATACATGCTATATTTTTTGTAACCTACGGAAATGAGCTTTTCGATTGGTTATCCAAGTTGACAGATAGCAACACCTTCAAGAAGAAAAGAAACATCGTCTGGACACCGGAGCTGATTCAGATCGTACAGAACCTTCACAACCCGATTACGAGAGCAGTGGACTTCTGGCTCACTAGTGTGCTAGAAGGCTACATTACAGAGTTTGCAGTTGACCAAAGAAAGAGCTTCAGCGCAGCTGAACGATACTTCTTCAAAGTATATCGCGGTAAGTACCTAAGATCTCTAAACTTATCCCTTAAGATGTTGCTGTATGAAAAAGGAACAATGGATCTAGTCTCAGATGAATAAGTAAAGCTAGTAATGTCACAAGAGTTTGAAAGTGATTTTGATGACATTGGACGAACACGGAGTGGAAAGAAGTATAAAGTAGCATTTAGTTCTCGTATATTTGAAGACAGTTCAAACAGTATTAGATAGCAGAGCCCTAGCACCATCGAAGTACCAGAGGGGGGTATCCCTTACAACCCCTATACTCCACAGAAGCAGACAGGGACTCAGAATAATACCGTAGGTACTCCATCTAGTAGTTCACAGTCAGTACCCACTCCCATTACAGTACCTTCACCTACACCGCTGAGTGGTAGTACTCCAGTCAGTCAGAACCCACCACAGAGGAATAGAATGGGAGACGACATGAAGTTACCTATTTTTAAAGGTACAGGAGCAGAAGACCCAGAACAACATTGGTTCCTATGCGAAGCTATGTGGACCATTAAAACAATCAACGATGATAACCTTAAACTTG
Source organism: Pseudotsuga menziesii (assembly GCA_001517045.1). Taxonomy (NCBI): domain Eukaryota; kingdom Viridiplantae; phylum Streptophyta; class Pinopsida; order Pinales; family Pinaceae; genus Pseudotsuga; species Pseudotsuga menziesii. The sequence continues at coordinate 222,159 of LPNX010466312.1, read as the reverse complement.
TACAGCTGGTTACCACACTAAGAGACAGATCCTTGACATGGTACATAAAGTATACTACATTAACCAAGACACTCGCCCAGGTCAAGAACGCCATGATTAAAGAGTTCAAGAAACCTAAATCTGAGTCTCAGTGCATTACAGAGCTTAAGGATATTAAACAACTACCGTCAGAGTTAGTCTGGGACTTTGACCAGAAATTCAAAGCTCTTATAGACCAAGTAAGTTTCGATTTTGCACCAGAGCAGCATAAAGAATGGTTTATTGCAGCGCTTCTCCCCCACATCAGAATGCCACTAATGCAACAGAAACTCACTACCCAAGATGAAGCGCTGGAGATGGCAATGAAACTAGAGGCTTCACCTTTAGCAGAAACCAGTACAGGGATGACAACTCTATAGACCCAGTTGGCCAACCTCACCTTACAGATACACGAACTTAAAAAAGGGAAAGAGGCTATGCAAGACATATGGTGCATAAAGTGCAGAGAACAGGGCCACAGTAAAGACAACTGTCCAGTCTTTGCAGAATATTTAGCATCAGGGGCTCCTAACCCCTTACCACGAACACGAGGGCCATGGTGTGAAATATGTAGAACTCAAGGACATCCACCTCCGCAATGCCCTTTGCTTCAAAAGTACGTCCAGACACCTAAAAATCTTTACTGTATCTTCTGTAAATCCGTCGGGCATGATCCACAAGATTGCAGAGCTTATGACCTCCTGTCAGAAAGAACACAGGATGTGTACAGAGTCCAAGCAGACGCACAGGGTCCAGCAATAGGAACACAGTCGGTTCAGCCGTATGGAGGCCGAGGAGGAGGATTCAGAGGAAGAGGCCGTGGAGGAGGCTTCGCAAGAGAAGGAGGTTTTGGTCAAGGTCGTGGACCAGTCACTTGTTATAATTGTGGGATTGTCGGACACTATGCTAGGGACTTCCAGAACGCCACCACCACTTGTAATTACTGCAAATCTTATGAGCATACCATAGAAGAGTGTCCCATCTTGATCGCTAAGATCAGAGATCCTAAACCAGTTGCGCACCAGAATATCCAGCTCATTTCTGCTGAACCTAAGGGACCAGAACCAGCAGTTAACATTGTGACTCGGAGTGGTTCTTCCACCAGTGGCACATCGCAGGACACCGGACAGAACACCAGTCAGGGGTGGGTGCGCAGAGCTCCTACTAAAGCAACTGCACTCAACCTACAGAAGAATAAGGAGACCTTTCACGAAGCTAAGGCTTCCTTTGTTGAACCAACACTAGCAGGACCGCAGGTACCACCGTCTAGGGGCGTACCGCAGCCAGCACCTTGTAGCAATAACCTTGAGCAGGCACAGCAGACTACCACATCCGGAAGATGCGATGAGGATGAATCGACAGGAAGTATACAAGCCTTTCTGCATAGCTGCTTGAAACTCCTGAGAAATGATAAAGCTGTTGGTGAGCTACAGCGTATGATAGACCAGTTCCAGCAACCCTCTCTCTCGGACAGTGCACACCGCGTTGTCCATAATATTACAAGACATGCCAGGACAGGATGAGAGATGAAATTCACAGCCCAGATCGGTGAGTTTGAAATGGATGAGGTTGTCTTAGACCTAGGATCAGAGGTGAACGTTCTAAGCAAGCAGACATGGGAACAGATGGGTAGTCCTCAGTTAGCCCTATCACCTATCCACCTGAGACTAGCTAATCAGCAGCGAGTATCACCATTGGGTCGGTTATCGCAGGTGCCAGTTGATATCGACGGAGTTTGTACTTTTGTGGACTTCGAGGTCATAGAAATCATTGGTGACAGTCGACCATATCCAGCACTACTGAGTATTGATTGGGAAATTGGCAGCAAAGCTGTCATTGACCTAAAGAAAAGACAAATGACCTTTGAGGATGCGCGGATCCGGGTCATCGCACCACTGGATCCTTACCAAGGACCTAGATATATCGAACCTATCTGAGCAGAGGAAGAGGTACATAATATGGAGAGTCTCTACCAGATGACAGCAAACCAGAATGATTATATCAATCCCACTGCAGAAGAGCATATTAGTTGGCAATGCGACAGCTCATGCGCATCAGATTCGGATGTTGGTCTAGAAAACTGGCAGAACAGACTATACGAAGTATCATCACACAGATGTGCATTTATAAGTAAGTCATTGCGATGGATTGGTGCCGAGGTCGCTGAGACTCCATCATATCATGGCTTGACAGACATCCAGGATTTTCTTGAACAATTTGAGCAACAAACTCCCCCTGAACAGAGGATCGCAGCTATGGACCTTGCAGTTAGAGCCACACCTGCAAGATGGTGGTATGCGCATAAAGAAAACATCGCATCATGGGATAACATCAAAAGACTGATGGCAATCAGATTTTGCGACGACAGAAGGTATGCTCAGTGCAAGTACACAGGAGAAACTGACCCCAGGGTACACATTCAGATATGTGAACAAAACTGGTCGGATATTCCAGAGGATGAATGGGTTCACAGATTCATTCACACATTGGACACAATTCCAAGGAACTGGTATACAGAGACCGAGCTGCGCAAGGGAACAACCACATGGTCGCTTATGACAGACAGCTTCCTACTTACCTTTGCATTTGAATCAGAACATCCAAGCGTTGCCCAGGCCCTAGATATCATCAAGACAAAGATTTTTGAGGATCATACTATCTCG
>LPNX010466312.1:188262-219126 GCA_001517045.1 Pseudotsuga menziesii | reverse complement strand
GCATCACTTCATGATCCATTTCCAACACCATTCACTGACGAAGTATTAGACAACGTGGGAGGACAAGAGGTCTACTCCTTCACTGACGGGTTTTCAGGCTACCACCAGATTAGAATACACCCAGAAGATCGATCCAAGAATACATTTGCAATAGAATGGGGCTCGTTCCAGTATACGGTAATGCCCTTTGGTCTTAAGAATGCACCAGCTATATTCTCTAGAGTAGTAGTTGCTGTATTTAAAGAATACATTCATAAATTCTTGGAAGTATATTTTGATGATTGGACTGTATTTGGGTTAATCAATAAGCACATAGGCGATCTAAGACTGATGTTAGAAAAATGTAGGCAGTACCAGATATCTCTAAACTTGAAAAAATGTATATTCTGTGCACCATTTGGTATCTTGTTGGGTCACATTGTCTGTAGACAAGGCTTGATGGTAGATCCCGCCAAGATCGCTATCATTGTAAACCTTCTAGCACCTAATTCAGTCAAGCAACTGAGGACAGTACTTGGTCATACCGGGTACTACAGAAAGTTCATCAAGGGCTACGCAAATATTACAGCGCCGATGGAAAAATTGCTCAAAAAGGATGTAAAATTCCTATGGAACGAGGAATGCCAGCAGAGCCTAGACATACTTAAGGAGAAGATGGTCACAACACCCATCCTAGTATTATTGGATTGGACTAAGCCTTTTCATGTACATGTGGATGCATATGGCATCGCATTAGGAGTCGTCTTAACCCAGCCAGGAGAAGGGGATCTTGACCACCCCATCGCATATTCCAGCAGAAAGTTATCCACAGCAGAAAAAAACTACACCACAACAGAAAGGGAGGGTTTAGCTATGGTATACGCACTGCAGAAGTTTAGGCACTATCTATTTGGGGCCTCGTTTAAAATGTTTACTGATCATTCCGCATTAAAGTACCTAGTCAACAAACCAGTGTTAGGGGGGAGAATCTGTAGATGGTTACTCCTCTTCCAGGAGTATGACTTTGAAATCATTGTGAAACCAGGCAGACTGAACGCAGTTTCAGACCATCTGTCACGGCTAGACTCAGGAGAAGAGCCCAGTAACCTAGAAGACAACCTGCCAGATGCGCCGTTGTTTTCCATACAGATTGCAGATGAGTACTACGCGGACATTATTCAATTCCTCACCACAGGAGTAGCACCTGACGACTTTACTAAAAAGCAAAAGAAGTAGTTGGTTGTTAAGGCAGCAGGCTTCACCCTCATTGCAGGATGTCTATACAAGTTAGGTCCGGATGAAGTTCTGCGCAAATGTGTGATGCCACATGAGCAAGACACTATTATTAAAGAGGCTCACTCAGGAACCACAGGAGGACATTATGCAGGAAAATTGACTGCGCAGAAAATTCTAGACGCAGGCTTGTGGTGGCCTACACTGCATAAAGATACAAAGGACTTCTGCAGATGCTGCGATATCTTCCAAAGGGTAGGAAAACCCTCACGCCGCGATGAAATTCCGCTGCGACCGCAGGTCACGCTGCGCGCATTCGACAAATGGGCGATCGACTTTGTGGGTCCAATCAACCCACCCAGGAAGCGCACAGGTGCGAGATACATCATCACTGGAACAGAGTACCTTACCAGATGGGCAGAGGCCAAGGCAGTAAGAAATTGTGATGCCGCTACAGGTACACAGTTCCTTTTTGAAAACATCGTCAGCAGGTTTGGATGCCCAGTAATTTTGATGAGTGATCAAGGCACACACTTCTTGAATAGCACTATTGAGGCATTGACAGAAGAATTCCAGATTCAGCACTATAAGAGCACTCCCTACCACCCACAAGCTAATGGTACGATCGAGGCCTTCAATAAGATTTTAGAAAATGCTCTTACGAAGATCTGGAATAACCAAAGGAATGACTGGGATCTCAGAGTTAACGCTGTGCTGTGGGCATACAGAACCACATGCAAGAAACTTACGGGACACACACCTTTCAGCTTGGTATATGGACAGGAGGCTGTTATGCCTCTGGAGTATATTCTTCCTAGCTTAAGAGTCACTCAGATTACCGGGATGACTGATATAGCCACGGTAGAGGAACGGTTAGCACAATTTCTCACCTTGGAAGAAGACAGGTTTATCGCCGGATTCCATCAGACAGTGCAGAAAGCACGCGAAAAATCCTGGCATGACAGACACATTAAGAATAAGACTTTCCAGATCGGGGACCTAGTGCTCCTATATGACAGAAAATTTTTGAAGTTTCCAGGGAAGTTCAAAACACATTGGCTGGGGCCATACCAGATACAGCAAGTCACAGAAGGAGGTGCTGTTCAACTCAGCCAGCTGAATGGGGAGCTTCTTCCCACATGGATTAATGGCAGTAGGCTTAAGCTCTACAGTGCCAACCTCCCCACCTCTCCATCTTAGCATGAACAGTTGATACAAGTGCAGATGCCCAGTGTAGTTGAAAGGAGGCATCGCACCAGGAACTAGTCTACACTAGTAGACAGTCTAGTCAGGAGGAATCGCACCAGCGCGATTCAAAAAAAAAATAAAAAAAATAAAAATTTTCGTAGGTGACAAGGAGGTTACACCGCAGCAACGTGACGTGTCACCGTGCCACGTATCCAGTTTGGCAACTAACAGTGGACCATCCAGTCATGGTCTGACAGGCAGTTAAGGAGGAAATGACCGGTATCCCTTACCGTAGATTTGGCGGCAGGCCTCATTAAGTTTCTAGATTTGACAAAATCTTTGACAAGACCGGCACCTGAGCACGCACAATTCGAGTAGCACGTGAGCAGATTTCTGCATTAATTGAGGATCGAAATGGTGGGCATGGTCTCATCCAGGTAATAATTAAGTCCGACGGGTTTTACCGGGATGACCGCCCCATCCAGGACCATTGACTCGCCATAAATATAGGACCTACCCAGGTACGAGAGTCACATTTGCAAACATCCAAGAGCCCTATAGAGCAGTCCTGAGCATCCCCTGTGCAGCATTAGCCAACCCAGTTACAGAGTACAGTGACTTCCAGAGTCCGAAGCCCCTGCACGCCCAGAGTATTGAGCCAAGCGGATTCTGACTAAAAGCGAACCTCTAAAAGGCATGTTGAGACTTTTTGACCCTGGTCCTGGTGACCGTAGATCCGCCATGACGACGTTGCCCAGGGTTGTGAAACTAAGTACAGCACAAGTTAGACAATTGCTAGGGAGGAAGATTCAAGCGCCAGCAGTAGAAGTTGTCACTAAAGTCTCCGCAAAGAAGAAGAAGAATGCCGAGCCGACCACTGAAGATAAGAAAGCAGAGCAGAAGACTGATGAGAAGAAATCTCCCGCTACAAGGAAGGTAAAAATAAGAAAAAGAAAGCAATGGGAGAAGGTCGTTGACCCATCTGATCAGCTAGCTAAAGAACAAAAGCTTCCTAAGGTAAAGAAAGAACATATGGTTGTCATAGATTAGAGGCAGCGTGCATGCTTGGAGAGAGGTGCTGAGCAAGAAAAGGCAAAACAGCACCTTGAGGATCCAAGGCAGCTTATGGACCTGGACCACTTTGAAGAGAAGAGAAGTGGAAGAATACTGCAAACCCAGCAGAGGGGAGACTTCCAGAACGCGGACAAAGGCTTGTCCTCGGAGCGGAGTTCATGGGTTGCTTCTTCTCCGTCCACAAGGCTCTAGATGGAAGGAAAGGTTTGAGGAGGCTGGAAGATACAGATTTTCCTTGTGATAAAAGTTCTAACCCAGATAAAGAGGAAAGGATATCTGTGGAACACTTCTCAAACACTAGAGATCTCATAAAGAAGAAAGAGCGAAGAAAGCGACACCGTGACTAAGGGCAGAAAGCATAAGAAAGCCCACCGAGCTACGTTACCGAAACTCCAGAAAGAGCATGCCGAGGTAATGAAGAACGAAGTTGCAGAACTTCGGGGTAAGTTGCAGAAAAATTTGCAGGAGGCGAAGGAAAAGCTACAACAAGAGACACCTGCTGGTAGTGGCTCGGGACGAGCCACAAGTGAGTGTTAGGGGACTGTTGGAGCAGGATCCCGCAGCTACAGAAGAAGCTGCTAGTTTTGGCGGAAAGAGAGAAGGCGGTGCTACGATGCCGTAGCACGTTTCCAGCTGGAGAGCAGAGCCGGAAACTATGACTTGTTGGGATAGAAGAGTCAAGAAGGCAACGGTACCTGAGCGGCCGAGAGAAGAAAGCTCAACCACTGCATTGAAGGCAGTGGCGGAAGACAGGAGGGCTCAGCGACCCTCATAAAGAAGAAGGAGCAACAAGGCTCAAGCATTGAAGACGAAGGACAGAAAGAGAAGCGGTGCATAGTACCCATGGTCAGTGCCGGGAAGCATGGAAGACTGCAGAGAGCTGCGGTGTGACGGGAAGCGGCTACCTCAAGGACAGAGAGGACCGACTGTCACTATTAAGGGTATGGGTTACTGTTGGGACAGGCCCACAGTGTTGTAATGGCACGAACTTCGGGCTGCCTATAAAAGCTTGCATTTTTGTATTGTAAAGGCTTGGTTAGATAATCAGTCAGTAAATAGTTGGTCAGTCGATAGCTTGGTATATTGAGGAATCAGTCAGGCAGACTGCGTTGTAACGATCCAGACACCTAGTTGTCTGTGAGTCATTTGAGTCTGTATGTAACCATCCATAGAGAGAGCAGAGAGGGAAGGGATATTGAGAGAAAGGCAATTAAGAGACAAGATCAGAGATTGAGAAGAGACCTTGCGCTGTATTTGTAGTGCAACGGACTGTGCTAACTTCCCTCAAGATATATAATAGAAGCACAGTTTGGTGGACGTAGCTCCCATCCTGGGGGTGAACCACGTTAAATCTGCATGTTATGTGTTGAATGGATGTGATTGTATTTGCTGATTGTTATTGGTTATTATGCATGTAATGATAGTAGCAGTAGATGAATGTATGTATCGTTCAGCTCATGATAATGCAAGAGGATAAAAGATAAGTTGAAGTATTACAGTAGACTGTTAAAAGACTACTTTACGTCTGTCTCTAAGGACCAGTTACTCACAATATATTTCTGAGAAGTATAGTTTCATACATCGGCACAGTCAACGCTAAGAGCGCAAGGTCGTATTGGTAAGATATCGCAGAGAGGTGATATCGCATCGGCAGAGGAGCTGCGTTGCGCGATACTGCGAGCTGAGGGCTTAGCGTTGAGGAGAGGATGGATGTTTCGCGGTGCGCAGAAATGTGGTAAGGTTGGGAATATTGTGAGTAAGTGGAAGTTGTGTGACACGGGAGGAAATCGTGCGACGTGCGCCGGATTAAGTATCGTACGGGTAAACAGTGTTGCGAGTAGAAGGAGACGAGCGGTGCGCAGGGCTAGTTGATCTAGTGGCGCGCAGGAGTAGGGGAAAAGAAGTAGGATGCGCAGAACCTGGTCCAAGACACTTGAGTCTTGGCCAACCCATTAGATTCACTTCGGGTGAGACTTCAGATTGCTTCGCGGTCTGTCGCCGAAAGGGCCAGTGAGTTTGGGGTGTTGTTGATTAATGATAGTAAACCCGGGTCTTCCCATGCAATCAACAGTTCTAAGACGAGAGGTAAGAACCTGTGCATCACATTGTGACTACTCTTTGCATCTTTATCACCCTGCATGGTTAATTAGGCACTTACATATCATACTTAAGTCAAAAAATACAAATACATGGTGGACCGGGCCGCAACCGATAAAACCTTTGTTTTGTTACTTTGACCTATGGTAGTCGGACCGCAAACCGGACGGATTCCCTATACCAAATAGTCATGGGCTATTTGGGAACGTTGACTGGGGAGAATCCCTTTGCTATTGTTGCCTGGAAATTTCTAGGCCTCAACACCATCTTTTTCTTATGTAAGGCCTTTGCCTCATCTCCCTCTAGAACTGGAACCTCCTCATGGATGTAGGAGTCTAATTCATTTTCTTCCAGGACCAAGGAGATCCTATACTTCCAGGCTCGGAATTTTTCAGCTCCCTCAATCTTTTCATCAAGCTTGGTATGATGAGACATCTTAAATGAGAACCTAAAATGGAAATACAAAATATTTTAGATCTTACCCGGTTCAAGATGTCGGATCTGAAACTTGAGCTGAAATCCTGCAAAGCTGGTTCAGGAGCAAATTAGGATTTTGCTTTTCTGAAGTTTTGTCTACCCAAATGCCTTGAAATTTGTCCCTAACTTCAATTTTGGGGAGGAGATCAATCCATGCCTAGGCTCACTGAAAAATTCCTCTTCTGTGAAAAACCCTAATTTTCGACAGTAGTGACAGGTACAAAACTGAAAAACCTCAGAATTGGATTCCGCTTCGATAGAAAGATGCGCCCTAAGGAGAAGAGTTGTTCCAACTTACTTTTGCTGAAAATCTGTGAAGGAAGATCCACAAACTAGGAAGCCCTAGTTCCCGTAGTTGCATAGTGTCTTCTTCTCAGGTTAGCTCTAATACCATGTTAGTTTTTCAACATTAAGCTAGCATTATGTTAGGATATTTACTGAGAGAACAACAAGTACAACAATAAAACACAAGAGACAATGAACACAGTGTTTTTGATTGAGGAAACCATAAATGGAGAAAACCCCGCAACATCCTCAGAGATAGAATCAGCACAAGATGTAAAACCCCAAAACAGCAAGATGCACTCCTGACAGTAGTAATCTTCTTCTTGTCTAGCCCCAGTGTCTTCTCCTTCCTCAACTATGCGCTACACTTGAGTGTGTGAGTGATGTGTGCTAAATACAGACCTCATCTCTCTATTTATACTAATCTCGACATGACTAAAAACCTACTAGGGCTGACCTCTACTTGGAGAGTCTAATAAACCCTAGTGCCGCGGAACTGCGGGGACTTTAACCCTTAGACAATTGGAGGGTTACCCACTATGACTTGACATGACTTGTTTACATTATTGATTCTCCCGATCGGAACATCAGGGCATGACAACATGACTCAATTACATAATAGACACATCCTGGAATAAACATAGGGTTACAATACATAAGATACATAGATGAATACATTCCGAAGTTACAAATACATCAACACTAAAGGGTCGACTTTCTCATCTTTGTAACCAATATATATATATATATATATATGTATGTATCTATGTATGTATGTATATCAGCCTCTACGTGAGAGCTCAGTTAGCTATCACTTTAACCAGTTTATGCATGTGAGTCATCATTCTTAAGCACGTTGTAATTCTGTTCCATATTTTTAATAGAAACTATATGTTATATTGTTTATGATTGCATTCAAGTAATCATTAGCCAGGAATCACCCCTGATTGTTGAGAGGGACCCTCATCAACTAGAGGTTTCTTTTCTTGTGTAGTTTCGTTACCTTTTATTTTATAGTTAGTTTAATTTCTAGTTTGTTTATGTTATTAAATCACTGCAAACATTTATTTCATTTGCTTCCTGTAATGCATTTTATTTCTAAAGTTAAATAGTTGTGCGCATAGTTTTCTTTCGATTTACTTGCAGTCATTTCATTTCCAGTTTTACTGTTCATTTTTGTATTTGCAAGTATATAGAATAGATTTATTTTTATCAAGTTAAAGTAGATTCATTTCTATTTATTTCCTTTCCATTATAAGTTTATTTAAATTTCAGTTTGTTTTTTAATGATTGATTTATGTTTATGAATTAGTTTAAGATTATTTCGCTGTCAAACTTGATTAATAAGTAGGTTTATTTACTGCCTCTCTACATTGTATTTACATGTGCACAAATTTAACAGAAGATTAGATCATTTAGGTTATTTTCTATAATTTTAATTGTGCAGACTATCATTCAAACAACCTGTTTAAACTATTATTCAAACACCCCTTTCAGACCTGCAGTTCAGTCTATCATCCAGTCCATTGTTTCGTTTTTAGTGTTTTTAAAGTGTTTTGAACCTATTTTAAGTTTTGTTTCTTTAGTATTTGAAGTATTCTTTGACTGTAATAGATAGATGATAATTCTATTTAACATTAAAGTTAAAATTAGATTGTTTTAGGTTATTTATTAAAGTTTTATCCTTATCCCTACTTCTTTTCACCTTGAACATGTTTTGAGCTATGTTGTGTTTTGTTTCTTGAGTTTGTTTCTGATTCCTTTTTCTATTGTGCTATTTTGTGCTCATGCCTTTGGATTGATTTATCTATTTTCATGTAAAACTTAGTATTAGATGTGTTATCCTTAGGAAAATATACTAGTACTTTGTAGACTGTTCCTTTTTCATTGTATGATTACCGAAAGAGACTTGTAGGATAGAATTCAAAGCCATTCCTATTAAGTTTTGTACTCGTTTCTTTTATTAAGTTTTATTTATTAGGTTTTCTACTTGTTTCCTTTATCAAGTTTTCTACTTACTTATAAATTAGTCCTTCCTTCCATCTTAGTCTTTCACTTGAAAAGTTAGTTGTTAATAGTATCCTTTTTAGTCTAAATTTATTTGCTTATAAAATAAATTATCAATCATTTGGTTTAGTATTATGTTTCGGTTCAATTACCTTAATAGTTGAATTCTTAGGAGTTTAACTCGGTTTTTCATTTTGAAATATCTTTTGATATTTGGCTTGTTAAAATATTTCCACAGCACCATAGGAATCCCTCTACCTTCGCATATATTTTGTGTCAACTCTAAGCCTACCAACCTAGGTTGATAATTAAATATTAGGTGAATTAATATAGACAATATAACACCCAATATTTTCTCGTTGTTTCCGGGGAGTTGTTCTGTAAGTTAGAATAGGTAGAATTATTTATGAAGCCTAGTAATAGGCTATTGGCGGGGGAGTAGTAAGACGATAGGTAAGAACCTATGCTTCTGTTATAATAGGCACCCCCAAATGCAACAATAGTAGTAGCATAGGTTTTTATTTCATTTAATTTTTTCATGAGCAGACTTAGAGATCCTCAGGGTAGATTTGTTAAGACAAAAAAACGTATTGAAATTCCTACTAACTTTTATATGGGATGTAATACCCCAACCACTAACTCAACAGAAAGGTATCGAAAGACACATGGAGGAAGTAGTTCTTCCTTGAAACCTAAGGAGACTCTCTCAGGGGATATTACTGAAGAAGCCATAGAAGGTGAAGGAACCTTGCAAGGAGGTCCTAAGGACCTCATTTATGAGAAATTTCAAGAGGATCAGCCACTAGTAACCTCTAACTCTCCACTAGTATTGAATCCAAAAAATAACTTTTCCACTAGTAGGAGATCTGAATTCCATTGAATTTGTTGATCTTGACCAAGTAAAAGCTCTCTTTGGAAACTTCATAGATCCATTTATCTCACAAATTAAAACACCCACAGTAGAACCTACTATCCCTCTAGGATTCAATAAAAATATGGTTGATCAAAGGAATATCTCTCCCGAAAAAGAACGTTGGGACACCTGATTATCACCTCGAAAGGATCCTCCTAGGTATATTTACGTTAAAATCCCAGCCTATATGGAGAGATGGGGAGAAAACAAAGATCATGATGAAGTTAGAAATGACAAAGGATAAGGGAAAAATCAAAATGAGGCTACCTTTCGGTTTAGTATTTTAGACACTATACATGATGTAACTATGAAAAACATCCCTTCTTCCTCCTTACCGACTTTTTATGGAAAAAGTAATGAGTACCTAGACACATTTCTATTCGAGTTAGATATCCTTTGTAGGAGCTATAATTATCTACAATATGCTCACAAACTAAAACTCTTTCCTGCTACACTAAAATATTCTTCCTTGAGATGGTTCGTTGGATTAGGTAAATCCACTATCAGAACTTGGGATGATATTAAAAACTCATTTTTGCAAAAATATCAAGACTATTGCAAACCTAAGGATTCTCGACATGATATATTCAAGATACAACAACTTGAAGATGAAATCCTGGAGGATTATCTCGAAATGTTTGTTTATACATTACATAAATCAAAATATATTGACCTCCAAGAAGATGCAGTACGTACACTTTTCCTTAAAAGGATATCTGAGGACTTGATATAAAGTCTTAATCTCATGGAATTCAAAGATATTTCTCATAAAACCCTTGCACAAATCAATGTTATGTGTAAAAATTATTCTACAAGTAGAGGGAAAGTTGGGAAAAAATTTCAAGAGCCTTATAGTAGAAATGTAAGAGGAAAAATTCCTAGTTTAGGTGGAGTTACAAGGATAGAATTAGGAAACCTATTTGAGAATTTTAAAACTGATATATTAGGAGCCATGGGTTCTCAACTAGATTATTTACAAGCCAAGAAAAGGCAGGATGAAGAACGAGAAGAAATGATAATTTTTTGTCCAAGATGTAGGACCAAACATCCTCAAAGGGAATGCCCATTCAACAACATCTCTGTATGTCACATCTGTACATAAGAGCAACCAACATATAACTTCCCATACTTTCCTGAGTTGCAAGCCATCTATAAGAGTGGGGATGTAGGTGAAACATCTAGGAGGCCTCCTTGGCAACCTAGAGACCAACTAGCATATCATAATTTTCCACCACAACCCCCACTCTATTATCCTCCATATCAACCACCTCAACAATGGAACAATTCAAGTTGGAAGAATTGGCCACCTCAGTAACCTCCTCCTCAATTTATGCAGAAGAAATATTGGTCACAAGGATGGAGAGGACAACCATACCCTTAGTCACAACCTATCTCTACACCTAATCATCCTTATCATCGGCATGAAACAAATTTCTAGCAAATTTCACCTAGATTTGTGCCTCCAGTTCCTCTCATTACACAACAAACTCATCACTTTCAGAATATAAATCCTCCACGACCGACATTATTATCCAAACAAATAATACCTAACCCAAATAATAAACCAAATCAATCTCTTAACAGCATTGAGTTAAAAACACTTCCATCATACCTTATTTTGATTGTACCTGTACATGAGATTCAATTACGATCTGGAAGAGTTGTGAATGACAAACCCAAGTCATCAATCATCATTCATGAGGAAAATGAAGAAGAAGAGGATTCAAATGAACCTTTGAATGATGTCATTTTAGGGGATGTGAACATTTTGAATATTCTACTACACACTCATCTTCTGCAAGAACCCATTTAGGAGCAAAGAGTTCCTCCATTTTCAAAAAGACTAGTAATAGAAAAACCTGTAGTTCATACTGAGTATGACATTTTGAATGAATTAAAGAATATATGTGTTAAAATTCCTCTATTACAAGATATCAAGGACATACCAATCTACAAAAAGGTAATAAAGGAATTATGCATTAAATGCCCAGGGAAGAAGCAAAAGGACCCTCTCACAATTCATGTTATAGGAGAGATGTATGAATGTATGACAGATCAGTCCTAGATTGCAAAATATACAAATCTAGGAGCCCTAGTAATGACTGTAATTGTAAACAATACCACCATAAAAAATACATTAATCGATTTAGGATCCGATATCAACATGATGACCACTGCAGTCTTAGAATTTTCACAGTTAGGACAATTTCTCCGACCTACCCCTCCATCCTAGAACTAGAAGACTGTACTACGACAAAACCTGTTGGAGTCTTGGATGAAATTATTGTATCAGTATCCTCATGGGAATACCCTGTCGACTTTATGGTCATAGAATCAAAGGATCCTTCTAAAGGGAATCCTATTATTTTGGGAAGACCATGGTTAGCTACTGTAAATGATTTTATAGGATGTAGGGATAGAGAGATGGCTATTTCCAATGGGTTTTCTACACAAAGACTTATTTTATACGCCCCATCACAACCAAGAACTAAAAATCCATGGTGGTTAAATTGTTCTATTGGGGACGAGGACTTTGATAACCTCTCCCTTCCTAGTGTTTTCTCCTAGGAACTTCAGTAGCAGACCATTGAGAATGTATTAAATTAGTTTGTTTCTTCAACAACTTGTATATATTTTCCTCAGTCTTTTGCTCAATTCGATTAGATTTTTGGAGATGAGTTCCAAGAGAATATGGTTATCTCAACATTTACAGACACACCTTGTGTCTTCATAATTGAAGAGAATATAGGACCCTATACCATACCTTGTGAAGTTGGCCTTGAAAAGTTTCTACATATAAACGTAGGATTAAGTGAAAACCAACAAGCACAACTTCTTGAGGTTCTTAAAAAATGAGCTATAGCATTTGCATGGGAATACACATATATGAAGGGTATAAACCTTGATACTTGTATTCACCATATTTATACGGATCCAAGCATTTCACCTGTAAGGCAGCCTCAGAGGAGGATGAATCCTTCTCTAAAGGATATAGTAAAAGAATAATTACAAAAACTCCTCAATGTTGGTTTCATCTATCCTATCTTCGATAGTAAATGGGTGTCTCCTCTAGTGGTATCCACAAAGAAAGTCATAGGAAAATGGTGAATTTGTGTTGATTTTAGAGAGCTAAACAAAGCTACACTAAAAGACTACTTTACTTTACCTTTTATTGATCAAGTGTTAGATACCCTGTCAAGTAAACAATATTTTTCCTTTCTTGACGGAGATAGTGGTTACAACCATATTTTAATAGCATCTAAAGATAAATACAATACCACTTTTACATGCCCTTGGGGAACATATGCTTATAGAGTTTTTCCATTTGGCTTATGTAATGCACCTACCACTTTTCAACGAGCAGTCTTAGGAATTTTTTCTGATCTTATACATGACTGTGTGGAGGTATACATGGATGATTTTATAGCCTATGGTAATACCTTTCAAGAATATCTTGACAACGTAAAAAAGGTCCTTATCCGATCTCAAGAAACGAATTTATCCCTTATTCATGAAAAATGTAAAATGTTATTAACATAGGGTATAGTTTTAGGAGACCATGTTTCCTCCCAAGGAATTAAGGTAGATCCTGCTAAGATCGAAGTATTTGTTGGCCTTCCCTATCCAAAAACTCAAAAGGAGGTAAGAATATTTCTTGGTAATGCAGGATATTACCGTATATTTATTGAGAATTTTACTAAAATAGTTGCACCAATGTTTAAATTGCTTACAAAGGATGTAGAATTCCAGTGGACAGAATCTTGTCAAAGTGCTTTTGAAATCTTAAAAGCTAAACTATCAATGGCACCAATACTCAGGGATCCCGATTGGTCCGTTATTTTTCATATATCCACTGATGCCTCTGATATGGCCATAGGAAGAGTCTTGGGCCAAAAAGACAGACAAGCATCTTATGCCATTTATTTTATTAGCAAGAATTTGACTCCCGTCGAACTAAATTACATTGTTACTGAAAAAGTATTTTTGGCAGTAGTTTATTCTATTAATAATTTTCTCCATTACATTACGGGTTAGAAATTTTTTGTACATACCAATCACTCTAACATTATATTTTTAATGAATAAACCAATTACCAATGGTAGAGTGACCCGGTGGCTTCTTCTATTGCGAAAGTTTAACATCACCGTCATTGACCGACCTGGTAAAGAAAACCGAGTAGCATATTTCCTCTCTCACATTCAACATGATGATGGTGCTAAACCCATTGACGAAACTTATCCTGATGAACATTTGTTTCTTGTGTCTATTCAAACCCCTTGGTTTGCATATATTGCCAATTATTTAGCAACTAGGAAATTACCAAACCAGTTGTCCCCACATGAGAAGCGTTGTATTATAGTAAAAAGTTCTAATTATTCTTGGGTTGATAATGACCTCTTCCACACCAGTCTAGATCTTGTTATTCGACAATGTGTGCGAGAGGATGAAATGATAGACATCCTCCATGCATGCCATGATAGACCATGTGGAGGACATTTTTTCGATAGGCGGACAACATACAAAGTATTGCACTCTGGTTGTTACTAGCCAAGCATTTTCAAGGATGCTTCCAAGTATGTTAAAGGATGTGATAGTTTCCAAAGAATGGGTAGACCTACCTCATCTAATTATATGCCTTTAAAACCTCAGGCCCTGATTGAGCCTTTTGAAAAATGGGCCCTTGATTTCGTGGGACCAATTTCTCCCATGTCTCGTAAAAATAAATATATCCTTGTTTGCACAGACTATGTCACCAAATGGGTAGAAGCTAAAGCTTTATTTAGGGATACAAAGAATCAGTGGTAGAATTTATATATGAATAAATATTCACCCGGTTTGGTGTACCTAGAGAAATTGTCACAGACCAAGGTACTCAATTCACTTCCAAATTAATGAAAGAACTGACTACAAAATATGGAATCCGACATTGCAAATATTCACCTTATCACCCTTAGGATAATGGTCAGGTAGAATCAACCAATAAAGTATTAGAATCCATTTTAACCAAAACCATTCACTTACATCATAAGGATTGGGCAGATAGACTCCCGGAGGCCTTATGGGCCTATAGGATAACATAGAGAAACACTACTAGACATACCCCCTATGAGTTAGTGTATGGAAAACAAGTCCTTTTACCTGTTGAATTTCAAGTTAAAACCTTTCATATGGCAGAACAATCAGCCATGTATTTGGATGAAGCACAAAAACAATGATTGTTACATATTAATGAGTTAGATGAGATTAGACAAGATGCACTCCTAAGAACCATGCTAGTACAGAATCAACGAAAGACGTGGCATGATAAATTTATTAAGAAAAATCAATTTAATACTAGAGATTGGGAACTACTATATGACTCGTGGTTTAAAAATTTTAAAGGAAATTTAACTACCCATTGGATGGGCCCACATGAATTAGTTACAACTTTTGACAGTGGGTCAGTAGAAATTAAGAAAATGAATGGTTCACAAGTTTCCTTTGTAGTAAATGGACACATACTTGACTTTATAACCAACCAACATCTAAATAGGATTTCATACATAATGTTTTGCAAAAAAGGGAAATGGAATTGGTTGAAGAGGAAGTTATTCCTCCTCCTCCTGATCTTTAAAAAAAGTATTTTGGGTTATCATCACTTGTATATATGTAAATATGTGTTTGTTTCTTTGAATAAACAAGAGTCATTTCTGAAAAATTGCTTACAAGGGACTCTTTTTATTTTTTATAATGTTATATATGTTTTCATAAATAGATTGAATCATCTAACAAGTGGTTTTGCATTTTGATTACAAGTACTTTATCTCTATGAGAAGCTCATGGAGTATTATTTGGAAAAGGGAAGTACGCTAAAACACTCACCAGGTATCTTAGCCTTTCTTGGGGTACTTTTGAACTTTGCAGCTTATAGTGGCAATACAACAAAATATGTGTGTGTGTGTGTCATTCTTAACCAGCTCTTCTATGATTCATATGGTTTTTGGTATTTTGATTTAGACAAGTATAGTTTTTATTTTCTCTTTTTGAACAGTTGCTTGACATACCTACTTTCATTATTATAGTTTTTTTTCTTTCACAATCGTATCTTACACCTATGGATTACTAGTTCATCCTATACTTGTTATCAAAACTTGTCTCTCAAGTATTTTTGTGATAAATCGAAAGTAAGTGGAATTTTTGTATGTGGGGAACATTACTTATCTCTAATGAAGAAGAAGGATTGTAAGGTCAAAGAACAACTTTAAGTTATTATATTTTGACATGATATATGATTAAGGCCATTATGAAAAGTTACTTCTGAGTTTATTTTACAAAATTGAATTATGTTTTTAGTAGGGATTAATGTGCTCTAGTACCAATTGGCTTCCATACATTTAATATCATTATCCAAGGCAAACTCATGGGGGTACTGAACAGGCCTGCAGGTAGTGGGTCAATGTTAAGTAATAACATAAAACAAGGAAGCTCGATAAAATGCAAGTAAACCTGTCTGGGTACCGAACATGCTCATTGGCAGCGGGACTATGCTTGCATGGTACCAAGGTAAACCCGGAGGGGTACTGAACAGACCTACTGGCAGTGGGTTAATATCGAGTAAAAGAGATATGGTTAATGCAGCACTATGCACATAGTTCAGAAAACAATGATAATATAAAGAAATTTTTTCATAATTTATGAATAAACATGTCACAGCCAATTGTTTATAATGTCATTTGAGAATGACTGTGAGTTGGGATTGGGCCTAACCATCTAATTCAACATATACCTAAGATGTCATTATCCTAGAAATGGGACCCATAGCTGTAAATCTCACACTTCGAGGTAAACTTAAAATATTTTGTGCTGACAAGATATCTTTAAAATGAGGAATGGATGACTAGCTTTTCCTATGGCATTCTTTTGGTTATATTATCATCATTCAAGTGGAATTTCTAAGCACTGTTATATTTTTCATGAATATACATATCTGAACCATTTCCATTTACTAGTTAGTTTTTTTTTCTTACAAAATAATAACAGCGTGATAGAAATATTTATTTCATTATCTGGAACAATCAATTCTTCTCTCTTGTATGGCTTGATGACATTCCATATATTTGGTTTAGGGGAGGATTAGGAAAAATTAGACTGTTTTTATTTTTATTATTTATGATAGATCTATTTATCTCTGACAAATGATAAGTGTTTTCAGGATAATGTAAGCAGTGGAAATTGGTTATAGCATGAAGCATATTTTCATAGAAAAATCAATATGGAGGACTATATGAAGGATTGAATGAAGGCCCAAATGAAATACCAAATGAATATCTAAATAAAACATTGTGATATTACAGGACATATGATTAAAATTTGCTAACCAAATTTTGTTTTTTTTGGAAAATAGTTTTTACCTCCATGTGGACTCTTTGACTGTAAAAACTTTTAGTCATAATTTAACTATTGGCAACCCTACCCTCTTACCCAATCATGCATGTAAACTATCAAATGAATGATTTTATTATTAATCAAAAATGTGATTTATGCCTTCATGTAATATGTTCAACCCATCCAAAGTTTTACTTTGTACATGGTTGAACTAATTACCAAACTTATGAATTCATTCATTAATGCATATGCTCGTTAATAGCATGCGTCTCAAGGTTCGCTATGATAGCGTGATCTCTTAAACAGGGAAAATTTATTGCTATTCCATCATTTTCATTATTTATGTAGAGCTGTTTTAGACATTTTCTTCTTACACCCTCTACAAAAAGATCTTGCATCATAACTGTTGAACAATGACGAATTGTTTCGAACCTGAGAGCTATCAAATAAAAAATGTTGAAGAAATCAACAAATCAATTAAATATTCATACAACATTTAACATGAAAGACATTCTATTTTGAAAGCACACGCCAGAAGACTAAAGTTCAAATCACCTCCTTGATCTTCCTTCTTCCTAAGTTATCTTTCTTTTTGCTCAGTGGGACCTGGCATTTCTCTAGTTTGGGCGAATGTTGACCCTGGATTTGTTATCATTTTTGGCAGTTAAATCACTCATTTAAACATATGTTTTGTCATTCTTTTGGATATTTTCTGTCACATGGCTTACCATTCAGCCCTAGGTATGAATGAATTTAAGGTTTCTGTAAAATCTGTTTATTATTATCATTTACGGCTTTATTGATTAAAATTGACATTGCTTGAAGCGCGTTTGATATATTAATTTATGTGTATATTTGTTTGCAGGTGTGACACAGTCTTTCGGATAAGTTAACAAATAGACATGTGTTCAGCTGGATATGCGTAGAGCATATCCATCTCACTGTCCAGCTGACCGTCTAGCTTGTTAAACAGACTGCGCGTTGTTGATAACAGATTCCAAGAATTAAAACGTTGCAACGGTTTGCAAACTACTTGCTGTCCACGCATCTAGGTGATGAAGATGCTCTCGTTCCAAAAGACTCGCCATCACATAGCCTTTGCTCGACACCACACCACTAGCCCGTGTGTTTGGATGATAACATGATTCATGTTCTAGAAGACTCGCTAGAGTGCTTTCCTTTGTCTGATACCACTCCACCTGCCACGCTAAAGAAGGATCCTGTACACCACATCATGTGATGAAGAGAGTCGACATGCAAAGGAGAGGGAGAATGCTATGCATTTCGATTTAATCAGTTAAATGGCCATAATGGTTGACTAAATTTAGAGAGTAGTCAACCACTAAAGGGTCGACTTGATCATATCTATAAACAATATATAGATATTAGCCTCTACGTGAGAGCTCAGTTAGCTAGCAGTTTAACCAATTTATGCATGTGATTCATCGTTCTTAAGCACACTATATTTTTGTTCCATATTTTTAATAGAAGTTGTATGTTCTGTTGTTTATGATTGTGTTCAAGTAAGCATTAGCCGGGCATCACCCCTAATTGTTGAGAGGGCCCCCCATCAACCAGAGATTTCTTTTCTTGTGTAGTTTTGTTACTTTTTTCTTTCGTAGTTGGTTTAATTTCTAGTTTGTTTCTGTTATTAAATCACTGTAAACATTTATTTCATTGTCTTCCTGTAATGCATTTTTATTCTAAAGTTAAATAGCTACGCGCATAGTTTTCTTTCAATTTACTTTCAGTCATTTAATTTCCAGTTTTACTGTTCAGTTTTGTATTTGCAAGTATATAGAATAGATTGATTTTTATCAAGTTAAAGTAGATTCAATTCTTGTTATTTCCTTTCCATTATAAGTTTATTTCTTAATGATTGCTTTATGTTTATGAATTAGTTTAAGATTATTTCGCTATCAAGCTTTATTAATAAGTAGGTTTATTTACTGCCTCTTTGCATTGTATTTACATGTGCACAAATTCAGTTGAAGATTAGATCATTTAGGTTATTTTCTATCATTTTAATTATGTAGACTATCATTCAGACAACCTGTTTAAACTGTTATTCAGACACCCCTTTCAGACTTGCAGTTCAGTTTGTCATCCAGTCCGTTGTTTCATTTTTAGTGTTTTTAATGTGTTTTAAACCCATTTTAAGTTCTATTTCTTTAGTATTTGAAGTATTATTTGACTGTAATAGATGGATGATAGTTCTATGTAAAATTAAAGTTAAAATTAGATTTTTTTAGGTTATTTATTAAATTTTTATCCTTATCCCTACCACTTTTCACCTTGAACATGTTTTGAGCTATGTTGTGTTTTGTTTCTTGAGTTTGTTTTTTATTCCTTTTTCCATTGTACTATTTTGTGCTCATGCCTTTGGATTGATTTATCCGTTTGCATGTAAAGCTTAGTATTAGATGCGTTATCCGTAGGAAAATATACTAGTACTTTGTAAACTGTTCCTTTTTCATTGTATGATTACCGAAAGAGACTTGTAGGATAGAATTCAAATCCATTCCTATTAAGTTTTCTACTTATTTCTTTTATTAAGTTTTCTACTTGTTTCTTTTTATTAAGTTTTCTTTATTAAGTTTTATACTTGTTTCCTTTATTATGTTTTCTACTTACTTATAAATCAGGCCTTCCTTGCATCTTAGTATTTCACTTGAAAAGTTAGTTTTATATATGGATGATATCATTGTGCACTCTAGATCTGACATGAAACATATCAAGCATTTGGAGAAATTTTTCCTGAAATGTAAGAAGTATGGAATATCATTAAACCCCAAGAAATCAAACTTTTCATTGGAGGAAGCTGTTAGCACTCATAATCACACCCAAGGTTGCAGCAAGGTAGACCCTGAGGTAACAACAAAACTGATTTAGGAAAGGGAGTTGGATTCTCCAATTTCAGAGAGGGATCTCTCACAAATACATAACAAGGACAGATTATATTTTCACAGAATGAATATCAAATATTGGTGGTTGAAACAGGGTAACCACATATCAGGCTATGGAGTCACAAATACCAAGAAAATAGAGTGGTTTGTGTAGGAAATGCTTGCAAGAGCAAGGTAGTACTTCAATCACGATCAATATGTTTTGGGTATGGTGGAAATGGAAGAAAGATGAAAGTCTATTAGTGTAGAGAACCATATGGATGAATTCTACACCAAGTTTGGAAGAAACATTTGGTGGATGTTGGAGACAATGACTGAGGCTTATGAGTATGAATCTCGAACCATTATACACTGAGCATACAACATGAAGAAAACATAATGTAAATAAATAACAGGAAGAACATGCACATAAAGAAAGGAAAATTACAGACTGTAATTAAGAAGCAAACAGGAATTCTTGCATTCAAATAACCAACATTTGGCTCTATAACTTGTATTGAAAATAGATCAAAATATCACAAAAACAATAGTAAAAAGGGCTCCAACCAAATATTTCTCCTTCTATGAAGAGTACATTTATAGTGTTCAGGCCCCTGAGACCAACCTCAAAACAAGGCCAAAATTAGTTACAAAATCAACAACAAACTTTCAACAAACTGTATTATGGCATTTTTCCTATGGGTGGCAGAAAAGAGAAAGTGATGGAGGTAACATCTCTGTTGGGTCTCAAGAGATGCAATGTCTTCAAAATCTTGGCTCGCCTGATTATTTCACACCTATATCTTTAGTTCTGATCATGCCCTAAGAATATCATCCTTTATGTAGCCTTTGTTTGGTGTTACCATAGTTTTCAATCACTTTCCATTGGTTAACCAGCTCTCGTACTGATGGATCGTATCCTGAGGTGTCGTACCTGCTACTACTGGCTATGGATCTGGATATGCAAATATCAACGTGGAAGAGATGCTACTATCAACGTTTCTAACTTTACCAATTATTCTTCCAATACTCCAAGATCTAGGTTCTCCAAATAGGAAGGTGTTGGTAAATTTTTGCACAGAACCTTCAAATCAAATAATAATTCAAATTCACCAAATAGTTTTTCAACCATGGTTTTGCCTAAAAGTGACTGTCGAGCCATGTCTTCGAATTTCCTGTGATATTTCCTGCACTTGATTAATTTTCCATGATACTATTTCTAGGACAACATTGGTCCTTTTTCTTCTCATAATAAATGGATCCCCCTTTGGACCAAAGGTTTAAACAATGCAACAAAGTCATCGACTTGTTTGCACATGAAATTCCATTTTGCTTCAACCATCTTTAAGTGACGGTGTTTGTGAACCACCCTTATGGACCATGTGATGATTGGAATCCTATCATGGATGTTTCCTTTTTTTATTTCTTTGTCAGTCAATATATTTAGAAAACTGATGGCACCTTCAGCTGTGTCCAAGGGCCTTTTGTTCAGGTCCATCTTTATTGTCTGGATGTGCTTTTTTGGCTGCATGTATGACATTATCCTTATCTTGGATAAAATCCAAGTTGGATGCACTTTGGTTGATTCTGTTATTATCATTTCCTAGTTTAGGTGCTTTTCCCCTTGTAAGGTTGCCTGAACTGAAGAAAGTTTTGTTAATTTGTCATTTTTATCCTCCAATTCTTTACAATGTTATTTTAGCTTCTTTTTTATCCTTTCTTTGATATTAGCCATATCCATTAGGTCTTTATTCTATTTTATTAGTCCAATGATCTCTAGAGCTTTGAGACTTACCTGGAACATGACTTGGGAGAGGGATTCTGCACTAGATATTTTAGACGACTGAGCCACAGGCATTGGTTGTTCCTGAGCTTTTTCCTTTAATTTGCTTAACTCTCTTTCCAAGTCAGCTTTCCTTGCTTCGAAGGATCATTTTTTTCCAACCCAGAGCTCTGCCTCTTTCTTCCATTGTTTCTCCTTTTATTCCTATTTGATCAGTCTAGCATTACAATCCATTAAATTGGTGTTTAATGCCTCTTTCTCTTTTTCAATTTCAGTCAATTCGGCAGTTTGTATAAGCTAAGTAGTGAGGATGTCTAGATTTTTATTCAACAGTTGGATTGTACCCTCCTTATCCTTTAGCATCTTTTGTGTTGTGGTACCTTTATCTCCTAGGCTATCTACCACCAATATATCTACTTGGAGCTTCCTGATCTTGGTTTTGTAAGCCTTGTTCTCCACCTTCTCCTTCCGGATCATCTCTTCAACTCTTTTCTTACCAGTTGTTAGTTTCGATATTTGCAAGGCAGATTGGAGAAGATCATTGTAGAGGAAATCACTTATCCCTTGGTGTAAATGAATCATGTCAGTTTTGGGGACCCTTTTTGGATCTACCTTTAGCTCATCTACCTTGTCTCCTGTCATCACGACCAAATTCAATGTGTCACTTGTTGGGTCTCTGATAGTCACCAAGGAGGTACTCTGGCCTGATAATTTGTTCACTTCATCACATAACTTCATTCTTTATTTAAAGGATTTTTCATTAGCTTCTCTATATTTGTCTAGCAAATTGTATTTAGACTTATACTTACTTACTACCTCCTTAGGAATACTGCTGAACGCATACATCTGAATTTCAAAAGTTGGACCTTTAACTTTCACATTTTTCTTTCTCCCCTTAGCCTTGGAACTATGCATGAGTTTATTTGGTTCTTCAGTTTTATGCTTCTTGGGTGTTCTAGCTGTATCCCCTTCATCCACATCCATGGACTCTAGGTATTCTCTTTTATTACCCTTCTTAGATAGGCTATCCAAAGTGGTGATCTATGTGGACATGGCCACAATGCTGGAGAGGTCTTGATAGGGGGAACCCCATACCGGTGTAGAGGAGGCTGAATTTTCTGGAATATCTTCATCAAAGTTAGTCTCTCTAGGGTATTTCATCCAATTATCCTTCTCCACCAACCCCGCCACTTCAACGTCGTGCTCAAATCTCTTGTTCTTATTCGCTTGCCTTGTACTAGAGATGATGTTTTGAGGGTCATAGTCAATTATGACCTCCATCGCAAACCCTTATCCCAGAGCAAATTTTTTACCATTGGAAAGCCTAATTTGTTTTTAACAGTAAAAGGAATGAATTCCCATGGAAACTTGATATCTGGAAGCTTCCTGAAGCTTAGAAAGTGTTAATCTTTGGTTCTCCACCTTTTCTTGATTATCTCTAGTGCAAACATCCTCATTCTCAAAAACACCAGTAGGACGTATGGATGACGAGTAAACCCAGAGACCCTAATCATGTATTGTCTTATGAGAGAAAAAAATCCCCCACTCTTCTTTCAGGGGATAACTATAGCAGGATTTTCATCTCTGGTAGGAGCCTTGGCAGCCTCGTTTGGAAGAGTACTTCATATACTAATGCCATGAGGGCATTCATGAACTTGCAATAATCCTTGTGCATGTCTTCTGTCATAACCATTTCTAGGAGCTACAGCTTGTCATCATTGAAGCTCAAAAACATATTCATAAGGAGGGATTGGAACTTGAAGGTTCTCAACTGATGAAAATTACTCAACTTGGAATTTATACTTCTAGATAGGAATTCATCAAATTGTAGACATGCAGGTGGTGAAGGCTGACTCGATGCTCCTGATGCTGCTCAATTTGAACTAAGGGTGAATATTAGACTTAATAAAGGTTTTGTGACAAATTGGTTCGAGTCCATACCTAATAACTGGATTGCTAGGGTTATCATAGAATAAGTCTCTTCGTTAAATATGTCAAAGTTGACGGGGAATGGAGGGTTTGAAAACTGACTTTTTGGCTTCAAACAGGTTCCAATGAAAGCCTCTTTTTCTTCAGCTGGAGACCTCTAAAAAACCATAGTATATCTTCTTCATTATACTCACTGGACATATGGTTAAACTCATAAGGGATTAGCAGAGTGTTTTGGATGTTAAGGGAATTTATGGGACACAACATCCTAGACCCAGACACATGCATTATCACACCCTCGGACGGAGAATAGTCGCTTATGCACCATATTAAATTGAGCACATAGATCTATGTACAAACACACAACTCACATGATAGATCACACAATTTACTCAGTTATTGAAGAATGAAATAGTGCAAAAATGGCTTGCAGCTGTGAATGCTTTTCATTAATCAAAGAGTAATTAGATTGATAATTATAATGAAGTACAATCACTTTAATAGCCACAAGAAATTTGAATCCACATGAGGAATTTTGAATTGATTAGACTCTACTTGACTGTAGGTAACCAAGACCTAGTCTAAATCACTATCAGAGGACTCAATAGTTAACTGACCTTGTCTAAACCATAATCGGAGTTCATCGGAGCTCTAAAACATAACTCAAGTGTTACATTCAGTGTTGACTAAGGTTAACTGACAGTGGTAGGTGAGAAATGTGCCCCACATGTGTTCAGTCAAGTAAACATAGTGCTAACTGAATGTAACTGACTACTAACTTAGCTTGACTAGTCATTAACTGAAGTGAACTGACCTTGGTTGGTTTCAGCACTCCCAGTGGCTTCCTAAATTGTAGGGATTGGTCTAGGAGGCTCCTAAACTGATGCAATCAAGTGAAATCAGTGGCAATGAGCCTCAATTAGTGTTCCCCACACTTTAGTAACTAAAACATGCGCCCCAATTAGGTCAAGTGGACTCAATGGTGTTAATGACTATAAATAGACTGGATGGACTCCCAATTTAGACATGACTCCCGATTTAGACATATGACCAAATTTGTACAAGGGAGGATTAATAATCCTAACACCCCCCCTGAATGCTAACTTGGAAAATATATGGGCCCTAGTAACTAAGACCATAGGTCACCCATTACATCAAGTAAAGTAAAGTAACTGCTAAAAAACAAGGTGCTGGGGAAAAAACCACATGGGAAAAAATCCTCTCCTCCAATTAAGCAGGTAGAATCAGGATCGATCTGGTTCTTCTGTGCACAGGTATCTTGGGGCCTGGCATGTGAACCTCTCCATCATTATGTCTATAGGAATATTCCTCTTTGGAAGAAGAATTATATGCTCAACTAAATCAGAAATATAGACAGCTGTCGGATAAAGACTGGACCCATGTAGAGCAACTGAAGTCAACTGAAAAGTGAGAAAAGGTTATTGAGAATCAAGAGAATGTGAGGAACAGTCAAGAAACTGATATTTTTCATCCATGAACAGAAAACCATGAGTGGTAAGAACAGCCCCAAGTGTTAGGAGCAGGTTTCCAGGCGGATGCAGAAAATCTTCTTCTTTACTAGTTTTGTGAGGAGATGAGCATGTGATCAATAGTAGAGAAGCACTGGGACTGTTGAGAGTTAATGATTGAGCTCCATAGTATGATATATCTTCTGAAATATATAATGAATTACATAATAAAATTTCAGCAACCTCATATGAGGAAACTAACACCAAATCCCCATCAGCAGTTTTGAAGAGAAAGTGCGGTACTTGATTTTTCACACCGGAATTGGTGAGAGAAGCTACAAGCATGACTGAAGGATTTTGTATTTTAAAATATGAAACAAATAATATCATATCAGAAATTAAATCAGATCTAAATAGGTTCAAAACAGATCCAAAACTGTGAAATGGAATCAAATCCCTAGCAGCAGTTTTGTAGGAGACTTGTGGTACTTGTTTCTTCACACCGTTGATGAGAACAGCTACAAGTGGTACTGAAAGATTATGAATTTGATATATTAAACCAAGAAATATCAGATTATATCTAAATTATATCATATCAGATACAATAATTTTAATATCAGATTCAAATAAATGGTTAACCGAGACGATGGATGCACAGCTTTCTTCTTCTTCAAAATTCTGAATTTTGGTGCATGCAATCCTGCAGGAATTTACTGAAAAATATAGATCATGAGGAGCAAATGGATCACTCTTTTAATCTGATATTTCTTCCAAAATATCCAAGGTATCACATATTTTCACACCATCAGCAACATTAGAGGGACAAAAATCAAAGTTCTCTTCACTTTCGGAAGCAATTACTAGTAAATTTTGCACATAATTTAAAGGAAAATCATTGGTGAATGTTTGCATGGAAGTGCAGCAGAATTTTTCTTCAATATCAAATATTCAAATGTCTTATTATGCTTCAGAAATATGAGAATATGAGATATCAGAGATCTCATGAACTTCCGAAGCATCAGTAGAAGGAGTCACTGCATGGAGACTGTCTTCAATTCGAATTGACTGTGTAGAAGCTTCTGCTTCTTCTTTATCTTGAACAACTTCATCAGAGAGAGTGGAGGACGAGATTTTTGGATCAAGGATGCTTATGGTGCTGGATGTTCCAAAATATCCATCACTTTTATTCAGCCAGTTAATCTTACTAAAACACTCTTTACCGAGCCCAATAGACACCCGACAGATACCTTGTCTCATCAAAGATGAAATCATTTCAAAGTTGTACCTGCAAAACAAAACAAAAATGATCCAGTAGGAGATCTGAGGAGGAGAAGTGCCTTGTTCATCGAGGCTCTGATACCATATTAAATTGAGCACATAGATCTTTGGACAAACACACAACTCACATGATAGATCACACAATTTACTCAGTTATTGAAGAATGAAACAGTGCAAAAATGGCTTGTAGCTGTGAATGCTTTTCATTAATCAAAGAGTAATTAGATTGATAATTACAATGAAGTACAATGGATTTAATAGCCACAAGCAATTCGAATACACATGAGGAAGTTTGAATTGATTAGACTCTACTTGACTGTAGGTAACGAAGACCTAGTCTAAATCACTATCGGAGGACTCAATAGTTAACTGACCTTGTCTAAACCATAACCAAAGTTCATCGGAGCTCTTAAACATAACTCAAGTGTTACATTCAATGTTGACTAAGGTTAACTGACAGTGGTAGGTGATAAATGTGCCCCACATGTGTTCAGTCAAGTAAACCTAGCGCTAACTGAATGTAGAGGACTAGAACTGAATGTAATTGACTCCTAACTTAGCTTGACTAGTCATTAACTGAAGTGAACTGACCTTGGTTGGTTTCGACACTCCCAGTGGATTCCTAAATTGTAGGGATTGTTCGAGGAGGCTCCTAAACTAATGCAATCAAGTGCAATCAGTGGAAGTGAGCCTCAATTAGTGTTCCCCACACTTAAGTAACTGAAACATGTGCCCCAATTAGGTTAAGTGGACTCAATGGTGTTAATGACTATAAATAGACTAGATGGAATCCCGATTTAGACATAACTCCCAATTTAGACATATGACCAAATTTGGACAAGGGAGGATTAATAATCCTAACACACCCGTCTATGAATTCTAGGAAACTAAGGGTTTGCTCAATAGAGAAATAAAATAAAAAGGAATTGAACACCCCATGAGTGTCGATTCCCTGTAACTAAAGAGTTTTTAGTTTACTCTGAGTGGCTTTTATACTATAACTTAATATGATAGTATCGAATACCTCAGTGTCTTTATCTACTAGGGCTTCCTTATCCTCCTGAAATTCAAGGTTTCGAGCCTCTAAATCTTCTGCTTCGACCATGAGAAAACAACTTAATATAGCAAAGAAAAACCTAGCGGGTTGATAGTTTTCTTTGAATATTTTCCAAGGTGATGTGGTATGCACATTCTAAATGCTTGCTTCCCAATTCTGTAAAAGAATAACCTGTTTGGATCCATGTGATGACTTTTATACTATTTTATTCTCTTATCTCACCAGGCATATTTTCAGTTGGATGAAATATTAGTCGTGGATATGGGACCTAGGAGCATTGAGCCATATGATATTGGCTATTGGATTTCATAATATCATGCATTCCCTTCACAACCCTTTGTGCATCTTCGACCCATGGGATTTAAACCCCATAGTCAATATTAGACTCTCCTACCATCCCACTGTCCAGAGCGGAGAGCTTTATTGAATTCTGCACTTTTCAACCGATATTTCTACTATGCACTTGTGGCTGTCGGAATGTTAATTTTTCATCACATTAAGCTAGCATTATGATCTTAGGATCTTTTCACTGAGAGAATAACAAGAACAGCAATAAAACATAAGCAAATCACAAGAGACAAGAGACACAAAGAGTTTTCCTCGTGAAAACCATAAAGGAGAAAACCCCGCAACTTCCTTAGAGATAAAATCAGCACCAAAACAGTAAGAGATCTCCCAACAGCAGTGGCCTTCTAGTCCCAGTATATTTCCTCCTCCACAAGTGCGCCTCACTTAAGAGAGTGAATGATGTGTATGTTAAATAGAGAGTCTCACTCTCTATTTATATTCTTTCGTTCACTTGAATTGCATTTTCACACGTAGGCTCAACCTAATAATTACTTCTCGAGCCTACACCTTAATTAGTGTATAATAACTCAAGTGCCCCGAAACTATGGGGACTTACCTAATGATTTTATATGACTTGATTACATTATTAATCCTCTCGATCAGAACATCGGGGCATGACCACATGACTCAAATACATAATAGAAACATCCCGGAATAAACATCGGGTTACAATACATAAGATACATAGAAGAATACATTCCGAAGTTACATATACATCAACACTCCTTCTTAACTAGGAAGGTATTCTTTCGACACAATTTTCAGCACTGGTCTTCTTCTCTGTATCAGCTGGATCATCTCTTCTTCAAGTCATCTTCATCTTCAAGTCATCTTTGTCTTCAAGTCATCTTCAGATCTGGATCATCTCTCGATCTGGATCATCATCACTGGATCTAGATCATCTCTCTATCTGGATCATCATCACTGGATCTGGATCATCTCTCGATCTGGATCGTCATCACTGGATCTAGATCATCTCTCGATCTAGATCATCATTGCTGGATCTGGATCATCTCTCGATCTAGATCATCATCGAACATCATCACTGGATTTGGATCATCTCTCGATCTGGATCAACATCACTGAACTGGATCTGGATCATCACTCGATCTGGATCTGGATCTGGATCATCTCTCGATCTGGATCATCACTACCGGATCATCATTACTGGATTTGGATCATCACTCGATCTGGATCATCATCACTGGATCTGGATCATCTCTCGATCTAGATCATCACTGCTGGATCATCATTACTGGATCTGGATCATCACTCGACCTGGATCATCATCACTGGTGCTATCTCATGATTCTTCTCGTCATAGGAAGTTCTACAGAGCCAACCCTTTTTCATGCTGGTTGTAGGCCTACCCTCATGTAGGTCTTCGCCCAGTACTTACATCTGACCTTCTCGTCAGAAAGGCATGCCTAACACTCACATCTGATCATGTAGTAAACTACAATCCCATCAGAAAGGCCCAGCACTCACATTCACCAGCATGATAGGACACACCTACTATCATCTGTGAAATGGATCAGCACTTACAACCACCAGCATGATAGGACACACCTACTATCATCTGTGGAAAGGCACAGCGCTCACATCCACCAGCATGGTAGGACACACCTACTACCATCTGTGGAAAGGCTCATCACTTACAATCACCAGCATGGTAGGACACACCTACTACCATCTGTGAAAAGGCTCTACACTTACAATCACCAGCATGGCAGGACACACCTACTACCATCTGTGAAAAGGCATTGCACTTACAGTCACCAGCATGATAGGACACACCTACTATCATGTGTGAAATGGCACAGCACTTCAAGTCATCAGCATGATAGGACACACCTACTATCATCTGTGACAAGGCTCAGCACTTACATCCATCCAGGCGGGAACACATCCTGCTCACAATGATGGAAGGGCATGTACTCATATCTGATCATGAGGGGAACACATCCTAGCAATCATATCAGAATGGCCGCCAGTCCTCCTCGACTGAGCTACCTGGTAACTGACCAGGCGCCTCCATTCTCCTAGAGAATGGCAGTTTCCCTTACATCCGACCTGCTCATCGGAATGGCCAACACTCACATCTGACATGGAAGGAACTTAATATTTTAGCCATGAACAGAATGGTTCAGTCCTTACATCTAATCAAGTGGGAACACATCCCTCTATCACATCAGAATGGATACTCAGTTCTTACACTGAGTGTTCCTGGTAACTAACCAGGTGCCTCCATTCCTAGAATGGTAATTGCTCTTACATCTGTCCTGCTCGACAGAATGGCCAGCACTCATATCTGACATGGAAGGGAGCAACCCTACCACCATGTCAGAATTTCTCAGCCCTTATATCTGACCTACTCATCAGAATGGCTATGGATCTCAGCACTCATATCTAACATGGAAGGAACCAATCCTCTCACCATGACAGAATGGCTCAGCCCTTACATCTGACCATGGAAGGAACCAATCCTCTCACCATGTCAGAATGGCTACGGGTCTCATCACTTTCTCTGGGAGGAAGCCTCGATCTGGAGAACACCAAGTGTCTCTCTGAAGTACTCAGACTTCATCCTAGCCAATGGCTTCGTCAATACATCAACTATCTGTTCCTCCGTCGCAACATACAGGAGCTTCACTGCTCCTCTCTGTACCATATCCCTGATATAGTGATACTTGATCTCGATATGATTCGACTTGTCATGAAACACTGGATTCTCTGACAACTTCACACAACTCTAGTTGTCACAATGTATACAAGTAGCATCTAACTGGAGATCAAATATATCAGACGATAGCTTCCGCAGCCATACTGCCTCACAACTAGCTAAACAATCTGTGACATACTCTGCTTCAGCTGTACTCAGTGCCACATAGGATTGCTTCCTGCTAAACCAAGAGATCAAACCTAATCCCATACTGAAGTGGCATCCTGAAGTACTCTTCCTGTCGATGGCACTGTCTGCCCAATCTGAATCAACATAACCTTCCAGGTTAATCTTCTGATTTGCATCGTACTTGAGCCCATAATCAATTGTACCCTTCAGGTACCTCAGAATATGCTTTGCAGTAGTCAAGTGAACACTTCTCGGATCTATTAGGTACTAGCTCAAGGTGTTCATAGCAAAGCAGATATCTGGTCTCATGTTCGTCAGGTACATCAATGACCCAATCATCTGATGATACATCGTAGCATCAACCGACTCTGATGAAGCATCACTCAATAGCTTCAGGTTCGATGCCATAGGTGTGGCCATCGCCTTGCATTCCATCATCCCGAACCTCTTCAAGATCTCTACTGCATACTTCCCTTGTCCAAGGAAGATCCCATATGTACTCTGCCACACCTCCATACCTAGAAGAGTAGTGCATCGACACATAACAGGAGCATCACTAGTCTTCCACCTTCAACCTTGGATCAAAGGTTGGAATCCGCTTTACTCTCAGTAAAGCCTAGAATCATCAGTAATCTGCCCATCTTGT